>RHGG01000021.1:225017-268584 GCA_005281575.1 Taphrina deformans
GGCGTTCCTGGAAAACAACTCGGCGCTGTTCTCGACCACCGGCACTGAGCATTTCACCGTACGGTAACTGTATGCTTCTCTCCCCCTCCCTTCCCTCTGCTGTCTCTCTCTTCCCCTACATCACAACCACCCACAAAGCTCACTCTTATCCTCTGCTCTACTCTATTCTATCCTACTCTCTTCTCAATCTACAGCAACCTCCCTGGCCCCTCGACACAAACAAAATCTGGGAGTGATTGATTCCGCTGTCCGTCACGTCACCCGCACATGTCGTGTGACCAGGCACGGCTGGACAGGTATGGGGACAAGGACCTCTCCCTCGTCTCCGGTCTCGCCCTCCGACTCCTGGCAATCCCCCTCGGCCTCGGTCGGCTGCTCAGGCACATCTACCGCGTCCTCCTGAACCGGCACTCCCTCTTCGGTCTCTTGCGGGAGATTGCCGTCAACATGACCTTCATCCTCCTCTGGATCTGCACCTTCAAGAACGCACGGCTCATCGACCCAAAGATTCGACCCGAGATCCACGTCAACCTGCTCGAGAAGCGCGATCACCAGCTCTTTGACTTTACCCTCCTCGGTCTCGGCCTCCAGTCGGTCGTGGCCCTTTACGGCGCCCTGTGGGTATACGTCCTGACGGGCAACCGCAGGCTCGCGGCCCTCGGCGCCCTGCCGCCCTTCCTCCTCAATGCCCTCTACGCCGGGACGCACTCCCTCAACGGCATCATGGACGTCTGTGCCTGGCTCTCCTACGGCGTCATTCACTTTGTCTCTCCCTTTCTCTGTGCCTTTTGGCTATGTATGTCTTTTCTCCCACCCGCCACCCTTCCCCGGCGGGCCCGTTTTTCTGCTCAGACGACTAACCTTTCGACAGGGCTCTTTGCACCTCCGGGAGTCGTGGGGGCCTTTGCCTGGTGCTTTGGCATCCAGAACTGTCTCGGCATCCTCACCCACCTGGCCTTTCCGACGGCTGCCCCGTGGTACGGCGACCAGTACGGGTACCCGCTGCCGCCGGGCGACTACGCGATGCCGGGCTCACCGGCCGGGCTCGTCCGGGTGGACCGGGTGCTGGGGACGCACCTCTACGAGAACGCGTTCAAGGCGAGTCCCCTCGTCTTTGGCGCCTTTCCCTCGCTCCACTGCGCCTTTGCGGTCTGCTGCTTCCTCTTTGTGGGCAGCTACTCGAGGGTGGGCCGGTACCTGCTCGGGGTCTACGTCCTCTGGCAGTGGTGGGCGACCATGTACCTCCGACACCACTGGCGGCTCGACCTCCTCGGCGGGCTCGTCTACTCTGCCTTTGCCTTCACCCTCTTTGGGCCCTACCTCAGCGCCCGAGACGCCGCGTTCAGGCAGGGCCGGAGCGGCAACACCGCCTGGCGCAGACTCTTCCACGGTACCCGGATCGAGCACGTCTTTGACACGAAGCTGATTGAGTATGCCGAACTCGATCCGAACATGGGCCCGTGACGAAGCAGGCATTTTATGCCTATCTGGGTGCCCGGCACTTTTTCTTGTCGGAATGTAGATTTTCTGTCTTGGGCGGGGTCTACCGTAATTTGCATAACCATAATGATTCGAATGATGTCTTTCTGCTATACAACGGTGATCGCTACTACTACTACTTCTTCTTTGTCTTCTTCTTGGCCGCTGTGGCCGCCTGCTTCTTGTTCTTGGGCGCCTGGATAAACTTGTCATTCTTCAGGTCCAGCGCGTCCTCCTCCTCCTCCTGCTGATCTGCATTGTCGCCCCTGCCCTCCTTCTCCTCGACCGCCTCCTCGTCCCCACTGAGGTCCACGGCGTCTTCAAAGTCAGGCACCTCGCCCGCCTTGAGTTTCTTGGGCGGCGGTCCGGCCTGGGCGGGCAGGAAGGCGGTCGGGTGGGAGACCTTGTTGTAGGCCCGGGTAAAGGCGGCCTTGGTGGCACTGCTGATGCGTGCCTCGACCTCTGCCCGATCGTTCCCGCCGAGGCCGAGCTCGAGGAGGGCGTCCCAGTCGTCCCGGGTGAGGAGGTAGTCGTCCATCGTCCCGATGATGCGCGGGATCGCGTCTGGTCCGACCTCGGCCAACGTCCGGGGCAGCCGGTCAAACAGGGCCGGGAGGTAGTCCCGCCGAATCTCCTGCCGGTCCCCCGAGATCTTGAGCCGCAGGTGCGCCCGGACCTCGCGCAACAGCCGGTTCGCCTTGTTCAGTCTCGAGAGGTTGCCCAGCACCGACGTGAAGCTGTACCGGCCCCCCGCCCCGGCCACAAACGAGCCCGGCCGCACGCAACTGAACACGCCGTGGACGGGCATGAGGCTCCACTGTTGCTGGCCCCGGATCATGCTGTCCACCAGGTCCCCGTCAGAGATGGCCCCCGCGGCCTTTGACACCAGCTGGAGTCGCTTGAGTGCCTGTTCCCGCGGACCCCCGGCCGCCCGTGCCCGGTCCGGCGTCGTGTTGAGGTAGTTCTCCTGTACCATGAGATACGACAGGTCGTGGTCGTTGAAGTAGAGCTCAATCTTCTCGTTCAGAGTGACCTTGCTCCGTTCGTGGTAGATGGCCCCATTCAGTAGCTTGCCCACAATGTCCCACGGTTTGAGTATGACGTGCTTCTCGGCACTCTTTGCACCTGCCTTTCCTTGGTCCTGGTCCATTGACGCGGTCGTCAATCTATAGGTGCTGAGCAGATTGATGATTTGACGGATGTCACTCCCAGTGCCGTCCACCAGCTGATCGATCGCCTGAGGGTTGATCTTGAGTCCCTCGCGGAAAGCGATGCTCATGATGCGAGACCTGACCTGTTCTTTGGTGGGTTTACTAAACTTCAGATCGAATGTTGTACGGTCCAATGGCTTGAGCTTTTGTGAGGACCGATCGTTACAGATGCAGATGATCGGGATCGTGGTCTTCTTGATCACAGCATTCAGTGCGCCTACTCCTCCACGATCACCGGCGCTCATTCCATCGACCTCGTCCATGATGAGGACGAGCCTCTTCTTTCCAACATCGACTTCATGTCCTTCAGCTCCGAAGTAACCGTTAAGAGACGTGTTATTGACAACGCCTTTCAATCCTTCTTCAAGAAGCTTTTTTGAACGAGTATCGGATGCATTGAACTCAAGAATGTCATAACCCGCCAACTTGGCCACAAGATGTGCACTTGTGGTTTTGCCAATACCGGGGGAGCCGGACAGCAAAACTGCTCGATAGAGGCCAAGTCCCTCGGGACCTGCCTTTTTAAAATTAGCTTTGAGGTTCTTGGGCCAGTCGTCGAGGAAGCGCGCCAGGCGCTCCACGTTTGCCTTATTGCCAATAACATCCTTCATAGTGGACGGCGCATATTTGGTGGTCCACAGCTGGTCGGTCGCAGAGATCACCTTGATTTGAGCGCCGGATGCTTGAGCTTCCTTCGTTTTCGCTGCATTCTCTTTCTTTTGCTTGGCCTCTGTTTTCTCAAATTCCTTTGCCATGTCCAAAGCTTTCTTCTCTTCGGCTACTCTCTTCTCGACCGCCTTCTGAGCTGCAGCAGAATCGCCTCCTTGTGCGGGCATGATCGCAATCATCTTCAACAGCCCATCCTCGTCAATGACCTTCACCCCTAGCTGACCAATCTTCTCAATCTTTTTTGGACCCGCTTGTTCACCTAACACAACGAAGCTTGTGTTCTTTGAAGGGGCAGTAGTCACTTTGCCTCCATAACGCTTGACAAGATCCTGCGCTTCAGTGCGTTCAAGAGATTGCAATATACCAGTAAATACAAAGGTCAAACCAGATAAACAACCTTCCGCACCTTCGGGAATCTCTTTGGATCCAGGTGCAGAGGCCCCGGGGATCGCCTGGCCGAATTGAAACTTGACAGGCTCTCCCGGCTCTGGCAACGGCACTGCAGGTATTGAGTCAAGTAGACCGTTGGTTGTTCCTCCGGCAGACACAGTAGCAGCTTTGACCTTGGCAGGCGCTTTCTTTGGTGTCGATTTGGTCTGCGGTTCAGGTGGAGCTGTTTTGTCTAGATCATCAACCTCGAGCTTCACTTTTTTCTTGCTCGGTGATTTTAGCTGTGAGGTCAATGGTTTTTCATCTGTCTTTCCAGAGTCAGGCAATGCCTTCCTCTTTCTTTCATTGGGAGCATCAGAGTCCTCTGATTTCACAGCAGTCTTCCTCGGAGAGGCAGTGCTGGAACGCTTCTTGCTGATTGGTGCCTCCTGTGAGTCTAGCATTTCCAGATCTGCGTCGTCTAAATCCATCTCCCCATATTCTTCAGCCTCCTCTTTCTTGACCACTTTCGCCCTGGTACTTCGTTTCGGTGGCAACTTATTAATCTTTTCGTCCCCAAAGAAATCCTCAGGATCAACAGGATCCTCATCTTTGACGTTCGTTTCGGACTTTTTCGACTTATTCGTGGTCGGCTTTTTTGTAGTTGGCTCTTGTACTGGTACAAATTCGTCATCATCGTCCGAATCTGTTATGATACGTTTCTTCACCGGCTGCCGCTTCTCCTTCGTCCTTGGCTGAACTTGGGAGCCAGCCTTAGCATTGAAGAAGTTTCGAATGTCGCTCATCAAATTAGGATTTCCACCAACCAAGTGACTACTGATCGTCTAGATTGCTCATGAACTTGATAAAACCACTTCAGTTATAATGCATGAAAGACCTATTCTGAAGCTCGAAAATCAACAACGAATATGAGAGCCGAGACGAGCACCATCATAGACGTATGTGTTATTGGGTCAATGACTAAAGACGCGATATCTGCGATCCTCTCAGACTCGAACGCGTGCGCTTCTTCGGCTCATGACGCTTGCGCCACTCTACGGGGCCGAGGGAGGGTGAGAGATTGGAGTTCAAGAGCAACAAACATTTCGCATTGCTTTCTGCCTATGAACAGTGAGCTCTGTCAAATAAAGTTCTGCAAAACAAAGAGGATCTTCTTGATGAGGTTCATAGACACAAGTTTTAGACGGCAGAAAGCCCTCGAGTGTAACAGCATGTTCGAAAGGATCCAATAAGGCGACACAGTAGAATCCAGCCTTCGTGTCATGGCAACTCTGAACAAGGTGTATCTGGACCGAGTCATTGGACGATCATCAGTATCGACAAGCTTAGCTTCTGGTCAATGTCTATCTTGCAGTAGCAATGGTGTTCTGGCTTATGCTGCAGGCTGCATACTTGTCTTGCGAGACTTCACGGGAAAGCTTCCAGGCATAGAGACCTATCTGAGTCTTCCTCGATCACCGACCTCTCCTTTCGAGAGGTTACCAGGCACACCAACGCAACAGAATCGGAAGGATTCTCTCAATGTTCTTAGCTTCGAAGACTTTGCCGAGCCAAGCAAAGGAAAGGAGAAAACGAAACCTATTGTGTCGGTAAGCATCTCTCCAGATGCTAGATGGCTCGCGTGCGGCGAACAAGGGCAAGCTCCCAGTATCTGTATATGGGACATGCATGTAGAGGACTTTCAGCTCGGGCCGAGTCATATAGTCAAGGTGCACTCATATGGAGTGCGACACTTGGAGTTCTCGCCGGCGTCTCACTTTCTCGTGTCGATCGGCTACCTGCATGATGGCTCAATTCACGTTTGGGATCTACGTAGCGGTATCAAGAAGGTCGCGACAAATAGAGTGACGGCTAATGTGCATCGTACGATATGGGTCGGCAATAAGATCCTGACGATAGGCACGCGACACGTTCGTATCTGGCAGTGGAAAGTCGAGCCGATATGCAAAAGTCGTCGGTCCTCGCTCGATGCTCACAAAGAGTCCGCAGTTGTTCTTGATGGGCGCAATTTGATACTAGGCGACCATGTCCACTCCGATTTCATTGCAGCTTGTGCTCTTGACACGCGACGAGCACTTGTAACAACGTCTCAAGCCGTGTGTTTCCTGGATGTTGATGACAAGCGGCCACTAAAAGAACTATTCAAAGTGGACTACAATATTTCGAGCATTTCGAGAGACAACTCTACTGTTTTGATAGGTGATGTGCTCGGCAACATCCATAGATATATTTTCGATGAGTGTGATGCTCTGTCCATTGCTCATAAAGACTCAAGGAATCTTCCACTGCCTACGTTAGATTCATGCGGTACCATCAATTATCACAAACACCACATATCGGCCATCTTTTCATGTCAAATGGGTATTATAACAACTTCCGAAGCTCGCGATCTTGCGGTGCACTTTAACAACACGCCTGAGCCACTAACAGTAAATGACTCGTGCAATAGTGCAATTGCCCTGTTACAATGCGAAAACGACTCCTACATCATCGTCACGGACGATGGAAAAATAGTGAACCGAAAGCCAGAGGATTTCGAGACCTTGTGGCAGCCCAACCTGAACAATTCTTCTTTCACCACAGCTAACCTCATCAATGATAAGCAGATCATTCTTGGCAGTACTACAGGGGAAGTGATTTATAGCTTACTATCAGATCCAGAAGCATGTTGCAGTCTACGAGCTCACGATGGTGAGGTCGTTTCAATCGCGTTCGACCCAAGCGCGGAACAGATCTTGACGTTTGGCCGAGACAAGATGGTGCAGTTGTTGGTGCTGTCAGAAGTCCGGGACCAAAAGACCTCGCGAATCTTGGAGGTCCAACAAACATTTGACGAGCATACAGCACATGTCACAGGAGCAATATTCCTCGTCAGGCTTGCCACTGATCTTCCATTTACATGACTGACAATTGTAGGGCGACAACTACATCCTCTCTAGCTCCGTGGACAGAACGCTAGTACTCCGAGTCAGGTCTTCAAGGCCAGAGGCTGCAGATAACGTCTTTTCCGTCCTACGAATTTTCGATCTGCGCTCCGCAGCCATTGCCATCGCATGTAGCTCTGAAACGCCGCTCCGTGTTCTTGTCTCGTGCCTGGACAAATCGTTTTGTCAATTGGATATTGAGACGGGCGAGCTAAAGGAACTGTGCCGGACTGATGACACATATGACTTGTTGGTTGTCAATCGTAAAACTGGGATATGCTGTTGTGTATCATCTGGGGACAAATCAATATGTCTCCGTTCGGCCGAGACTGGCGCTGTATTGTCTCACAAGGGCTACGGCCACATCGAGAAAATCACCAGTGTACAATGGTCGATTGATCGAGATGACCTCGCAATTACCACTTCTTGTGATGGCTTGATTATTCATTGGTGGTTCCAAACACCAGAACAAATACCAGGCCTTTCCACGCCAGTCCGGAAGATCAAGCCAAAGGCAGAAACCCTACGGCTGAATGTGCCGCGCACATCTGGCACGATACGTCGTAGTGCTAGCGTACCGCGACTCAAACAAACTCCAAGCAGACCTCTGTCACCATCTAAACTCGGTATCGAAGCGCGGTCACCGTCACCTAAACGTCCAACATCCGGAAACTCCATCAACGTCATGAGACCTCTCAGGATAGATTGTCCCTCGAGTCCTGACGTCTCCAAGACTACTATAGGCGACATCGTGGCTGGATTGACACAACTCAAGTGCCGGCCAGAGCTTATCGATGCACAACAAAGAGAAGAGCTGCGTCAAGCTGCCTCTTGGCTATTCCAACGCAGTCCTGAGAGCACAATTTTATGACAAGGACTCGTCACTTTCAATCTTGCAGCAAGAATCAGATTAGTCCTCAATAGTGAGCCAGAGGATGGTCAAGTGGCTTCCCAAGAAGTGCAACACTGTAAGGCAAGACGACTGTAAACATACTCCATGTTTGTGTACGACTACTTGCATGACGGTAAAACTTGCACCTTTGACCATGTTCGTTACCAGTGGAATTATCAATGGAACCTATGCTTTACAACTGCTGCACGCTTGAGTCCCTGCACGTATAGAGATGCCACTGAACCACGTTTCATCATGACAACGTCGAACCATTTCATTGTCCTGTCCTCTTCATACCATTCTGCGATCGTTCCGCAACGCACTCCAACAAGAATGAGCGCGTGTAGCAATTATCACTGACACCATGTGGCGGGCACCAATTTCGTGAGGGCCATAGCTCTCCTGAATAAGTCATGAAGACTGTGGTTATGCGAGACGAATGGTTCACAATGTGGAAAGAACGAAGACGCCACTAAGGCAGAGGTTCTTCACTAGAACTGAGTCCTTGAAGCAGATTAGCATACGCAATCCTGAGTCGGTGAAGGACTTACGATTCAGGTTGATGTAGCAGTCCGTGCCATATCCGTCGAGACTCTCGAGTTTGAGATCACCACCAAAATACCTCGCATAGAGTCTTGAAATTGGCAGACCATAACCAAATCCTGCCATAGGCGCCTTGAAATCACTTTTGTTAAAGTCAGGATCCAAGTCTTGGGATTCTGCCGTAGTATACATGTACGTCCATACTAATGGCATCGCACTCCGAGGAATTCCGCCACCTTCATCCGAGATTTTGATGGTTATATCCTCTGCACCTTCGACTACAATGACTTTGACAGATGGAAAGTTCTCCTTCTCAACTCCGTGAGTCTCGACAACTGCCCGCAATGAATTTTTCAACACCTCGAATGCAATGTGAGCTAGATGACCAGGCACGTACATAAAGTTAAGTGTTTCGGGACAGATCAGTTGTACTTTGGGGGCATCGAAAAGACCGTAGTAGTCCTCACAGATGAACCGAGCATTATCTATGGCTTCCTGCAGAATGACGGGGACCGACGTTCGTGTGCAAATAACACCTACATAATCTTCACGAGCAGGTTCGGTGAGCAATGCAATGTGTTGACCAATGAGCATTCTTATACCGATCCGCGACATGTAGAATCGATCTAGAAATGCTTGAATATCTTTGTTGATCGATGTACGTTGTCTGGCTTTCTTGTATTCCATTACACCTTGAGCTGCAGGATTGTTAGCCAAGTCGTGAAACGATCAGATTGACATACCCATCGTGGTGACCACAGAATCATGCCGTCTCTTGATGATATTGAGATTCTTTGCCAGTTTATCGTTGAATGATGTTATCTCAGGTGGCCATGTAACATCCTCGACTTTGCCATAATATCGTGATTGGACTGGAACACTGCGACGCATCCCATTGTTCTTGTTGCTGCTCGGTGCGTACAGATCGGTAGTCAGGTTCCTTGTGGTCTGAGGAAGTGATGCCGCTCCGTGGCCAGTTCCTTTAAGCATGTTTCTTGTTTCCGTGGTAAGTTTTGGTTTCTCCATAGTCGTCAGATCCTCGAAAGATTGTGCATACCACTCTTTGACCTTGTTGATCGACGGCATTTCGTTCAGTTGATCAGGTAGTTCCGCTAATTCTTTGACACGATGGGCAAGCCGTATGGGGAGTTCCTCGTGTATGAATTGACTGGCTCGAAAGAGCGTACCTTGAGAGGAGTTTTGACCAAATTGCACCATTTGGTGTAGACTAATGCCTCATAAAGATCAGCATCCGGCCTCCGTTATTGAAAAAAGAAATCACTCACCAGTTTGCGGAAAGGACGCAAAGTGCTTGATCTGCCTCTGCAGTTCGGGGGTGTATTTCCATACCATATCCTCTTGACTTGTCCTTCGACTGAACTACTGCGGGGTCGGCCGTGGCTCTGAAATTCCAAATTTTCGCTAGCACTTTTCCACGACAGTCGTGATCAAGACGAATGTTTCTGCAGGATGCCTGAAGCGACGTGTCGGTTTTGATACAGTTTCGTGGTCTGTGACGAAGCAGGACTTTTGGGGATGGTTCGGAGGGGAGAGTCACGAGAGTGTATGGAGAGAATGCACACCACGGCAGGAAGCAATTGATCGACTGAACTCCACTCACTGCGAACTCGTGCAAGCGATCAAGTGCTCTTCTCCCACATGAATTACGAAGTTTGGGCTCCGAAGTCCTTCCCCAGTTCTTCCGTGGCGGCTGGCTAGGCGGCCACGCTTGCTTCTTTGGGCAATCACGGTATTCGATGTCTCGGAGGAGCTGCGCATGAGCTGAAATCAACTGCAACAACATTTCCACTCTACAGTAACAACACAAGGTTCGATATAACGGTTGTTGAAGGCATAGATACTACCATAGATAGCGCAGAAAAAACTTGAATATTCTACCTTATGGTAGCCTTGCAATCTGATCGTTTTTGTGCAATTCCGGCACCCTACGTAGCCGCAGTTAGACGATCTCAATAATTCTGAAAACCTGTCTGTATGTATCTTGAAGTCTATCCACATGATTTGTCAATTTCAAGCCTGAAGTTCTGATGGGTACGGCGTCTGCTCGAGGAATTGTTGAAGGTTTGTAATGTAAAAGGGTCCGCAGCAGCACAAATTCTACCTTGGAAGGTCGGCCCGCGGTTTTGTGGTGCGGGAGGCTGTTGGCACCCCAGAATTACGGTAACGTTGTCTGGAACAGGAATTCGAGATTCGTTACCTTACAGCTCAGATGCCATGAGCATCGGGCAACCCCACAACAGAAGAGCTTCATTTCCGACTGTAGTTGACGGTGGTCCACTTCAGTGAAGGCAGAGGATATATCTTCATCTAATCTGTTTTGTGCTCCTGTATTTGAGATCTACGACGGGTCGGTAAAAGCTCATCAATGGATGGTCGGCAAGTGCACCATGCGAAACGCATCTTGGATTCATGGCTGACATCTGATAGACCACGAAGATCCACATCCACAGTGAATTATCTTGACCTCGAAAAGAAGGCTGACCAGGACCTGAACGTATTTGCCTCTTCCATTTATTGTGAAGCTGCTAATTCCTCTAGCAAGTCCTGAGGGAGCATGAACGTGTTCGTAGATCCCCTACAATTGAGAGAGATGTTCGGAAGAGGAAACGCGATTCCAGCTCTCCCAAACAGGTGATACATACTGCCTTGAGAAGTGGTCTGCGGAATTCTTTGACGACTGCGGGGCCAATGGTACCAGACGATCACGACATGAGATCTTCAGAGTATAGCACAAATGGACATGATAATTCAGGGCCTCCATCGACCAACAGGCACATCGTGAAGCTCAATGTGAGAGGGCCGAATGGACACGGAGACTTCGCCGACAGAGAAACGTCCCCGAAGGTCGAATTTGCTTCCGAAGACGACAATATTCATATCGCACGTCGGCGATCAAGCAGGCATGATGGGATGTCCCGTGCTGGGCAACCTGACGGAGAAGTATCTGATAATGACAAATTGAATGTGTCACGACGCAAACAGATGCATCAAGATGCCTCGGCTCAAGCTAGTGATGACGATGAATCTGTCGAATTGTACACCCCGCGAAAGTCTTCTCGCAGATCGAGACCTCTGGAGAGTGGAGATAGTGATGAGAATGAAACAGTACGCCAGAGTGGAAGGCTATCCCGCAGACTTAGTGATAGCCGCCTCAAATCACGTTCGCGCACAAGAACACATTCTGATGAGGACGAATACGTCGATGGAGAAGAGTCAGAGGAGGGAGAAGAGGACATCATTTCAGACGACAGTCTCGTAGATAGAGACAACATCGCCGATTTTGTCGAGGACGATGAAAGGCCCTCGAGGAAACAACGGCGATTGCGTCATGCCTCGACACAGCAGGCACAGCATAACAAGAGGCGCAAAAGAGCAACTCGTGCTGTGCGTTCCGACGATGATTTCAGTGGTGGCAGTAGTCCTACAGATCTTCAGGCTGAACTCAAAGAACTCCGTCCCGAGAGGGAGGAGAGACGCAGAGAACTCAGAGATAGGACCAATAGACCGGACTATGCTATACCGCCGCCGTTTACCGATCAGATGTTGGCAGCGCCAATGCCCACTCGTAAGAAGGATTTGGGTCTGCGAAGTAGCTTTCGTAGTCTATATCCGGAATATGGTAGCTTGGGAATTGGCTTACCAAATGATAATAAGACTACATTCGGCAATTTTGGCCAACCTACAGGGTTACAAAGTGACACGGACTCGAGTGATGAAGAGGGTCAGACAAGTAAAACTACAGCCAAGGCAGTTGCAAGCGCTCTGCTACCTGCGATGAAAAGTCTCGATCAATCTGGAACGGGCGGCCCTAATAACTTGGGAAAGATCAAAGGCTCGAATTTGGCAGATGCAGAACCCATTGGAATAGATAAAACTGTGAGCTTCGATTCAGTAGGAGGGCTGCAAGATCATATCGATCAGCTCAAGGAAATGGTCAGCCTTCCACTGCTCTATCCTGAGATTTTTGAGCGATTTCACATTACACCCCCAAGAGGAGTCCTCTTTCATGGACCACCAGGCACGGGAAAAACACTCATGGCTCGTGCACTGGCAGCCAGTTGCTCGAGCGAGGGTCGAAAAATCTCCTTTTACATGCGCAAGGGTGCTGATTGTCTCTCGAAATGGGTGGGTGAAGCTGAACGACAACTACGACTGCTATTCGACGAAGCAAAGGCAAATCAGCCGAGTATAATATTCTTTGATGAAATAGATGGATTAGCACCGGTTCGTTCGGCCAAGCAGGACCAGATTCATGCTTCTATTGTGTCAACCCTGCTTGCTCTGATGGACGGTATGGACGCTCGCGGGCAAGTGGTCGTGATCGGTGCCACCAATAGACCAGATTCCGTGGATCCCGCGCTTCGACGACCAGGCCGTTTCGATCGCGAATTCTACTTTCCACTGCCAGCACTAGAGGCCCGATCGCAGATCCTCTCTATTCACACTAGCAAATGGACTCCGCCACTCGAAGCGAAATTTGTTGCACAACTCGCAACACAAACAAAAGGTTATGGAGGAGCTGATCTGCGAGCATTGTGTACCGAAGCCGCCCTTAATGCAGTGCAGAGGCGATATCCTCAAATTTATATGAGTTCGGAAAAACTCGTGATAGACCCAGCAACCATAAGCATTGTGCCTGGAGACTTCACATCTGCCATCAACAAGATCATTCCATCCTCTGCACGATCTACTGCCAGTGGAGCTGCCATACTGCCCAAGCATCTTCAGCCTTTACTCAGTCGTACACTCGACCGGATCACGGAAGCTATAGACAGCATGATCCCACGAACTTCTGTCAAGACTGCATTAGAGAGAAACCTATATGTAAACAGCAGTGCTCTGACGTTCGAGCAAGAGAACATGCGACAGAGTGAGTCAAGTATAATAAGACATATCGCCATACTGATGAATATAGTGCTCCAGAATATGCGAACTTATCGCCCTCGAATACTAGTCTCTGGATCATCAGGTTCCGGACAACAACATCTGGGACGAGCAGTTTTGCACCATCTGGAGGGCTACCATGTGCAAAACATTGATCTAGCTATGTTGTTCAGTGATTCAGCTAGCACAGCCGAAGCGTCATTGATTCAAGCCTTCACGGAGGCCAAACGACACAAGCCGTCTATTTTGTTCATGCCCTGTATAGAGCTCTGGTTCCAAACTGCTTCTGATAGTGTGGTCTCGACCTTGAGGTCCTTACTGTCCACTATCGGACCCAATGAACCACTACTTCTATTGGCCATTTCCGATACCGTTAGATCACGGTTACCCACACGTATTACTGAGTTTTTCGGACACAACTCGATTTCAAACATTCATATAGAACTTCCGACGGAACAAGAACGAAGTGCCTTCTTCGAATTTCTCGCGTCGTACATCACTAAGTCCCCAGCCGAGTTTCCTGGTGAGGATCTAGGTCCTAAACGCAAACTAGAGCTTCTAGCTATAGCTCCTCCTGTTGCTCCGAGAGAACCTACGAAAGCTGAGAGAAAAGCCACGGAGGCTAGGGACAAGAAAACAAAGCTTGCACTGAAAGCTCGATTGGGTCCTCTCATGGAACTGATCCGTACCCGGTATAAGCGTTTCAAGAAGCCGATTATTGTAGGAACTTGCTCGACTACTGTCACACACGAGTGGAGTATACTAACAATTTGTAGGACGAAAGGCACATCGCCCACTTGCTCGTGGGACCTGATGAAGAAATTCCAATGGAGATGGGCGATCGCGACTACGAAAAGACTGAGGATGGCATGATACTCGAAAACTCCACAGGCAAGAAGTTTTACAACATGGACATCAACTTGATTGAAGAACGTCTTTGGAACAATCTCTACCTTTCCCCGAAACAGTTCCAGAGTGATATAGAACAGATACTCCATGATGTCCAGCAAGAAGGCAACGATAGGGAACGTCTGCTCAAGGCTCAAGAGATGCACACCAATGTGCTGATTCATTTGGAAGAGATGTTTGACACATCTTTTCTCGAGGAGTGTAAGCATATGGCAATGCGTGAGGTGTCTCGACACCAGAAATTCCTACAGTCAGTTCCTCAGACGAAACTACCTGAGGTTGTGCACCAGTTAGAGATCGCACCTGAGATTGTTGGAGAAAGTCGAGTCGACTCTGAAGATATGCTAAACGCTAGTACAGGTGCACCGATAAATTCAGATCAGTCCACTCAACTGAATCACGGTGCTACGGAAAGTGTCAATATGATTGATCAAACTGCCGGATTCGTCTCTTCCATTGATGCGGAAATGCTTGATGATTCGCATGCTACCAAAAATTCATCTGAAGTGGGGCAGCTGCAGATCCCAGGAGATGTCATGGCTGTGAGCCAAATGACGAACCATGACGCTGACAGACCACTCGTGCCGGAATTGGGCAGCTCGATGCAGCATCCAGACGCGTTACCGAAAGAACCCGAGCAAATGGTAGCGGTCAACCCACGAATTGTAGATGCATCTGAGGCATCGCTGGCCACAGCTGCCGAGCTGGAAGACCAGCATAGTGCGCAAGTTCTGCCTGTCTCCGATAGCCCGGCAGACATCGGCAATCATAACAAGCCACTAGTGGAGCATGAGCCATATCAGCTCGACGCGACTCAGTTGACTACTTCTTTGAAACGCTGGAACGTTCTAACTACAGGCTTCAATATTGATCAACTTGAACAGCTCAATTCTTTTGCCATTGATCTCTTGTGGACTCATCGTCTGAAGTGGGATCGAAATGAGGTTTTGCAGCTGATGGCGTCCGGAGTAGAGCATATCATTCCGTCTTTAGCAGCGGATTTCCAAGAAGAATGAATTCAATTGGCTGTGCAATTGCAAACCACACTTCATCGACTGAATTGTATCATCGTTGACAACGAGTTTCTTTGTGGGTTACCTCGCAAACTTGACTACAATTTGCTAGACCACATTTGATGCACTTATATTTTCCCCAGTAGCCGCACACGGAGCAAAATCTGCGAGCTGGATAAGAATGACTAGGAAGAGCTGCGTTCAGAAAATCATCTGTACCGCATTCATCCATATGATTTTGCAAACTCTTCTTGGAAGCCAAAATTTTGCGCACACCAAGGGTTTGTTTCTTTCTCTCTGCTGCAGAGCTGCCTGGTATCTCAATTTTGACGTCATTGTAGTTGTCTTTCTGCAACTCCTCAAGGTGGCGAGCTTTTTGACGTACCCGCGCTGCTGGGTCTAACACCGCATATCCAGCTTTCTGTTGTGCTCTGCTCAATGTTTTAGGTACGACTACATTACTTAATTCCTCTACGAGCATTTGTTGTAACACAGGTTCCTGATTATCAGAGAGTGCAACAGAGATAAGTTGTTCTACTTAAGCTTGTGTTCTGGAATATCATCTGTGCAGCTTCCACCACAGCCTACATTCTAACCACTTGCCTTTGTTTGCAGACCTCGGAGGAGCTCTCCCGATTAGGGTTATTCGGGTTTTGAGTGGGCCGCAACAACGAGCGATGTCAAGCTTCCAAAGAGTTGGTCCATCAGTTCATCTATAGGACATAGATCCCAGTGTGGCCATTGTAACGACATCATGGAGCGCGACGAGGATTACGAGGATCGAAGAGAGCGAAGCCGATCTCCAGTTCAGAGGAGAAGCGCCAGTCCAGCTCGGAGGGACGAGGATGAACGCATGCCTGATCGCGACAGACGAGAGTCAAGGTTTGCAATCAACATCCCACGACGTTCTGCTTCTCACATATCATAGAGCAGAGCCAACTGAAAATCCTGGAACCAATCTGTTCGTCACTGGAATTGCCCCTCGAATCGACGAGATCGAACTTCGTGAGCTCTTCTCAAAGTATGGCGAGGTTGATAGTGTGCAAATCATGACCGATCCACACACCAGAGACTCTCGCGGGTTTGGTTTCGTGTCGATGATGACAGGCGAGCAAGCTGAGGCTGCTCGGGAAGGATTGACCGGAGAGGAGAAGTATGGTCGAGTCATCAGCGTGGAGAAAGCGCGCAGAGCACGACCAAGTAAGGACCTGATATTCTCTAGTCGACAGATGCTGATGACTTAGGAACTCCAACTCCAGGTAAGTACTTCGGTCCACCCAAGCGGGATGATGCACCAAGACGCGGACCTCCAAGGCGATACGATGACAGAGGTTATGGCGGCGGCTATGGTCGTGACGACAGATATGGCGGAAGAGACGACCGCCGGGGATACGGCGGAGATCGATACGGATCATCAAGGTACGATGACCGTGGTTACAGCAGCCGCTACGATGACCGACCACGGTATGACGACCGACCACGTTACAGTGATCGATCTCGTGACGACCGAGATTACGACCGACCATCTCGAGATGACCGTATCCGAGACGACCGACCGTCCCGGGATGACCGACCTCGTTACTAATGTGTCCGTGTTGAACATGCGAGATTTGTATTGCCACTTGTTTGCTTTTTGATCGTTCAACATGCGTGTCTATATGTCATAGCATCGAACTTTGGCTAAGGATCAGAACCTGCAACATTATCAGTAATGCTTTATCAATAAGTACGAATAGCCAGTCAATCAGCCATTAGGTCACGTAAACAGTACCAACACTCGCCGTGTCTCGATTCGAACGATCGCCAATGTCTATCACTTTTCAACACTTTGACCACTTCACAATCGAGCCACATTTCGCTTGCCAATCTTCGATCGAATCCGTATGAATTTCAGTACTCCAGCCAGAGTAGGGCTCTTCAAGAACAAAAGACATTCCTTAGCGTGCACCACTCGCATATGCGTTGATTTCTATAGGAAAGCCAGAGCAGGGTACCCGCATCACATGTTGAAAAGACAAAGCCGAAGGCTGTCGGATGTTGTGGAACGGCTTTTCAAACATTTTTTTGGAAATGTGTCGATTTTGTATAAACGGGCCTGAGGAACAAGAAATGTGTGGAAGATTACATCATGGCTGATCAGAGCAGTCCAGTACTCGATAAAGCTTGCACTGTGTGATGAAACTTATTCGATATATGATGTGCACGCGCTAATGGGTAAGAACGACCGATTGCTGTCTAAGCAAATTTGGTCATAGTGCAAAGCAGTAACTAGTTTGTGTAGTTTGCCAGCCATCGTATACCATCACCGTATCCTTGTCGCATGACAACGGATGCCATGAAGACCTCGATCGGTCGGATATTCTCCAGAGGTTGTTTTCCCTTGCCCGTCGTCTGGTATAAGCCCAGGGCGTTTCTCAGCTCGTCCTCCGACACGGCACCTGGTGCATCGATTTTGTTTCCCAGAATGAGGAAAGGCACCTTTTGCAATTCTTCGATGCCGAGAAGCGCGTTGAGCTCAGCCTGCGCCTCTGGCAGACGCTCAATATCGGCAGAATCGACTATGAACACGACACCACTGACTTCGGGAAAGTAATCTCTCCAGAGTCTTCGTGCTTGCTGATGGCCGCCGAGATCAAAAGTCGTAAAACGACAATTTCCGACAGCCAGCTCTTCCGAATGTGGATGTAGTGTAGGTTGTAATGTGGCTAGTCGATCGTTCTGTCGATTGTCAGACTCAATTAGTGGATGCGGGGTGCATTTACCTTGAGCATGTGCAGTAAAGTAGTCTTTCCAGCATTATCAAGACCTAGGAAGAGCAATTTCGCGTGCTTGTTTGCCAGACTACGCGATTAGACATGCGAGCCGTGTCATGCATGCTTGACCACTTACCCCAAAGACGCCAGTATGTCCCAGAACCAATTGACGATAAACATGGTCGCGATAGCAAAGTCGAACTGCACGGGTTCTTCTGCAAAATTCACGTATGTGCTGTGATTTTCAGCGGCTGCAGACGAGTATCGATGCCACGACACAAGACAACAGGACCGGAACCTGAGAGCGTGGATGCATTTGTCTTTCAGTGGGAGACTCCATCACATTCGTTCCAACGAGCAATCACTCCCGTGCCTCACGATATGGCACGTGTTGGCTGCGTAATCGTCGTTCAGCAACTTCAGTTCTTCAGTCTCCGCCCGAATCGCGAATTAGGGAATGAGTTCGCGCGTCGCGTCGATGTTCAGCCGCATGAACAAGCTTCGATACCCAGGAAGAAAGCTTGATTAGTGATCGCTTGCCTCAGTCTTCCCTATCACACTCCGTCCTTACTGTCGATGATATTTTAGACAATTTAACTACCGCAACATGTTCAAGCGTGCAAAAACAAAGGCCGCAACCAGGCGAAATTTCGGTCTAGAAGTCTCAAAGGAAACAGACTATCCTACAAGATTGTCATTCTACATTACTCCACCTCGTTCAGAAATCACCGTGGAGGATTTCCAGAGGTGGGCTATAGATCGATTGATTGTGCTTGGAGAGATCGAGTCTGCCATTTACCGGAACAAGACTCAGGCTGAACTGACTTCACTTATCAAGTCATTGACCGACAAGTACTTGCCACTATCATCCAACAGTTCTCGAACTCTGAAAGGCGAGCTTGTGGAAGCAGAGAGGAGGAAAGATCACTACTCACATTTCATACTCCGGCTGGCGTTCTGCCGCTCGTAAGTGAAGCGCTGATTCGCCGATGGTCACTAACTTTCTCTTCAGAGAAGATCTCAGAGCTCGCTTCATCCGGACTGAGTTGGCACTGTTCAAACAACGTTTCTTACAGGACGATGCTCAGGAAAAGGCTCAATTCTTGGACAGTTTGGATCTCGACTGGTCTGCCGTGTCTGCAGCAGAAAAGGCCGAGTTGCACGACAAACTCCTTGCGGCGAGTGGTACACGATCCATTGAGAACGAGTCATACTTCAAGGTTGACTGGACCAAGGTTCCAGACCTGATTGCCATGCGCAAAGTCTACCTACATGCGGGTATGGCGTATGTTCCAGTATCTGAGCAATTCTCCCTGATATCCGCCGAATATGCCAATCGTCTGGTCGCTGCTTTGGAATTGACAGCTCGAGCTCTCCCACGGCTTGATGAGGACGATCGTCTTATTCCTATCCTCACACACCTGTCCAAGGGCTTCGTCGCCCCCGAGTATACCTCAAGTGCCGACGCGAACTCTGCCGCAGTCACTGCTGCACAAATTCCCACCTTGGCGGCTCACTTTCCATTGTGCATGCGTGTCATGCACGACAATCTGCAATATCAACATCACCTCAAGCATACTGAGCGTCTACAGTACGGTCTGTTTCTGAAGGGTATTGGACTGAATGTAGAGGAAGCACTGGTCTTTTGGAGACAGAGTTTCTCTACAGTCAACGATGACAAATTCGCCAAGGAGTATCGATACAACGTGAGATATAACTACGGCCTCGAGGGTAGTAGAAAGAACTACAAGCCCTATAGCTGTCAGCAAATCTTGACTGGCCCCCCTCCGGGTGCTGGGCAGTGTCACGGATGTCCTTACAAGCACTTTGGCAAGGAAGCACTTGCGGCGTCTTTGAGCAAGCTGGGCATCAGCGACTCCAAGACGTTGAAGGATGTGAATGAATCCATTGCAACGAAACACTATCATGTTGCCTGTACAAAGGTCTTTGAGGCCACAAATCCCGACGTGGTCCTCAACGAAAGTATCTCGCACCCCAACATGTACTTTTCCAAAGCCATGGGCATAGCGCACAATGATGCGCAAAAAACGGAGCACCAGGAAGTGGACAATTCTGATCACAGGGTCGAAATTGCCATTTGATTCCAGGGCAGCAAAGTATAATACAGATGTAAACTACGGCAGGGTGTTATTTCAGCTTCTAGTGTCTATTCTACAGGAAAAGGTGCGCAGGCGACTCGACGTATTGAGAGAGCCTGTCAAGATAGGTTGTTGCCGTTCCGACATTCACAGAGTCCTGGTTGAAGGACAAGCTAGCAATCATTGCGCTCGCCGAATTGTTGTTGCCGAACGACTGAGAAGCAGTAGGTAGATTTGCGGTGGGTTTATCGACCAAGAAATCTATCAAATCATATTCAGTCGGAAGTGTTGGTTGTGGTACCACTGGCGAAGCGGCTTGGAGCGTCAAGAGCGTCGATGCCGGTGCGCGAGCCGGAAGCTTGATATCTCCACCTTCAAAGTATTCAGCAGCATCTAGTGTGATTTCGGCTGGCCTCTGACGGGAGAGAGGAGGAAGTTGCCTGCTAGATTGGTGTTTCCTTCCAGTAATGATTTCATCAAACAAAGTATCATAAGTATTTACCGGTGACACACCAAACATAGGTACATCCAATAGTGCGCGTTCTGCAGCTTTCGCAGCTAATTGTTGAACTGACATTTCGACTCCTGATTCAGCAGTCATCTTTTCTGATAGGAGAATCAATTGAATCAGATCGACCTGTTTCCGAATTTCGATGACTGGATTCTTCTCCACTTCTGGTTCATCTTGTGTTTCTGCTGTGGGTGCTCGAGGAGCTTTTTTGATGTTGCTCAGGTCGAGCTTACCACGTTTTATGTATGCATCAGCAACAGACTTGGTAGACTTGGCATCGATTTGCTTGGCATATGCTAGAATGTCTCCTTTCAGCAGTCGTCCTTTTGGTCCCGTCGCAGGCACAGCATGTGCGTCGTTGATCCCATGCAAGATGAGGAGTGATTGAACAGCAGGTGACAAGGTTGAACCATCTTTGTTTGTCTGGTGTGCTTTTGTGGGGGACGAGGAGTTTTCGGTGCTGTCGGATTTCTTCGCCGGGTCGTCTTTCTTCACTCTGACCTCTTGCTTTGATTCCCCTGAATTCGACGGCTTGGTCTCGGACTTTGATGGCTCTTCAGAAGGTAGCTCTAAGTTGTTTAAATCGTCGTCGGGTTCAGCCATAACCGCAATATTCGTGCCAACAGAGATACCTTTGTTGCCGTCACCAATAAGTATCTTGGCTAGAACGCCATCATCTTGAGCCTCTACATCCATTGTCGCTTTGTCTGTTTCAATCTCGAGTATAACATCTCCAGCGCTGTAAGATTCACCCTCTTTCATTTTCCAGCTTGTAATGTTGCCCTCTGTCATCGTAGGACTCATTGCAGGCATGAGGAAGTTTGTGGCCGCCAGACGGGTCGTTGAAGCATGAAACAACGCCCGCCCATTGAGGGTCCTGGTAATATGCCGACAACAGGCCCTGCACGGTATCATATCTGTAAATCCTCCTGTTATGGTCGAGACTGACAGTCAACTATTTCCTGTATAACAAGGTCTTCACGATAGACACTCATAGCTATGATAAGATTCGCACATCGTGGGCGTTTGTTCGAGCGGTGGGAGCCCAATGATTCTGTTGGCAATCCCACCACAGAAGTGGGATATGATGTACGAGCTAAACGATCACTCAACGATGTTGAGATTCGTCTCCAAGGTCAACAATGTCCCCGGGCGATTCCACTGTATAATGGCATCAGGGCTTCGACTAATGACATCTACGAAATCCGAACGACTTCCAACTTTACTAGCTTTTGTAAGATAGACTTGCGTTTGATTCATGTTATATATACATGTAGGACTGCTCGTGCTACCATGAATCCACTTCTTCTTTGCGTGGTAGAGATGGACGCTTCATGCTAAAATGATTTACTTAGCACGATCTGAATGCTTGTGTCAAACAAGCGTGCGTTTATCCTTGAGGGTCAGGCTTGCTATGGAGCTCACACGACTGCTTGACCTTCAGGAAAGACTCTTGTGCCGCTTGATTTGCCATTAGAATAGAAGGAGTTGTGATCTGATACTAACAATAATTGCTAGCGCACTGCTGAGGTTGCAAGCAAGCAAGCAAGCAATACTGGCTGCTGTTATGCAAGAAGTGTAACCACGCGTGTTTACATGAAGGTTGTCAGCTGCAGACTCGAGCTGAGCGCTCATACCTATTGCCGCTCTCGATAGAAGAGTTCATCCAGCACGCGAGGCGATGATAGAAAAGAGCCACGGCGATCTATAAGATATCCGATCAGTTGATTCTTACGCAGGATCTGTGTGTACGAGCCTGTTGACGATATAGCGAGATTATGTCCTTCCCCAGTGTATAATGACCTCTTGAGACTTAGATCCGTAATCGGTATCTCTATGCCATTCCTTGCTGTATCTCGCTTGAAAAAGCCAGTATAAATCGCCACTCTATTGCCACCTTGAAGCATATCGATCCTTTTGACGATTCTATTCGTATAAGTATCCTTGAGGCTACGACTATCAAGCAAAGATGTTCACCTTTTGCTTACGAGCAAGAAGCCCGTGCTGATACCTATTCCTAATGTAGCGAGTCCGCCTGAATAAGCGAGACGAGTACTTGTTGGTGCCTTCTCGAATTTCTGTGTTTTTCTTGAATAGTCAGTAATCGCTGGAGAGCATACACGAAGAACTGACTCATCCTTGACAGAATAGTCACTGTATACCCATTGACTAAGATTTCCCCAAAAGACCAGATTGACTAGAGCGCAGGCATAAATCAAGATTGGGAAAGCAGGTTTACCAGAGGACAGATAGATTGTTTGTGGTGCGACCGCTCTTCTCAGGGCGACAGCGATAGCCTTCGGGCTCCTGCCGACAAGAGCTTTATCAACGAATAGCATATTCCGAAAAGGACTATAAGACGTCTCCTCGTGCTACCAAGTGGCTTGATCTTGCCTTTCAAGCAACGCAGCTAAAAGGTGCTAAGGGAGATACACAAGATTCGCTAGTGCTTAGATCCCTTTACACATACAGCAATCGTGCTTGTGTGATCGTGGCATATCGCAGTCTCTCACCTAAGCCAATCTCGAGATGTTGCTACCACCAGGTCGATCGATGTGAGCCTCTACTCTGCGATGTAAGTGAATCATTACAGTTGAATGTTTCGTGGCTGGCATGAAAATGTAGATCTCCTCCGAGATTTGTCCCAAGTGTGGAGCCAGCTTGGCGTTTGATACTGTGGTCGCGAGCACTTGGTATCACATTCGAAGTGCGCTAGGCAATGCCTCACGAATTAGTGTAAGCACATACTGATCTCGTAGATTTTGATTATTGACACAAGTACGAGACAAAACGTTGAGCATTGGTGATGGTAGAGATCATTGCCCAGCTTTCCCCAGCGCTGGCTTGTGTCAACTGCTACGAAGTGAGCCCTGGTGTACAAACAGCTAGCTACGAGACGGCACTGGTCAATCAAGGCTTTGCTACAAAGATCAAGCGAGTCAGTTCTATTGAGCACGCCTATCCTACGTATCGCCCGAAAGCCAAGCAAGTCTGGAACATCTTTAAAGTGACCCCGAGAAACGAAGGAAGCAAAATCAGCATTACAGTACTCGAAAGACATCCATACACAACACAGACATTTGTGCCGCTAGGCGGGAATGCAGAACAAATCGAGTTCCTTGCAGTAGTGGCCGAGGATAGAGAAGGTCAACCGGATCCCACGTCATTAAGAGCATGGCTGTGCCATGGTGGGCAGCTGGGTACTTTTCCGTCACTTTGTAAAGATCAACAGCTAACAGAAGGTAGTCACATACGCTGCAAATCAATGGCATGCGCCCATGATTGCATTACATGATCAACTCATATTTGCTGTCACGAATGCAGAAAATAATACTGGAGACGATCTAGAAGAGTTTTTCTTTACCCCGGAAGCTGTTCCGCAGGTCGTGCTGAATCTATCCAAAAACAAGAATCGTTCGTCTCTGTAGAAATGACCACATCATTCATCGTCGACCCATCATAAGATTTCTATGTGCAGAATTCCAGTTACGATGCTTAGTCCACGTCTACAAGGCATCCTAGCCAGCGCCCATGCTTTTGTGGAGCAAAGATTAGCTCTAGAACGTATTCTGCTTCAGTGGCGCGCTCAGAGCGGAGATCCAGCCTGCACATTCCCCGAATTTATCTAAGACTCTGAGAGGGAAACAACTTGAAAGGTGCTGTAGCAAGTCCTTGGGAAGCTCATCCTGGCAGGCGTTCAGAAGATGGTTCACACAGAATTGTAGACACAAATAGGATAGAATATGCTCATAAGTTACACTACCTGTCTTTGGAGCAAGTCGTCATTACAAATATTACTTCAGGACCTTATCCAGGCTGCACTAGAAGGCAATATGGACATAATTCGAGACCTTGCATGGGCCTGTGAGCAATCATACATGTGCTACCCATCCCTTGTCAAGCAATCACACGCAATCTTGGCAGGTGTGCAGGCCAGGTTAGTGGCCCGACATACAGTCGGAGATATCTATGTAGGAGATCTCCCGTGCTTGTATGGTCAATCTACCTAAAACTTTTGTAAGAGCATCCGTCCCCATTCCTCCGCGTACCACGAGCTGACATGCTAAAGGCTTGCCTGCATGTGTCCGACACAAGCTGATGACGCGTAAGGCAACTCCGTTTGTGAGAAATAACACCTGGTTCCACATAACAGCCCACCATTGGGGTTCCAGGCATGGCTCACACGGAGAGCCGCTTCTCACGGTTAAGCCTTCGACTTGACGCTGCTGCCAACGACGATTCCTGATCCCTCAAGAGCTTTGCCAGTGCCACAAGCCATATGCAGCGGGGATCCGCAGCCCAATCGACATCCGGGGATCCGATCCCGTCCATCAACTCCCGAATGACCTTTTCCTCCTACTGTACCTACTCCTCCTCGACCTCCTCCTCCTCCCTCTCCCTTCCCCCGCTCGGCTCCCTGGGGGCCATTCCTGCCATTATAAAGAGTGCTCAGCCCTGTTCCCCCGCCCTGGCTTGCCCCCTAAGCAGCTCTATACTCTTCCTTCGTCTTGACCAGATCTTCGAATACGCTACATCAGTCGAGTCACATTCTCACGCGAAGAGCATCTCGAAACAATGTCGAACGGTCCCGTGGTAGCAGAAGCACATGAAGTGAAGAAAATCCATCCTCATCCTCGTTTGCACGATATCAAGTAAGAATTCGTGTTCTGTTCGAACTATGGCATACTGACAATTCTCACAGTCTTCACCCCGAACCCCATGTGAAAGACCAAGCAAGCTATACTGAACTCTACGAAGAGTCACTAGCAAAGCCTGACCAGTTCTGGGGTCGTATGGCTCGAGAAAATCTATCTTGGGACAAAGACTTCAAAACCGTTCAATCCGGAGGTTTTGAGCATGGAGACATGGCATGGTTCCCGGAAGGAGAATTGAACACCTGCTACAATTGTGTTGATCGACACGCCATCGCAAACCCAGACTCCGTCGCTTTGATCTACGAGGCTGATGAGCCCAAGGATGGACGAAACATCACCTATGCAGAACTCTTACGCGACGTCTGTCGACTTGCAAATGTGTTGAAGAACATGGGTGTGAAAAAGGGCGATGTAGTGACCATCTACATGCCCATGATTCCGGAAACGGTGGTTGCCTTCCTAGCCATAACCCGACTTGGTGCTGTTCACTCCGTTGTCTTTGCAGGTTTCTCATCTGACTCTCTGCGCGATCGAATCCTAAACGGAAAATCGCGATTCGTTTTGACGAGTGACGAGGGCAAGCGAGGCGGAAAGAACATTGGTACGAAAAGAATTGTGGACGATGCTCTCAAGGCATGTCCCGATGTCAAGCACTGTCTGGTCTACAAGCGAACCGGATCTGAAGTACCTTGGACTCAAGGCCGGGACTACTGGTGGGACGAGGAAGTTAAAAAATATCCAGCTTATTGTCCATATGTCCCTGTCAGTTCGGAGGATCCAATTTTCCTGTTATACACGTCCGGCTCGACTGGAGCACCAAAGGGAGTCCTTCATACCACTGCAGGGTATCTGCTTGGTGCTGCCATGACACTCAAGTACATCTTTGATGTTCATCCTGGCGACAAGATCGGTACTGCCGGCGATGTAGGTTGGATCACTGGGCACACCTATGTTGTCTATGCACCATTATTGCTAGGTGTTTCTACACTGATCTTCGAAGGTACTCCAGCGTACCCAACGTTCTCCCGTTACTGGGAGATCGTAGAAAAGCACAAGATCACCCACTGGTACGTGGCACCTACAGCTATTCGATTGCTGAAGAGGGCTGGAGACGAACATGTCAAGGGAGACTTGTCCTCTTTGAGAATGTTGGGGTCAGTTGGGGAGCCAATCGCTCCAGAAGTTTTCCAATGGTATTCCTCTGTGGTTGGAAAGGACCAATGTTCTGTTGTTGACACCTACTGGCAGACTGAAACAGGATCCCACGTTATCGCTCCACTATCTGCTGCCATTCCGACCAAGGCTGGTTCAGCATCTCTGCCGTTCTTCGGTATTGAAGCAGCAATCGTGGATCCGCAGAGTGGAAAAGAGATTGAAGGTAATGATGTAGAAGGTGTACTGGTCATCAAGAGACCTTGGCCATCCATGGCAAGAACTGTATATGGTGCTCACGACCGTTTCATGGACACCTATCTGAAGCCATATCCTGGCTATTACTTCACCGGTGATGGAGCTGGTCGTGATCATGAGGGATACTACTGGATCCGGGGCCGAGTTGACGATGTTGTCAATGTGTCTGGTCATCGTCTTTCTACAGCAGAAATCGAGGCCGCACTCATCCAATACAATGGCGTCGGAGAGGCTGCAGTCGTCGGTTACCCACATGAATTGACTGGTCAAGCTATCGCAGCGTTCGTCAGTCTGAAGTCTGGTGTGGATGCTTCACCACAACTCCAGAAGGATCTCATACTACAAGTCCGAAAGTCTATTGGACCATTTGCTGCTCCTTCTGTGGTACATTTCTCAGATCTCCCGAAAACCCGTAGCGGTAAAATCATGAGAAGAATTTTGAGAAAGGTGATGGCCGGCGAGGAAGATACCTTGGGTGACACGTCTACCCTTGCCGAGCCAGAAGTCGTGGATGAGATTATCAAGGTGGTGAAGGCCAACAGAAAGTAGAGATGCACTTCAGGGAACTTTACTACATCTGAGCAGAGTCAGCTGAAAGACTGTGTGTCAAACGTATGTTTTAGGTATGGAGTTGTAGGACTTGTAGATATGTCAAATGTCCATTCAATGACTCTCGCACTATGCTTGTGTACACATGCGTGAGAAGCCTGGCCGAGTGGAGAACATGTCAACAGAAAAACAGGCAGCATAATTCGCCTCTATCCACCCGTAAGCCTTGTGCGCCCGAACTGTTCTTTCGGCTGCCACGCCACGATCGATGAACAGCTACGAAAGCTTGATCGTGCTATTATTGACTAGAACCAAGTCTGCCTTGGTCCAGCTCAAGTCATCCCTGCACATCCCTATCACTATGTCGCGAGATTGACAGTCATGAAGGAGTGACGAAACACCATCAAAGCTCTTCATAACAACAATATAGTACAAGACCCACAATACTGTTTGCACGACCACGGAAGAATCTAGACGCTCCAGCGCTTGGGGGATAATGATGGGCAGGCAGCCGAAAAGCAGAACTCTAGTTTTGTGTGCGCTGGCAATTGGATTCATCCTTTGGCTGGTATCACGATCTAGTTCCGGCAGAACGACCCGACGATATTACGGTGCTCCAGTTGTCATGGTCTTGGTGACTGACAATATACCTGCTACCGATCGAAAAGCAGCGACATATCTGGAAAAGATTGTCACGAATCGCAGAGAATACGCTGATCATCATGGTTACGAGCTGGCTATCAGGCAATTATCAAGTACACCAAACGAGCAGATCTCTCCCAAAGTGCGAGGCTGGGCAAAACTAAAGTTGCTGAGGGAAGTGGTCGAAGCTTATCCAGACAGCGAATGGTTTTGGTTTCTGGATCAAGATGCAGTCATCATGGATCCTCAGATATCCATGACCAAAGACATACTCGCGAATCTTGACTCGCAAATGTTGCGTGACATACCCGTCGTGCCACCTGACAGTGTCATACGGACAATCAAGACAGCGACCCCGGATACCGTTCAATTCGTGCTAAGCCAGGACTATTCGGGGCTCAATCTTCACTCCTTCCTTCTGCGCAATGGCGATTGGACAAAGTACTTTCTCGAAACGTGGGTCGAACCGGTGAGTTGTGTTGACACGAGTTTCGGACGGATTCGACTAACTTTCTGTAGATGTATCGTTCATATGGGTTTGAGCGGCACGAGATTTCGGCGTTGGAACATATTATTCAATGGCACTATACGATCTTATCAAAGACAGCACTCCTCCCACGTCGCCTCCTGGCAAGCTACAACAACGCTGCAGATGACATGGCCTACAAGGACACGGACTTTGTCGTGGTGTTGCAGGGTTGTAGAGACGAGGGAAGATCATGTGAAATGGAATTTGACAGGTTTTGGACTTTGAGGAGCAGGACAGCTGAGGCTATGAGTCAGGACGCCATAGCAGCGCAGAAGCTTGGGGCAACGGTATAATATCATAGCATCGTTTCATGTTGCAGCAGGATCAGGTGTGTTCAGGTAGTGATGTACAAATTTGTTCTTAATTAATGATCTACTTGAGGGGGCAAGGACACACTACCTGGCTGCACACTTTGCACGGTCTCGGCACTTTCTCGCGACATCTTTTGATCTAATGCGCGGAGAGCTGCTGTCCTTCTCCGTTCAGCTTCGGCCCTGCCGGGACCTGTCCCTGCTGATCTATGACCGTAGGGATTCGCCGGTTCCAGGATGTCTTGGCCCAGAGGAGCACATATATTGACAGAGACGAGAAAGTCAAACACCACAGTGGCTACCTGATCAATCGGTGCCTGAACGACGTCCGGAAAGAATTGTGACAATGCAAATGTCTCGCTCGCATCGCCCTTGAGCACGACCAGTTGTCCACCCAGGTCAGGCAGAGATACCTTGTAGAATCGCAGATATACCCAGCTGGACAGAAACCCCAGGATGGAGGTAGCTATTGCGGAGTAGTTACCCAAGATGGGCGCAGTAATGATTGTCGAGAGCAGGAAAAGCGCCGGGAAATGCTTGACTCGAATCTTCACGAGTTGCTTGTATAGTGTCACTGTATGCTCCGGCACCAATTGCTTGAATGCCACGAGTATCCCTGCCTGTAGACCTATGCTGCCGTGAACAGACACATCCAACCAAGCGGAATTACGCGTGAAGATCCGCATGGTCAGTAGGGCAAAGAAGAGGATCACGTTTGGTGCTAGAGTCACGACTCCATAGAACTTTACCAATTCTTTTGACGAGTACGATCTTTCTATGTAGCGACCTCCAAGAAGAAGACTCGTGAGAGATAGACCCAGTGTGAAGATGTTGGTACAGACAAGACTCGAGGTTACGAAAGTCCAAAGATAGTAGTAAGAGCTCCGTGGTACAAGTGTCAGCATGATGGCTGATCGCCCAGGGTTGTATGACGCGGCATTGTTGGACGTCGGTCTAGCCGCTACTGGTGAACGGAATTCGAGTATCCAGAACAAAATAGAGATGACTGTTGAGGCAATGACCGTCACCTTTGTCACTATTGGTATTCTGCTCAACTCTAATGGTAGCTTCATCTAGCTTCCCGCCTGAATGGAGCGTGACCAGAGCCTTGAATCGGGTATAAGAGCAGTCCGTACTCTTCGATATAATGTTATTGTGATGTTGATGTCTCGGTTATGATTGTGCTTGTACGGTCATTGTCAAACGATCAGTTCTGTCATCTTCTATCTGGCTTCGACGAGCAACGTTTGCCACTGACCCACCTGAGATGACCCAACCAATCGTTCGTGCACCAACTGCTTCTTGCGTGTGTAGGGGCACAGATACCCCATCTCGAGAGTGTCACGTCCCATAGAAGATGGAACTCGAGTTCCAGTGTTCGCGCGGAAGATTCGCGGGTCGAGGCTCCACGTGATAGATCCATATCTGGTAGGATGGACCGCTGCCAATCCAAGGCGACCGGCGAATCGGAAATGTTCGATGAGTTAGTGTTTGGTGGAAATGGGCGCGACGCCCGAAGTCGCCAACCGCATCTGCTGCACGGCTGCAAGCCAAGTGCAATTCTATTGTCAGCAGCTAACGACTGACCACTAGTAAGTGAAGTGCGTGGACAAATACGCTCGCAAGCAGGACAGGTCTTACCGCAGATGGCTTCTTCCTAGTCGCAGATTTAGCAGAGTTCTTATATACTTGCGGCATCGACGCACTTACATTCTTGGCTGCAAGGTGCACAGGCAAGATCCTTGTACTTTTACTTATCCACCAGTGCATCTGTTCTGTTGAGATAACGGCCTTGAATTTGATCTGTGCCACTGAGGTTCGGACTCGAAGCTAGGAACGAATCGCAGTCATCAAGTGGATAATTCCTCGTGCAGGACCGCAGTATGGCCATCAACAGCGATCAGGTGAATTATCTTGTCCTCCGCTATCTAGCAGAGTCTGGTAAGCCGCAGCTCATCGACTTGTTATTCTAACAACACATCTAACATTTCCTGTAGGATTCGAGCATACCGCATTTGCGTTGAAAAATGAGGTAAATAGAAGAAGTACCTTGAAGCCAGTCGAGGTGATTTGACCATAGCAGATGCGGAATGCAAAGAGTTTGGAGGACGCATGGGCAACACGAGTCCCGACCGGTCACTTAGTTAACAGTTTACAACGAGCCATGATGTTCGAGGAGTGTATGGCGCAAATTGACGAGGTATGCGATGGCTCCCTTCGTCTCGACCTCGAGGAATTGATCATGAGGTAGAACGGCGGCGAGAAGGATCCAGCAGAGGTCATAGAAGCGAGCTTAATTCCCGCAGTCTCATCTGCGGCGAAGAGCCAACCTGATACAAATGGATCTGAACCAGTAAAACGCAGGGCAGCGCCGACCGAAAAGACTACCTCAGAAAGGGTCTCATCCGAAGGACAGGCTCCGGAAGCGAATATGAGGAAGACGTCTCCAACGAATGCGAACTCTACTCACATCATCAATGGGGAAGGCATACAAGATGTGCCGATGTCAGACGTAGCTGAAGTTCCACCAAAGGCTTCAAACCCTATTGCATTCATGGACAAGGTCATACCGCTCGAGGGACACTCTGCCGGATTGGATCAGTGCTCATGGAGTCCGACTCAACAGAATACCATAGCGACCTCATCAGTGGACGGAACCGCGCGCATCTGGACTCTTCCACTTCGTCGTGAGGCGCGAGTGACCAGCGTTCAGCTCAACTGTACACCGTCGCGGACAAAGGACAGAAGTGTCACCTGTATTGCTTGGAGCGTGAGTCATTGTCGGTGATAGTCACGGGTGAGGCTAAATTTTATGATAGAAGAATGGTCAGTCACTATCTACAGGATCTTATGATGGTGTGACCCGCATCTGGAATTCAGCAGGTATAAAACAGCACCGAGATCTGGCCTTCCACACAGGCCCAATCTTTGCGATGAAATGGTCCCGTAGAGGCGATTTCCTGTTGACCGGGGCTGCAGATGGTCTAGTCGGCATTTGGAATACTGCTCTGGGGACCTTGCAACAGAAGTGGGATCTCGGTTCACCTGTGATGGATCTAGAGTGGATTTCAGATGCTCTGTTTCTGTCGGCGTGTAAAGGGGGAACTTTGAAGATGTGGCAGCTCGGTCGCGATGCCCATGTCAAACGCTTCATGGGACATCCGATGGATATCAACGTTTTACGCTGGAACAGCAACATCAATCTTGGCGCAACCGGAGCCGACGATAACTTGGTCAAAGTCTGGCGTGCCGATTCCGAAAATCCTACACAAGTGCTGAAATTCCACAAATCACAAATTCATGCCCTAGAGTGGGCGCCAAAGGACTTTGGTGACTATCGGTTGCTGGCTAGCTCGTCGCGCGACGGTCAAGTCTGTGTCTGGGATGTTGTGCGTGGTGAGCTGCTGCACGTCCTACAGCATGATCGCGCAATCTTCACGTTACATTTTTCTCCCACCAACTTACTTGCGACAGCAGGCGCCGAGGGTGAGACAACTGTGTGGAACGCGGAAACTGGTAGACCTGTGGCTGTACATCGAGCACCTGACGCGGGCATGGTGTATAACGTCCGCTTTTCCAACAATGGGGAGAAGCTTGCCATGGCGAGGGCTAATGTAGTTGGTATGGTTGCGGATATGCCACCGGTCTAACCATATGTATTGTTGATTCTCTGTACACATAGCGAACTGTTCATATGACGAACAGTGGAGTCCTTATTGTAGATAAAAAGAAGGGTGAGAGAACTTGTCTGCGTCAACAGTGGAGAATCCTCAGCCGTTTAAGAGTTGTGCTGCTCGATGTTTTGTGTTCTCAAACTCTCCCAAGATGGCCTTGTAAGCATTATCCGGTCGGAAGCCTGATCGCACATGTGCTGCGTTGACGGACACCTCATCTTCTTCAAGAGCCCTGATAGAGCGCTTGAGTCTGGCTGCAAGGGTCTAGATTGCAAGGTCAACATCGTGCAACCATGAATACCTAAATTGAATCATACCTCAAGAGTATCCAGAAATCGATCTGTATGTGTAGCATATGTATCGCGTCGGGAGAGACTACCGGATGTATGTTTGGCAGGGTTGAGCGAATCGACGGCCAGAGCGGCCTCGGTCAATAGGGTGGCTATACTGGCATCTATAGATGCCAGCTCTGAGAGTCTCGCCTCAAGTGGTACGGATCCATTGTCCTCCGACGAAGATGAGTCTGAAAACGCCGGGCTCTCGTCCTCTCCAGATATGTGCTGACTGTCTTCCATAGGAGAATCAATAGTGCTCATCTGTAACCCGACCGAAGTGACAATGCAGAGTCAATTGATGCTCACTTCCGGAATTCTGGGCTATATTACAGACGCAGCACCTTGACTGATTGATGACAGAGACAAATCACCTCAAGCCCGTCAGATGCTGGCAACCAGAACGATACTATGATTAGAAGAATAAATGTACTTGCTCGGGCCGTTAAGTAACCAAGATCTGGTGCAAGCGCGACTAGCCCGGCTAATTATCGGGTGTTCCCAAAAGCTCCGACCTCATCAGCGGTGAGGAAAGAGGGCGGGCGGCAGGCAATTTAGTTCAGCCACCTTTTGGAGAGGGCGATCTTCTGCGGATGGAGCCGTCTTCTCAAATCCCACTGATGACACAGAACGGAATTTGCTTCATGGAATTCCGTTGCCCCAGAGAACTCCACCTACCATAGCCGGCACGGAGGGGTCGCACCATTTTATTGCTCTTTCTGCCTGCCTGCCTGCCTGCCCAGTTTCAAGTTGGAAACACCATACAAGAATTTTCCAGGAAAATGCCTTCGAGGTACGTGCCTGGTCTGGAAACCAAGTTGTTCCCCCCGCATCATGAGGAGATCACGACAGAGGAGTGGGACGTGGTGGTGGTCGGTGCTGGTCCAGGAGGGCTCATGGCTGCGGCAACACTAGCCAGACTTGATTCAGCAAACGGCGTCAACGTACTGGTTGTAGATGCGAGAGACGAACCCACAGTGGCTGGCAGAGCAGACGGTGTGCAGCCTCGGACACTGGAGGTATTTCGAAACATGCCTCCCATTGGTGATGAGATGATCGCTCGAGGTTCCCATTCGTACGAGAGGACCTTTTGGGCGCCCAGCAAGACGGGCGAGGGCATCGTGTGCACTAGGAGAGTTCAGTCATGTCCAAGCTTCCTGGACACGGAGGAGCCATACACCCTTGGTGTTCAACAAGGCCTTATAGAGAAAGCATTCTTGCGAGATATGGATCGTCACGACCTGCGTGTCACTCGACCTTATCGTTTCGAAGAATTCGTCTATGATCCGAAAGCCAAGTCACATCCAATCACAGTGACCCTGATCAACGACAACACACAGGCAAAGAAGCACATCCGGACCGAGTATCTGCTCGGTACCGACGGTGGTCGTTCTGCTGTTAGGCAGTGCATGTCTCACAAACATGGTATTACCTTCGATGGCGACTGGGTCGACACTCTATGGGGCGCAATCGATGCTGTCGTGGAGACTGATTTTCCGGACATTCGAAAAATTGCTGCGATACAATCGAAAAACCATGGCTCGGTCATGACCTTTCCACGCGAACACAACGAGAATGGCAATCTCGTGGTGCGTCTCTATACTCAGATTGACAAGGCGATGGGCAGAAAAGTCCTTGCGAAGGACGTTACTGTGGAGGACATCATGGAGGCTGATCGCAAGATCTTTGCTCCTTACAAGCTGAAGTTTACAGAGATCGAGTGGTGGACAGCCTATCCGATAGGGCAGAGACTCGCCTCCAGTTACGACGTGGACAATCGGATATTCATCGCAGGCGATGCTTGTCACACGCATAGTCCCAAGGCTGGCCAGGGCATGAACACTTCTATGATTGATGCGCAGAACCTGGCATGGAAATTACACTTGGTCCTCAGTGGTCTGGCAAAGCCGGAGATCCTGTCTACTTACCATACCGAACGACATACGATAGGCAAACAACTAGTCGATTTCGACTCTGAGTATTCTGCATTGTTTTCCGGACAGGCGCCGAAGCATACGAATGCAAGTCAGACTGTCATGTCGGAGCAAGAACGAGATGAGTACTTTGTGAGTGTACAACGGAAGAACGCCAACTTTACGACCGGTCTGGGAGTCTACTACGCCGAGAATGTCTTCAATGCCATCGACACCAAAAGTCTCGGATACAGGCTGGAGAGTCCCATCTTGATGCCGGGACGTCGACTGGAACCGGGAACTGTCACGCGTTATCTCAACTCTGAGCCATGCAAGATTATTCATGAGGTCAAGTATGACGCGCCGGGAGGATTCCGGATATACGTGCTGACCGGCTCCCCGGACCTCCAGGCCAAAGCGCTCCAAGACTTTGCGAATCACTTGAGCTCGACGGCCTCCTTCCTGTCCCGCTTCCACGGGACAACGCCTGCCTCTCTTTCGGGTCTGCCACTGGTCTGTCCCGGCGGAAAGATCACAAATCCCTACTTTGCAATCATGACCATCGTGCCAAGGTCAAGGTTCGACTTTAGTCTTGCGGATCTGCGGCCTCTTGCTCCCCTCAACACGTTCGTCTATGCCGATGACCATCAGTCAGGCGGTCGGCACATCTCTGACCAGGACGGAGAAGTCTCGGTCGGAGGTTTGCACATCAAGTGGGGCCTGCCATCCGGTGGGATCGTCATTTGCCGACCGGATGGTTACGTAGGCTGTGTTGCCCCTCTGGACCACACCGGATGGAATGGACTCGAGCAGTACTTTGATCGCTTCCTTCGATCATCTCCTTCAGCCAGGCTCTGAGTACGGCCAGGCAGGCACTGATCACGGGCACAGCTCTGGAAAAAGTGGGCAATTTTGGGTAGCGAAGAGCTTGACTTTCGTCAGAGTGGATTAGTTAGGGACGATCAAAAGTCCGTCTTTGTGAATGAATTAAAACATACTTACTTATGATACTCCATGTCGCAAACTGTGTTTGAATCTTCTTCAGGGTCAGGACCCGTGTCAATGTAAAAATTCCAGACCCACACCATACACCACTCCTGGTCTCACTTCGTTGCAACTGCAAACAGCACTCCTCGCGAGCTTCGGTAAGCCGAAATCTCAGCCTCGACCGTGGCTTGTTGCTCTGGAGTCCAGGCACAGGCAATCTGTTTCTCTCTGTATGCCCGAAGTGGCTCGTAAAATTTACTCCAGACTTGTGAAATTTTTCCGCCCCAGTTCACGGGAATAGCTAAATGGGCCAGAGAAATTCGATCAAAGTTCGCCTGACGAATCAATGTCGGTATCGCTTCCAAAGGATCCCTCAGGAATCCTTGTTCTACCAAGCGCTGCCTATAAATGGTTTCCTGTGCTCTCATCGTTGGACCTGTATTTAGCGAACGACTCGAGACTGCGACTAGCTCGAGTTTTCCCCCAGGTTTGAGTATGCGCCTCAATTCCGCTAGTGTGGCAGGCCACTCACTAGTGGAGACTGTCATTGACAAGCCCAGTGCAGAAATCACGTCGAATGTGTCGTTAGCATATGGAAGTCTCAGATACAGTCCTTGAGGAGAGTCTTTCATTGTCAGCTGGGTATTGCTCATATACACTTCCAAGGAGGCTTGAGGAAACTCTGCTTGAAAACCAACGATTACAGTTTCCAAACTCAAGCAACGAGAATTGGCTCTTCCGAGCAGTTCAGCACAGTCCTTATCAAAGAATTTCCTTCCAGCCGAGATCCAATATAGGAAGAGAAGTAGTCCTAAAAGGTGGTTTACGTTCGATTGTGATTGCGGTTCCAATTCTGCCAGCATAGTATCGGCACATGGCACTGGAATACTCGAAATTACTGGGCAAGATCCGCGCCTAGGTAAGGCATATTTCGCCTGTGGCGAGGTAACAAAGACCTTGGCTCTCAAGAGTTCTCTGCGAGTAACCTTTGGGGGTCTGCTAGGATTCGACGAATAGCTCGTCAGATGTTGCTGGCTGCTCTCATGGCCGTTCTGTGGGCTTGCTGGCAAAGGCCTTTTCGCATATATAGAGATGCTATCCAGTGTCGACAACTGATCAGAGAACAGCCTAGTGTTACTCCCATTGCTTAGGGATCGACTAAATCCAGAATTTTTCCTTGAGCTGGACCGTGGTTGTGCGATCACATCGAGACTTGTTTCTGATCTAGTCTTTGATGTAATGGTTCCCACGGGAGGTGAGTTATGCTCGCCCATAACGTTGACCTCTACTTTTGAAGCTCTTATTTTCTCCAATGCCTCTGCGAAAGCGTCCACCATATCGCAGTAGACCGTCCGCGCATTTTCGATCCCAAGTTGTGTGGTATCTACAGGACAATCGGGATCTTCAGGAATGCATGAATTTGTAAAGGATATACTCGAGAGAACTTCCATGTCACACAAAAGGACTGGAATTTTGGGTCGGAGCAGAGCGAGAAAATTTGCGCTTTCAGCTTCCACCGTAGTGTACATTGGTGATTCGGAATTCGTATATTGGTCCTCCACTGGTTTCTCTGTCACCTCGCCTTCGCATAGAGAGGGAGTTGGAACATATCTCGGTTGACTGACGATAGAACAGGACCTCGAGACAATAGTTCTTTCCGGCGAAGCCTCAGCAGACTTGGTACACACCAAATCATCAGGTGCCGAATACTGTTGTGCTTTTTTCCTCCGACCAAAGATTTTCGCCAGTCGAGACGTAGTGGAATGAGCCTGTTTGACCTGTGAGGATCTTCGGTAATTCATCAGTCCCGTCTTCGGAACATGCAATTGCTCAACTCCATAATTCTCCATGCTATTCTACGTGTACATACTACCCAGACGGCAGTTTTCAGATGTTCGAGAGTGTCATCGAGCAATACACGATTGAAAGCGCGTCCTCCGCGTCACATGGACTTAGTGGAGTGATGATATATTCAAAAGGATGGTCATTCGCCGAAAGCAGGACACTTGGAGTATTTTGCGGGGAGAATTACCGGTTACAACCAAAACTTAGCGGCCTGTGGAGATAAGAAATGCTGTGATTGGTCGGTTTGCAGTCCACCGCATACAATCGGCAAACTGCTTAGCAAACGAGCGAGACCAATGCTGAATTCGTCGAACATGCTGCGAAGAAACGCTATTGATAGTACTTCACGACCAAGAGGATGTTCTGTGTTACTGTCGAGGAGGCCACCCTGGAACATGGTTTGAGCCTAATGCCAGCTTCAAAACCATCGGAGGTCTAAACGCGAACAAGCTCGGGCACGAGGTTCTGTGGCTGTGAATAGTAAATGATCAAGAAATCAGCCACGTTGGATCCGGGGATCCACATGATTCTGTCGTGGCAGCATATTTTTATAGATTGAGAAACTTTTGACATCTCGACTTTGCAATCACAAAGCAAGTTGAAGAAAGAAACGAAATGTATGTGGTACATGCGTTTCTTGTGCGGTCGACCATGAAGTCACAAAAATCGTCACTTTCATGCCTCGACAATCGTGTTACCCAATCGTTTTACAAGCTACTACTGATTCAAGCTTGATGTGGCTGCACAAACCGAATTTGCTCAGCTCTGAGCACGTCGTAAGTCTGAGTGTTCTAAGCTTTGTAAAGCTTGCTCGACGTAGTCTATGAATACGTTGCGCTTGCGCATTTGGTTGGCGTCAGCTCTTAAATCCTGCAAAGCTCGGCATTGTAGCTTTTCTATTATGTTGAACGCCTCAAGCTTGTGCTGTACCTGCCTGGAATTTCAATTAACATTTGAGAGATTGATTGCCCGACTTACCTCTCTCTGTGCTTCCAAAGCCAGAGATCGATAGACAAACACAGCTCTCGAATGTGTTCAGACGTTCGCGAAAGATTCTGTAACGATGCCACCATTGCCTCCTCTGCAATCGTGGGACGTCTCAGAACGAGGGTGCCTATTTTCCCTTCTGCTTCGAGGTACGGTAGCATAGAGTCTCTGGAACAATTGTCGAACAGTGAATGCATATTCAGCACATGTTGCTGATATATAGACAACATTTCTTTATTAAATGCTCGTGCTTGTTGATCGAGACTGCCACGTACTTCATCGAATACCTGGCTGACCTTGACTGTAGACAAGTCTTCGTGCTTCATCGTGGAGGGTCTTCTACTCGAGCCTGAACGACTGCTGTTCAATTGTTATCAGCACTACTGTTTCAGCTGCAGGTCACGTACGAGAAACCAATGAAGGTCTCAAGACTACTGCTATCCACAACATCGCCGACTGGCGTCCTCAAACAGCGAGGTAAATTGGCGCGGAAGTGTGCTGTCCATTTAGCAAATGTACCAGAAGGACAGTGTGCACAACCTTTAGCCACTGTAGACTGTTGCTTCTGATTTGCAGACATTACTGTTTTTCCCGGCTTTAACGATAATTACTAACGTCCTTGACATGGGATACAGATTGCAGGTAAATGTGAGGTCCTGTCAAACATGTGTTGACATCGTAGAATGAGGACTGGGCTGTATTTTCACTTTTCTGAGGGGTGCTCAGCAATCAGTCCGGTGAGAAGTAGTAGCAGACTCGGGTGTATGTTCAAGTGCCAGATGGCTTTGTGAAGATCAGCAACGTGCTGTCACTCCGCCGCATTCTTTGCATTTTCGCGATGTGCCTTCATTCAACGAGGCTCTGATCAGCGATAGCTGATCTTCAAACCTCCGTGAATGTGCTCAGACGGGGATCCACTTGCTTTATACTAGCTCGGCAACCATCGATGCCATTCATGTCTTCCTCTTTTTGTATGTCATGGTGAATTTGTCCGGATTGTACGGAACATTGCGAGCTTTGACGCATCACTTTCAGATTATCTGTCGATCGAATAATTAGTGGAGGATACGATCACTTAGTATTTGTGAAACAGTGACTTCGAGAGCTTTGCATCGAAAGATCACACACTTTGAAACTAGACACTGTGCAGATTGAGTCTGTTTGAGTTTACGTGCAGAAACATAGAGGATATCATAATGACGAGGACTTCGAGCTACATCGAGAAGAAAACATTCGACCTACATCGTGCACCGGAATGTCGTGACCCAATTTGGAAGAAGCCCAGAGCTCGCACATACATGCATGTATGAATGTTCGAGCACCGACTTGCATAGTGCACTTCAGCCCTGTAGGCGCTGCAACCACGAAGTCCTCTAGATTTACAAGGACTCCACAATGCGCTGCTTGATTGGTGGAGCACGAGCTTAGTCAAAAATGAGTCCGCGCGCGTACATGTATCTCTCAATGCGTGCTACTGGCCCTCTTTCCACACAAACCTATAGTAGCTTTCAACTCATAAATATCCACAACTTTCCATCGTAACAGCGCGCACGAACCTTCAACTCGAAACTTCGCGTCAAGTGCGCTAAGATCCTTCACCGATACAAGCGTGTAAACCGGTACTCCGAGCATACTAGCATTCAACGAGCGCGATAACACGTAAGGCCGTCAACGTAAGTTGGTAGCTACCAAATTCATCTTGAGCATTGTCAGAACGAAAATCGATATCTGTTGATTCCTTATCAAATTGCGTCCCATAATTCAAAATTGTAATCAACACGGATGAATTCTTTCTTAAACCTGTGAGAAGGAACATACATGACTCAGAGAGAAGCATAAGCTGACTATCACAAGTAAAACGACCTTCAGACCCAAGAAGTCCGAATCGAACTCGAAACTTGGACAGTTGAAACAATATGCCGCCGCTACTCTTGGTACAGGAAATCTTCAACAAGCTGTCGTCCTTCCAACTGGCGAAGATGAAGACGAATGGCTAGCAGTCAATGGTGCATCAGAACCTTACAGTCTCTCTGCCGCTTATTGACTCGGCTAGTTGTGGACTTCTTCAATCAAATCAAAATGTTATGGAGTACTCTGGCTGAATTCTGCAGCATCGAAAAGTTCCCTACCATGACGGCTGGTCCGCAGTACGAGTATCTATGGCAAGATGACTTGAAGTACAAGAGGCCAACTCAATTGCCAGCTACAATCTATATTCAATGTGTACTCGAATGGCTGCAAAGTATTATTGATGATGACGCGAAGTTTCCATCTGAAATTGGCGTACCATTTCCAAGGAACTTCAAAGATCTAATTCGTCAAATGGTTAAACGAATCTTTCGTATCTATGCTCACATTTACTGCCATCACTTCAGCATTATCGTTGCACTGGGTGAAGAAGCACATTTGAACACAAGCTTCAAACACTTTATGTTTTTCGTCAGGGAATTTGACTTATTGGACGATCGAGAGACGGGCCCTGTAAAGGAATTAATTCAGAGCATGATGGAATCAGAAAAGCGACACTCTCATGAGTAACGACAAACTCGTCCTTAGGATCGCACTGGTATTCAAAGCATTACTTATGTGGTGAATAACACAATGTCTTTTACCGCGATAGCGCTTGACAGTCCGCACCGGATCATCTGCCACATTTCCCAGCATTGTTTGCTGTATAGCGTATACATTGTAAAGGCACACTAGTACATCAGTGATGTACTGCACATTCCTGTCCAACCAGTAGTATTAGACAACTACATCTATTTTGCTCAGCAATATGGTGGCTAATACGCTCGGGCCACACCAGTCTCCAGGTTCAGATATATGCCTACCCGTGCGCCTCACTCGCGATTAGACGGAGGAATTGTATTATTCAGAATCTAAATTTTCTATTCTACAGCCCTTGCTGCTAGAAATGCTTTGATTCATAGTTGAGGATAACCCGAATCAATCGTAAATACGCAATATCTGTGAGTACATGGATCGTGCGTTCTGAAAAACAGTGGTCTATGCCGGTTCGAAGTACTCCTTGCACATTTTAGGGCCTCTTTTGCATTCTACCTTCAGTTGCAACTAGACAAATCAAGCGCTTCGATAGGATATCTCGCACGATTGGTATAGGTCTTGGACGCCTGGAACTGCTGAAACGACCTTCGATTTGATCTTCAATAGACCTCAGGCTCGATTCTTGTGACGATATTGTGACACATACCCTGAACAATACACGAGCTTGTGGATTCTTGCGAGTCAAGTGCTCAAAACAGATCCTGGTTACCAGGTATACAGAATACGCTCAGGCGAAAGCGATCAGATAGATTGGTGTAGATAACAAACATCCAGACTCTATTTATACGACGGAATTGTATATATTGTCACTGCATGATGATCCTGCAGAGCACCTTTGGCTTAACCATCAAGGCTTGCTATGTGACCGGAAGACATATAGAACGTAAGCAAGCTTGGCCACATTGTAACCCTCCGGAGTTGTTGATCTGTGTGGCCCTGCTATGGTTTTGTGAGTCAGTATGAGAATGATCAATCCCAACGCTGATACGGCATGTCTATTTTATATATACATCAGAAAAAAGTGAGTCATCGATAAGACAAGCCCGATTATTTTCAAGTCTACGCCGTACCCCTTCATAGCATTTGATGCGCTTTCAGTCTTGGCACCGGCGGAAGTCGTGTCCGCAGACATTGTCATAGATTCAAGAGGTATTCCACCACGTACCTTATAGCCTATAGCTGCAAGCACACCTCGAAGGCCAGGACCCAAGGGACCGTAGATCTCTATGTTCTGAGCACCGTTTTGTGTTGCAGCTGCAAGCACCTGCTGTAGAGTCACGCCTTTGGCACAATAGGCTCGCATGAGGAAGTCTCCTGTATTTGCGTACAGATCTGCGGCAAGATGTGATATACTACTGCCACTCGAGAACGGCTGTATCGCGGTCTCCAGAGTGACGTATTTGGTAGAATTTAGATCAGGCGATGCAAATGTGATCGCGTGAGCAGTAGTGAAGTTCGATGCCAGCGAGTGACTGAGGGTAACGAAATCAGTGATATTAGTGACGAAATCAGTCAATTCCGTAGAGCTGATGAAGGACCGGTTTTGTGTTTCAAGCAGTAAAACAGAATTTATGGACTGTATAACATCGGTAAGCAAGTGACCGTTGTGGAAGGCGAAAAAACGATCAAATGCATACTCGATGAATCCTTCAAATTTGATCGACCCAGATGATGATGTGAGAAGGACATTCGGTGTTATTGTGCTTGCATTAGTCGGTTGTAAGTAATCCTCATATGAAGACGTGAATCCCATACCATGCATCAGTTCGTGCAAGACAATAAACAAAAAATCGGTTTCAGACGATTTTATGCTATGGCCCCTGTGCGGATAATAGTATGTACCGTCCAAATTTATGTCTAAGTTGATATCATACATTGCGAATCCAGGCACTGACTCCAAGGCATCTGCAAACTGCTTGACCACCGCTTGTGGATATAGTCTGGTAGTATTATCGTTATCAATCAGCGGGATAGTACGCGCAGGTGCGGCAGCAGCCAGAGATAAGATATCCGAGACATCGGAGCACGAACTCCGACCTTGACAGAAAGAACTTAGCGTGGCATTGACAATGATAGGACTTGACAAAACCACAACATTGGAGATCAGCTGTCCGGCATCATACATTGATTGTCGCATATCAGCACAAACAATTGTAGACAATTCCGAAGGACACTGCAGATCAAACTCGAACATGTTTGTGGCATTCTGTCCTGGAACAGGTGCTGCAATCGAACCTTCTAGGATGATGTTGTGTACTGGGGATCGTAAGCCATCGAATGAAAGGACTGGTGCCAAACTTGTACTATTGCCTAATAATTTCGAAGTCTTGCCGACCTCTATCAGTTCCATAATGGATGATGAAATCGTTGTCGGAGAACAATTTATTTGTACTTTGTTGAGTGGATGTCGCGGCTCGTTTTGCTGCAAGCATATCAATGCTTGACATAGCTGAAGAATATAGGCAGTCACTATGTAAGAGAATCCTCCCATTAGTTTTCGTGAGGGGTCCAGGAGGGGAGAAGCACAGCACTATAAGTCAGAACATCTCAAGCTTCATCATGTCGAGCAAAGTTTATCAGTACAAGACGCATGTCGGACCCATTTGTACACGAATTGAAGCCCGATGTCTAGCAATAATGTCCTTGTGAATGATATACAAGAGACGAACGACCGTGGCGCAAGTCAAAACAACTTTGGAACGTACCGTGGCTCTCACAAGTTCGCGAGCTCCTCCTCACCCCGCTTCGCGTAACCTCACCACCACACGCAGAAATTCCATCTACGCGTCATATATAGTTACAGCTTATGAAACTCGTATCAATCGAAAGCGCTTGAAGAGCTCGTTGTAATGATATCAAATTTTTGTTCA
>RHGG01000022.1:0-266869 GCA_005281575.1 Taphrina deformans
GTTTCAGATGCGTCTTCTACTGGCAAGAACGGCCACGTCCAGTTTTCCCCTATAAAAGGCAGTAAAGTAGACAGAGATAGATCCAGCTAATCACTCCAACAACCAGCTACTTGATTAGTAGCTTTCTTCTGCCAAGAGCGTGATCTATAGCTCGTGGTGTAACCTCTCCACCCTTCCACAGGATCGAAGCCTCACGACGCTACGCGCACGTGATCCGTCAGAACCGACCAATCGACCCACCTTTCAATAGTAGATATAAACGATCAGATACGATAGGATACCTCGAGAGGAGCCCGATACTGGCCCCACAAGTGAGATCGCGATTTGTCTGCGAGGTGTGCCATAAGGTAGAGCGGAATTTATGAAAGCTTGACTGAATAGCTTGATACATTGTAAGGTTTATGACTAGCTCATGACTAGCTCGTTTCGGCAAGTGCTCGGACGACGACAAGCTTGTTCAGGTTGAGCACAACCGCAATCTGGCGGAGAATGTCAAGTTTCGACAAATAAAAGACCGATCCCGATAAGCAGCTTACTGTCCAGATGGTGAATGCTACTCGGAATGTCAACCAAGGTTCCTTCGAGTTCCTTCCTGACTCAGTGGAACTCGGCCTACCAAGCACTAATGCATCCCTATCTCGTCATCGTGGGGAGGTTTCTCGTACGTCAGTCACGGATCCTACCAGACGCATACCTGGCTTGGAGCATGAGGGAACCGGTATTGTTCGAAGCCTGAATATCGAGTCCAGTACGCGGCTCATGCTCGCTGGATTGGAAGAGCTGGTCGAGCCGCTGCAGCTCATGCGTCGAATGGCCGCAAACATTGACCGTATCTCTCAGCAGATCTCCCTAGTGGATGTAGACTCTCTTTTCTGCGACTTGCATCTGTCTGTTGCGCAACTGAGCACCGTTGTGCAGGAATTGGAATGCAGAGCAGATTCCATGTCGAACAGATTTTGGAACTCACTCGAGCCTGGAGCCAGTATTTTACCCTTCGCATCCTTTCCAGATCGCAGTCTTCTATCCCGAGCTAGGTATTCGCGCGCAAGTCCGGTACCTGTAAATGATATGCGAGCAAGAGGAGATCGGATCACAATTGGAGGCACATTAGAGCAAAGACTAACACATGTTGCTACAGAATTGCAAGGACTGGTTCGTCGTCTCGATAACTTAGCTCAAAATACCAGAAGCATGCGCAATCACAGATCTGCATTTTCGGAGAGAATTAGATTGATACGACAAGCTGCATCCAACCCTCACACAGAAGATGTTTTCCATGAATCGCTTCAAGAGCTTGAGATCAGTCCACGAATGGCACACTTTCAGACATATCCTAGTGAGCGCACTGAGGCATCAACAAGGAGTTTTCCGCAGGTTGTGGACAACGGTTCGCAAGGAGAAACATCGCACGAATCTCGATTCTCAAGGAATAAAGCAAGAAATGCACTTACCTGCTTTGGCACGAGTGGAGACAGTGGACAGCTCTTTGTAGTGCAACAAGTAACGTCGCACGGGGAGAGACAGAAACCTTTGCTCTCATCTCACGTGCCCATTATACAGGAAGCGGAGAAGCTCTTTTGCGACGGCATTGAATATCGAAATTGCATGGGTCTTTGGTTGTCAAAGACTGGTGCACCAGCACCCGAGCATGCGTTCAATCAGCCATTCCAAAACCTCGGGATAAAACCAGCCACTGATTCTTGATTGTATTTCATCGACATTGTCCTGCCAGAGTACTTCAGTGCCAAAGAATTTGGACCAAGGTACCTGAAGCAGCCTCGATCGCAGGAGATGCTAGCGAATCGTGTTAGCATGCTCTCCCATGAACGGGATGCGACCAGTGCTTAGGAAAATGCTTCGACGTGTAGATTTTGTGGACAAGGATAGGCCATCCTGGCCTCTACGATAGTGCTGGCCTGGGGTCAGTCACGGATCGAGATGGACCGAAGCTGTCCAATCGTGAGGACTGGGTCGCCTGACATGAAACAAAAGTTTACTTCATTTGGCTCAGACCTCATCCCGTGCCTATCATCCCGGCTAGCAGAAGAGAGACCATTCCGCAAATGAGATCGGGTCACACAAAGTGCAGCCGTGTGTGTGCCACACGAGGTACGATTCTGGTGCGGGATCTGCCGTCCCACAAATAGGCATGCTTCCTGGCCAGACGTCACACGGGAAAAATTTATCGTAAGCGAACGAGCTGTATTGTGGTTTACTCAAATCGTTGTTATGAATTTTGCTCGTGGCAGGGATGATAAATGGCAGGTACCAGAGCCAGGTTGTACATGCTAGTCTTGACCTAGGTACCAGCCCTTTGCATTTACCGTACCGTGCATTTACTGTCCAGCCAGCCAGCTGGAACGGAGGGCCGTGTGCTCGGAAGGCTAGAAGAGGTAGGCAGTGAGCGGAGATCGGGACCACTGTTGTCTCGGAATTGCTATTCATAGCACTCTCGAGATGGAAACGAGAAAGGCGTTTGTGTGTGTGTGTGTAGAGAGAAGCCCGATCGGACGAGATCAGACCAGATCAGGCCAGACGGCAGCTAGAACGGCGGGCAACACGCGGGCGAGATTCAGGTGGATGGCTGGGTACGTGCTCCCATTGGTTGACTCGGCCACAAGACGGGCTCCAACGGTAATGTGGCTGGGGCTCAAGATTGAAGCTTGACGCTGCCACCTTAACAACTATCGTCCAATCGATTGTGTAGGCCGGGCGCCATGGAATGGTCGAAGCCTTGTGCGGGCCAACGTTCATGACGTGCTTCTCCAGCCTCGGACTCTCGACCACACAAGAGTTGGCATCCTTCCCCCCATCCGCTGGTGGAGTATGGCGCACGCTGTGGACGGCGCAGGTGGAGATGATCCGGTATGACTCTTGGGGTTTTCCTTGCCTTTCCAGCAAGTTACTCGGATGACACAGAGAAGTCTTAAAAGAGAACACGAGCTGATCCCTCGTTCCCTCGACCTGCTTTAAGAAGGCCCTCATCCCCTCCCCCAAGAAAGATTGCTTCCTCTCCATCCTCGCATCACCGACACCAAACCACCTCATCGCTCGCTTCACACACTACACTCATAAACTACCATGCAATTCTTCACTCTCGCTTATGCCATCGCGGCCGTCGCTGCCCAGGCTTCCGTCATGTCCAGTGGTGCTAGCGTCCAACCGAGCGCCATGTCGATGGCCGTCCCAGCATCCGGCTCGGGTTCTGTCGCCGCAGTTTCGACCGTCACTGGAAACAGCACCGTGACCGGACTCAAGACGAGCACCATCTACGCTACGAGAACCGTCGTCCTCGGCTCAGTCACCACCACCGTCGTCGTCTCGACCGTCGCCACCATCAACGGAGCTGCCACCACCATGCTCGTCGTCCCAACCACCGTCCGAGTCGGCACCAGCGTCTCGACTGTCGTCGTCGCCATCCCCGTTGTCGGAGGATCAGTCATCAACAGCAACGTCGGATCCATGACTCTGCCAGTCACCGCTGCCGGTGCTGCTGGTGCCGCCGGTACTGCCGCTGCCGGTGCCGCTGGTGCCGCCGGTACTGCTGCCTCAAAGACCGGTTTGCCGACCGTCAGCACCCTGCCTGCCGCCGGATCAGACGCTACCAAGTTCATGGTCGGCTCAGTCGCCGCCCTGGTCGCCATCGTCGCCCTCATCGCTTAAATTGTTCCTCCCTCAAGTCAACCCTGTCCCCCTCTATCCGAGGACCTGCACTCGTTACAGACACGTCGGTGGAAACGACATGGTTTTTCACACAAAATACATAGACGGAATCAATCTCTTAATTGTTTAATGTTATCCTTTTCAAATACCAAGTCTAATTCATCAGCTCGTTGTCTGTTGCTGTCGATCCTTGTGCCCGAGATTGTCTACGGACGCCCTGCATCTGTATGATTCAAGATTTAATGATGTACATTGAAGATTCCACCCATCCAGTCTGCTCGGTCCGGTCCGTCAGGTCCACAGATGCATGCCGAAATGCTTGACCTAAGGCTCGGTTAGTACCGGGACACGCTCGACACACTCGGTCTGTGCGGCAAGGACTCACCAGGACGCCCTCGGACTCAGAGTCAGGACTGTTCTTGTACTTTGATTGGCCGCTGCCGAAAGCACGGATCGGCAGGACACAGATGTCGTCAAACACCCTGGCCTTTTTCAGCCCGAGCAGGTCGCGCTCCCGGAAGCCCCGGACCGTCGACTGGATATGTGCAATGATTGTGTCGGTCCACACCTTCCGCCCCGTCCACTCGTACGTGTGCGTGTGGTTCGAGAGATCAAAGGCCGGCGGGTGAGACGAGTTGAGTGTCCGTGTCACTATCCTGTCAATGACCCGCGCCAGGACCGGGTGGCCCTTGTTTGCCGCAAAGACGTAATTCGCCAAAGCGACCTGACGGCCGTCAATGTGCTCAAAGTTCGGGTCTCGCTCGAGGTCGAACTCTACACCGACAATGAGACCCGGTTGCGAGGCCCGGACTCGGTCCCCGTGCACGATCGATGTCGACTCGGTGTAGCACTGCGCGTACCAGCTCTCGATGCCGGCATAACAGTTGGTGTCAATGTCCGCATAGACACCCCCATTCTTGAACAGTGTGACGTATCGCAGCAAATCAGTCTGCAGGACCCTGGCCGGCAAGGCCTGATATGTCTCGTTCAGAAACTCGAGGTCCCTGCTGATCCGATCAATTGCGTCCGAAGTATCTGCCTGTGCCATGAACGTCCGCGACCATTTGGGCTTGTTCTTCTCCAGCCAGGACGCATACGGTATCGAATTCGTGTTTGGCTCCTCTTGATAAGTCTGCCAAATGACTGGGTTGTGACTTTCAGTGTTGTACTTCAAGTTATATGGGACCCACGCTTGTAGGCGCTGTATATAAGTCGCCCCTTCATCCGTCACCGGATGTCCTTCCGAGTCTTCCGAGTCAATTGTCCCATATGTACCTTGATTATATGGAGAATTCGGACTCGACGTGTCAAACTGTTTGAAACCCTGCGGATAATCTAAATGTCCAATTCCCGTCTGCTCTGGCGTGTCACCGTCATCTACAACATGCTCGCTCGTAGAGGTGCCTTGCCCGACATCGTCGCAGCTCGGATCTTGCGGATCAATGGAACATTTCAAAGCATTCAGAGCCGCCTTGGTATTTTGTTGATACTCTATGATGTCGTAGACTGAATGGACATGCCGAGTTGAAAAAAGGTAGAAAACCCCAAGGAGAGCGAGGGCCGTGAGAAGCACCAGGCGTGCCGATCGCCCATGCATTGCAGTCTCACGAAGGGCAGAGCGATATCAAATAACAGAAGACACGGCAGATGAATCTAAGTTCCATGTACGACCATGATAAAGTCTTGTAGCGAACGAAGGCTCAATTCCAAGGCCATACCGTAAAGCTTGATTTGCGGGGCAATTGGAAGGATCGCTTGCTTAGATAAGCGTGCATAAAAGTGCCCGAGCTGTAAAGCATGATGGAACAATACTCATCACGAGTCAGAGTCAGAGTAGATTCATTCATTTACAGGCATGACTCAGGCAGGATAATTCGACGTCCTGAACGCTATTGGTTTGTACATACGCTAAATCTTTTCATGACTACATCACAATTGTCAATCTTTGTCCTATGGCACAAAGCTCAAATTAATGGGCGAAGATCCAAGGCTTCCTCCACAAGTGCCTGTTGCTCGTTCATGTGCTGCTTCTTGTTACCCGTGGCGACCGATCCAGTTGGCGCTCGCCCAGCGAATCTGACGCGCTTGTCCTTGTGAGCAGTCTTTGCTAACAGGGTCTCAAAACGAGGGTGCAAGTATGTCCACGCTCCACCATTGAGTGGTTCTTCCTGGCACCAAACAATCTCTTTGACGTTCTTGTACTTGTCGAATTCCTCGTGCAGTCGCTCCCACGGGAATGGCATAAACTGCTCTACCCTGATGATGGCAATATCGTCAATCTTGTTGTCCTGACGAGCTTTGTATAAAGCTGCATATACTTGTCCAGAGCACATGACCAATCGCTTGCATTCTTCAGGAGCCTTGATCTTGTCAGTCTCAGAAATAACTCGTTGGAAGTGCGAATCTCCAAGGAAGTCAGCTGCAGGTGATTTAGCGAGGGGATGACGTAGTAGGGCTTTCGAGAAGAACAATATCAGTGGCTTCCTGAACTCTCGATGAATCTGTCGTCGCAGTACGTGGAAGAGGTTGGCAGGGGTGGTTGGGTAGACGACCTGCATATTACAATCCTGATGCTGTCTGTCGAGCTTATCCGGAGAAGGATAGATTCGAGGATCGTCATTGTTCAATTGTAGATACCGCTCAATTCGTGCCGATGAATGTTCGGGCCCTTGACCATCATAGCCATGAGGTAGAGACATCACCAAGCCAGAACGTTGTAACCATTTGTTTTCACCTGATGCGATGAATTGGTCAACTATACATTGAGCATTATTTGCAAAGTCTCCAAATTGACCTTCCCACATAACCAGAGCGTTCGGGGACGACAAAGAATATCCATATTCATATCCAAGTACACCAAATTCTGACAGATGAGAATTGACAATGACGAAAGAAGCCTGTTTGGGATCAACAGCATTCAAATTGACATAAGTCTTCTCATTCTCTTGATCATGAAGTACTGCGTGTCGCTGAGAGAATGTACCTCTCTCGACATCCTGGCCAGAAACTCGAATGTGATGTCCTTCAGTAAGAAGTGAGCCAAAAGCAAGTGCTTCACCAGTTGCCCAGTCAATCCCCTCACCAGCGTCGACAGTCTTTCCACGGTTTTCAATGATTCGTTTCAGATTTTTGTGAACGGTAAAGTCCTTAGGGAATGTTGAAATAACTTTTCCAAGGTGCTTCAGCAGTGGTTCCTCAATGGAAGTTGGTAGATGTGGTAAAACCTTTGTGGCGAGATCTTTCGGCGAGGCAAACCCGTTCCAAGCAGCGGTCAACCAATCTTTCGAGGATGGCTCGTAGTCCTTTGATTTCTGGAAATTCTCCTCCAGAATATCCCAAACCCATTTCTTATGTTCCTCGATATCGGCCGCGGTGAATGTCTTTTCTTTCGTCAATTGCTCGATATACAAGTCGAGAGTGGGTTTGTGTTCGGCGATCTTCTTGTACATTAGAGGTTGAGTAAATGATGGTTGATCAGTTTCGTTGTGACCATGCTTTCTGTAACAGACAATGTCTACCACAACATCTTTTTTAAATGTGGCTCGCCATTCTGAGGCTAACTTGCAGATAAAGGTAACTGCTTCGACATCGTCCCCATTGACATGGAAGATAGGTGCATCAATGGACTTCGCAATATCGGAACAATATGGCGTCGATCGAGCAAATCTAGGATCTGTAGTAAATCCAATTTGATTATTCACGACCAAGTGAATGGTTCCTCCTGTAGAGTAACCAGGTAGCGCATGCATACCTATGGTTTCATACACTACACCCTGACCAGCAAAGGCTGCATCACCGTGCAGAAGCAAACCCATGGCCTTATTGTGGTCTTTTTCGTCGTTGCTGAAGTGTTGAATGGCTCTTGTCTTTCCAAGCACGACAGGATCCTCGGCCTCTAGATGTGACGGATTAGCCACGAGGGACAAATTAACCAGCTTTCCCGATGGTGTAGGTCGCTCGTAATTCATTCCTAAGTGGTATTTCACATCACCAGAGCCTTCGTCCGACGGCTCTTGTGATCCAGAGAATTCGGAAAAGATGGCCTCGGTCGGCTTTCGTACCACGTTTGCAAGCACATTCAAACGGCCTCGATGCGGCATGCCGATGACAATGGACTGAATACCTCGCTCAACCGAGTCATCGATCAATTCTTTCATTCCTGGAATCAATGCTTCGCAGCCTTCGAGTCCGAATCTCTTGTCATTGGGATGCTTGGAGGCAAGGAAACGCTCGAATGAATCGCTCCAAACCAGTCTATCCATGATTCGGCGCTTCTCCTCTGTACCATACTTATATGGCTCTGGAACTTCCAGTCGTTCTCTCAACCAGTCACACTGGTGACGATCCGGAATGTGAATATATTCCGATCCATAAGAGCCGCAATAGATTCGCTCGCAATTCTGGATAATATCCCTCAATGTCATCTTCTCTTTTCCTTCCTTTGCGAAACGCGGCAAGATACCTGGTCCTAAACTGTACTCCTTATCCAGATCAGATTCCACGAAACCGTAATGATCGAGTGTAAGTTCGGTGACAGCTGTCTTCGACGTGTCAAGAATTCCAAGAGGATCGATATTAGCTTTGAGATGTCCTCGGACTTGGTAGGCACGGACAAGTAATTGGACTTTCAAGTGATTGGAGACATCATTTCCTTGAGATAGACCAGCTCCTGGCACGATACTCGGAATGCCGCCTGCTGCCGTAGGCACAATTGTGGGCGGCGCCTGGAAAGCTTGCGATGGCGCAACACCATTATCCATGTTCTTGAAATAAATCTGCCACGAGATGTGCACAGATTCTGGTGCATTCTGCCAAGCCGCGTACATCTCTATAAACGGTTAGACATTATTGTATAAGATGTTGAGCCTTTTACCATCGATATAGTTTGCACTATTGGATTGTAGAAAACTGTCGTTGGCCGACTACATATGTGAGAAGAATGTGGCCAGGAGACGAGTATGACTAACCGGTGCTTTGGCCTGCACTACAGAAGCCAAAGAACGTCTCGGGACGAACGACTTTAGAGGCGAAGTGAGCATGCCACGCCTGCACGAGCCATTCCTCGACAACGAGAAACGAAGCATAGTACAATGTCAACGACCGTGATTGGATCGAAACTCCACTACTGTTGCTGTATAATATATACTCTACAGAGATATGACATATACCAACATCGAAGCAAGTATTTTGGCTATGGCAGCTGGTGTTGGTGGAGGGTGCCTTCCCAGGTTGAAGTTCGGAATCGGAATCTATCCGAATCCGCATTTCCACGTGTTTTACCGCACGGGGTCATAGCTTACCGTATGTGGTATTTATGCAACTACTGGTGCTTCACTTCTCATTTCTAAGCTTGAGAATGCCAATTGTCTTGTCATATAATGTATGTGACTATCTTCGGAGCAATATGTTGCAAGGCGTAGCAATTGTGAAGACAATTCGTGAGTGCTGTGCGCTTTCGATTTCTGGTAATCAACGCATACGTGTTGCGTAGCAAAACCAATTTCAACCTCTATTTAACACAAAAAGTTGTGCCCAGGAGAAATTTGTTGACAGCTACACTCCTGTAGTCATGCGTAGCGGTGAGTATGGTTGACCTCCTATTCTTAGGAATGACGATACCAAGCGTGTGTAGCTTCAATTCCGGACAGGTAGCTGTAGCTTGCAGATGCTAAAGTACTGTCTAGGAAATGGCGTGTTGTAGTCTGTGTGATCAACTTAGCCGCAGAGCACCCACAAACACCTGAGAGCCGCAAGCAGCTACAGTATCTTGCTCTTCAGATGACAATCAAAGGTGCTTAAGGTCAGGTAGATATTGTCAAATTAGACTCATGCTGGATTTTGCTGGTCTTTCGTGGTGTGTCATTTACCAAGGGGACATCCGTAATGGCAATTACCATGGAGAGCATATCTTCATTATGCTCGAGCATACGCGTTGATCGTGTTTGCTATGCCGTCTTGTACTGCATCATATTGCAAACCTTTGTATCCCTCCACTGTTCCGTGTGCAATTACTTTAGCCAGACCGAGCAACCAAGTAGTGGCTACAATCCAATTGACTCTAGTCTTGACTTTCTTTGACCATCCAAGCCACTGTCCCAGTCCATTGGCTATGTGTAAGCTGGACAGGGTCACAAAACTTGAGTAGACCATCCAACCCACCAGAGGATTCTTAGTAACGATATGACCGACTAGACTGGAGGTGACGTCAATGTCCAGCTTCCAAGGTATGTAGCGATTCGTGAGAATATGACCTGCCACGAATGGAATGATCAGGTAGCCGCTTGTTGAGTTCCATGAAAACCGTGGTATACGTGCATCGTGTTTATACCACACATACTCCCTGCATGTTCTGATCAGCCGTAGAGCGAAACCAGATGCAACGTGCAATCCTAAAGCACCAAAGACAAAGACAGCTTCGGAAGCATAAGAATTCTGATACAAGGCTCGAGCCGCTGTCAGATTTTCGTCCGCGAAGGTCAGGTCCTTTATCGGAGACAGTAAAGGTGCAACTCCAGTGTTTAAGAAATGAATGACAGAGAAAGCACTAAAAGCATATGCACTATACCGGTGCGTTGTCCTCAAACCTGATAACATGCGCGCCAAAAAATCCGTCCTGACTTCAGAAGAATAGGACTTAGGCTGTCTATCAGACAAATCCTCCATAGGCTTACTTCTGATTGGCGAAGGGGGTAATTCATGAATTGAGCTCGAGTCGTCCATCGACATGAATTTCGACCAGTTTTATGCCTGCTCAGACTTCATCTCGGAATTTGTTGAGAGCCCAGCTTCACAAATGATGGTAGTGACATTTCAAAGTGTTGCTGCTAATTTTGTTCTGCAAGCCGTAAAATAGCCACAAAGGCTTTTCCGCTACCCTGTTTGAACCTACAAATGCCAGAACTTTTCTTGGCACGAGGATGACAGCTAGAACTATAGGCGGGGTCTGTAAATCTTCACAGCACTGCTTCGGAGCGTAGCTTCAGCATAATGTGTCAAATGATAAAGTCTTGTAAGATGGCTACAAATTTGAAAATGAAAACTACGCTCGAATCTTTTGGGACAGTCTTTGGAAATCTTGTCTTCTACCACCCCTGTTGCCTCCATAGTTTTGGTTTCTCCTGGGCCTGTTATCACCATCTCGTTGTCCGTCTCGCTGGTTCTGCGGTGTCTTGATATCAAGTGCTTGCTCATTGGCTTCCACAAGTCGCTGCGCTTTTTCCGCGAGCTGCATAGCTTGTGTCTGTAGACGTGTAGTCTCGGTACGCTGAAAGATGACGGACAGGTCGTCACTACTCAGACTTGCATTGATCTCCTCCAAAGCTATCATTTTTGAGACAATAGTCATAGTCTCAACTTTAGTAAGATCGAATAGCGATGTCAATTGTGATAGAGCGACTGACTGGTAGAAAGGTGCGTAAGTGAACAAATAGGTCCGCAAAGCCTCCACTCTGACTTTTTGCTTCAACATCTCTCGAATGGCATCCACGTTAGGCATTAACTCAAGAATCTTGATGGCGGCCAAGGAGCTGTAAGATTTTTCCCAATCACCACTGGCGAGTGCCTTGGCAGCTTGCATAATGTAATCTCGAGTGTTCTCAGGTGGCCCTGAGAAAATTTGTCTTTCTGAAAAGTCGAGTGTTCGTCTAAATTGTCGAGAAATAACTCTCTTTGAACCTCGTGCCATTTCGGGTATTTCCATAAACATGGATGATGTGAGGTAGACACATTCCGAGAGTTCTATATTCAAGTGCAGATGGAAAGGCAATTGTCGTGACTTGTCCAAACGCTCTTGCTCTGCATCTCTGTTATTTTTCGAAGGACCCTGTGCCAGTAGTTCCTTTGCTCGATTACCTCCGCAAATCTCTGAGAGTGCTTGCTGAGCTTCGACAACGAGACCGTTGCGGAAGGCCGACAACCCCAGTTGGACCATCGTCCTGTTGTGCAAGATTTGCGTCTGGATATCCGCATTGTGTATAGTGTCTTGAAGATGTGACATAAGTAACATATCTCTTGCTTCGTGGAAATAATCTGCAAGGGCCAAACTGTAAATATTACAGAGCATCGCACGTGTGCGCTGCAAGCCAGATCCATTCTTGTAAAGGTACATTGCAAGTCTCTTGATCAGTGGGACGTCATCATTTCTTGGTGTGATCTGTGAGTTGACATTCGCTGGCAAATTCTCGTAAGTGTTAGCCTCCGTGGCTGCGATGAGTTGCACAGATTTGTAGTAAAGGTGTTCCAGTCTTCGTGTCACTAGACGTGCAATATTCTTCTCTCCATTTGTTTCAAGATAAATTTGAGCACGAACAATGGTTGTGTACAACGCAGATTCGTCTCTCAAACGATCGATGTAGTCCTGAGAATGGGGATCGATGTTTTGCAGAGCGCGTGTAAGCTCGTCGTCAAGACGATCAATGTACGAGACAATGCTACCACGCACTTGAACAACTGGTGTCGCTGGAGATGGGACAGGTTGCGCTGCCTCATCGTCTTGCTCAGGAGCATCTTCAAGCACCGTATACTCCCGCTCATTCTCCAACAGAGTGATCAACTCAATAACCTCAGCTTGAGCACGCTTCCAAGCCTCTACAGGCATGTATTGAGACAAGTTTACCTGGAAATCGAAACGTGCGGCGATCGTGGCTAATAGCACTCTGATAGTCTGGTAAGGTGTTTGTGCGACTTCCTTCAATCTGGCAAGCACGTTGAGTTGCTCCTCCTTATTTGTGTTTTTCTTGCCACGAGCTTCGAAAACAGCTTGGAGATGCTTGAAGATGCTCTCAGGAGAATACTCGAGAACTTTTCCGCCCTTGCCAACAGTTGCAAACCCGTCATCTTCTTCGAGATCAGCAGCAGCTTTAGCATTACTTGGTGCTTTCTGGAAGCTCGAGGGAGCTGCAGAGTCCTTTGTCTTGGTTGCAGCTGCTACAGAAGCAGGAACTTCGTCTTCGTAATCCGGATTAGCGACGTAACGGGCGATTTCTGATTCATAAGTGCGGTTGTTTTTCTTTATTCGTTGTTTTAATCCATTAAGCGCACGAGTATTCGAGGGATTCAACTTCTTGGTTTTTGAGGCCTTTAGAGCATCATTGGACTCCGTTTCTAGGGTGTAAATCGTCGATATATACACCTTGGGGAGGTTGTGCGCCGCTTTAGCTTTTTCTGCAAGCTTGTTGAGTTTGTCGAATTCTGAAGCAATTAGTTCCGTGTGCACAATGTAAGCAGATAACCATACCACTAGAGATAGTGACCCAGTCATTAATCTTCTGTGCATTCTCAATAATGTGCACAGAGGATTCTATCTCCTCTAGTCTTTTGTCCTTGGCTGACTTGACTATCTTCTTTCCGTCGTCGCTTTCATCATCCGAATCATCACTGTCCGCCCCAGCCAAGAAACGGTTGCCCTTAGCTTTCGGGGCATCGCTATCGTCGCTGTCAGAGTCGGAGTCTCCAGAATCAGAACCAGAATCAGAGCCAGATTCGTTCTGAGATGACTGTTCGGAATCGCTGAACTCTTCCTCAGAGGAAGAAGAATCACTATCAGATGATCCTGCAGCAAAGAATCGGGACATGATAGCCTATAGGGTCAATCGACTCGCGTTAAAATTTCCGTACACTCCGAGTTCTGATGTACTGCCCAACAATGAGCTGCTGTGCTACGTCGTTTCTGAGACTTGCAGCAACTTTGTCTTAGTTTTCCTACCGACAAGTGCAAACGATCGAATTTGTGGGTGCACGCACGCAGTAGAGCGGCACACAATTTTTGTGCTGGGGAGAGCTCCACCCAAATTTCGTCGTGTGCTTAGTGCGACTCAGTATCATCTCTTCTTGAACCGCAAGTATGAGCATTTATAGCTGACGGCAGAGTCTGTGTTTCTTGGGTATCTCTGTCGTGCTCGATCGTTTTATCTTAAGCACTCTCGATTCGTGTCCTCGAATTTTTCTTCCAGAGCGATTTCTTGTGGTATTTTCTCCCGTAACTCGAGGCTTTTTTCAGAGTACCACAAAACTATGCTACGAAACACTGCTTCTCGCAATCTGCTTTCTTCGAGGAATCAGGTCCGCGGTATGGCTAGGAAGCCGGAGAAGGGCAACACTGATCCACGAACACGTATGTTAGCTCGTAGGCTACCGTGCCAAATATCCTGACAATAACAGAACTGATGCGTGACATCTTATTCCGCAATCAGACTCCAGCAAAGCTGTCTTTCACTGATGAGGAAGCCATCCGACATGACACTATACATCGAGCCTGGCAGCTTCACCTAAGATATCAACGAGAGAGGCGTGAAACTGAGCTCGAACGACAGTACAACAAAATTAAGGATGCTTGTACAGATCTGCAAACTCATGACCCTCGTTTATTCAAGGCAGCAATGATAAAGGATAAATCTAGCTCTGGGTTTCCTATTGAAATGAGGTCTATGACAGACACTCCTCCCAAAAGTGGCTGGAATCATGATTGGACTGCAAAGGCAACAGAGTGAAGGTTCGAACAGAGAATTGAGCGTTCTGGCGATATTTGTGTCAATATTGATTAGACTTCTACAGCGTTTGAAGGCATAGCGAGCGCCCATCGGCTGCACTGGTATGCAGAGCACATGCAGTTAATTCATGAGGCAATAAAGGATAGAAATAATTGTCTGGTACGCATAGATCAAAATACGATCTGCAGACATGCCAGGGACAACCAATGCACATACATATTGTTTAAGTCTTGTTTGCTGCCTCCTCGCTAGACTGCATGTAATTGTTGGTTGTCTATCAGTAGCGTTGTTAGAAAGACGTGCATCAAGTGTCTACAACCTCACATAACATCGCAACTGCAGTTCTGAAACCTTGATTTGTGCATGACAGCCACAAGATCTATTCGCCAAATGAATCCAACTAAAATGTGGATGCTTCATGCTTATCGCAAGGACTTTAGTTGAAAAGACAGAGCAGACAAGGCCGGATCTTGTTCTCTCTCTTTGTCGTCTTGAAGATACTCGCCACGAAGTTGCTTTGGCCTAGTACATTCATTTGATCTTGTAACAGTTGGCAACGATATCATACAAAAGTTCGGTCTTGACAGCTCTGGAAACAAGGTCAAGGTCCAATCCATTCTTGGCCCAGAGCCTTGAGGTAGCTATAGACACGCGTGAGTGATGACTGACTCAATACATCAAAGAGCTGCTGTGATCAGAAATTGGCCCCCACAAGAACTAAAGTCATGGAAACAAGTCTTGTCTGTAGATGACTACGGCATTCTCTATTCAGTGTTTGCAGATCTTGTTCTGGCACAAACTTGGTCAGATGTGCGTCTACACAAGCTTGGAGAAAGGACCAGGCCATTGATTTCCGGTTTAAGAGCGCCTGACAGAGAGGTCACAAAATATGTGTATTGCGTTAGAGCTGAACACAGCACAAGTATCAAGGAATTGAATTGTCTGTTTCAGAAATGTCAACTTTCGGGAGAGAGCAACATTCGACAGATTCTCCTGGCTATAGTTCATAATGATTCTACAGTGGTCTACTACACACTCAACCAAGGTATAACGAAGCCAACAGTCAATTGAGTCGATGAGTCGAAGGTGCTTCAGAGAGTATGCAGCGACTATTTTGGAACCATCAAGAGCTTCGAAACAGAGCCAAAACGTTGTAACGGTCATGGTAGCATTGTGAACAAGAGGATCACTTGAAACTGTGCATTTGCAACGACCCAAGGATGCGATATAAGCTACTATGAAAGGCCTGCTTTCCGTCAGCACTTCGTCCATCGCCAATCGTGGAGAAAATCTTCTGAGATGTTGTACGCGTGGTTCTTCACGATTTCTATTGCTGCTGCACACTCTGTCATCTCTGCTGTAAGTTGGCCATCAACGTGCACAGGCCATCCTAAGACTGTAGGCTATTGGAGTATCTGGTCCACAAGGTATAGGACTTGGAGTCGATGCATCCAATTTCAGAAATTGTATGGATGTGATACCGTGTCAGCAGGATAGTCCTATTATGCGGGATGCGGAAGTGGCTACGAATAATTTCGGTTCGATACCAATTGCAGCCTTCTCCCACACAACCTGACACAATAGGTACTTGCGGACGTACGCAAGCTGGTGGCAACATTGACACCTCGACCGCGATTGAGCAACACGTTGACGCAAAGATCGTCACAGAAGTCACCAAAGGCTCGACCTTGACCATACAAATGCATCAAGTCAATGGAGATGGTGCTGGGCCCTATCTGTAAGTCGACTCGTGCCACTGAATGATCCCGCCCTTAATGATCAGGTGTGAGATCGATCCGACCGGTACTGGAAGTACTTTTACCCCCATCAAAGTATTGAAAGACGTACCTGGCAGTGCAGGTCTTTCGGCCACAAGGCAGACGTCCTACGACATGCAACTGGAGATTCCGGGAGATGTAGAGTGTGTTGGAGGCTCAACAGGAACGATTTGCCTGATCCGGTGTCGAAACAGCGCTTTCGCAGGGCGTAAGTCTTGCCTCAATTCTTTGTGCACAACTGACTACTCTAGCATTTGGTGGATGTGTCGCTGTTCTGCAAAAAGACGCTGTAGGTCGAAAAGATCTCTCGCCTTCGGGCGTAAAGACTCGAGCGAAAATTGAAAGCATTGAAAAACAAAAAGTGGAAGGGCAGGCGCAGCTTAGGGCTATGAAGATCAATTCTGCAGTCGGAGTGGTCGAGCCACAAGTTGCTATCCGACAAAAGGATGGCCTCATGGAGATGATGCCTGGTCAATCTGTGCCTCAAGGTCATGTCGCGGAGAAGACCTCCGCAGCCTTCATCCCCGTAAACGTCCCCTTAAATGTACGCATCGCTGAACACGTGTGAAAAGAGCTATGTTGACTGAACAGACATAGATTCCGGATCCGAAAGACGGTCGAGTCTCGTCCAAACCAAGTTCCGACCAGCTTGAGGCTATGAGAAAGCAAGGCGTCACGATTCCACAGTAGAGACCCTAATGACAGAAATCTCTTGATGAGTAGAAGCTGTATAGCACAATAACGATGAATGACTGGATCGTGCTTGGGAAAAATTATTTACCCTGCCTCTTTTTGAAGAACTTTCAGAATGTAATCGACTATTTCTTGTGGTCTACCTGTACAAACATCGTGACCAATTCCTGGTATGATCTTGAGATCGAGATCTGGGATTGCTTTCTTGAGATTTCCACTGACTGTGTTTGTGTCAACGATATCGTCAGCATCACCCCAGATGGCATGCACCTCCAGTTGAGTGCGATTCAGCCGAGCAAAGAGGTCCCACTGGTCGAATATGGGTCCATATCTGAATGTAGAGAGATCTGACAAGTCAGTGCTCAACACGGTGCGTAGAAGGGCGACATACAAGATCTCGAAAATCCCTTGTGATTAGCAGATTGCCAAAGCGAGACATTTGTGACGTCCAAACGGCCGCCAGAAGTTCTAGCTGCGACCTCCTTTGCTTTTGGCACTAGAGTTGATTGCAAGGCGTGCAACAAGCTGAATGGCACTGCTTCGCTTTGTGCTACCCTGCGAACGAGTGGCATATCCTTCTCCACCAACAAGCCTGCCGGTGCAATCAGGATAAGACTCTGCACACTGTCTGCAAAGTAAGACGCAAAACTGGCAGCCAGACTGCCTCCAAACGAATAACCAACGACAGAGCACTTATTCCACCCAATCTTTTGCAACACGCACAGTGTTTGCGAAAGGAAGAGCCTTTCATCGTGCTTCAGGTTAGGGGCATCAGAATAGCCACGACCGAACAGGTCAAAGGTACAAACTCGGTATCCTGCTTCTACAATCTTTGGCAGGATGCCAGAAAACACTGGACACGGTGTTGTGATGCCATGAATGAAGAGGACTCTCTCCCCATCCTCTGGTCCAAATTCATAAGCTCGAATAGAGCCATATGGTGTATCAATGTCCTTACTACCGGGATAAAATGTTGTTGAATAGTGCGAATCTGTATGTGATTCACGAGGGGGAGCTGTGATAAAATGTTGTTCCGGTGAAGTGATTGCACTATAAGCGAGCTTCAATGCGCTCAATGTTGCTATTCCTGCCAGAAATGACGTGGCATCACGTACAGTTATAGGTCCTGCGATTTCACGTAAATTCGCGCTACTCATGATGTGATTATTGATGCTTCGCGGAAGCAACCAGAAGCCGTGAATCTGGCCAATATATAGGTTGTTACATGATCTGAGTTTGGTTATCAGAGGGTGAGATGGAATGGAGCAGATGGTGGAGTACCGGTAGAGCCGAAGGTGGGGATCCGTCAAGTCAAGCTTCCGGTCGAGAGCTCCGAGAAGTCAGACAAATTTGTTCGAACATGACATTTCTTCAGATACACTTTCCCGGGTACACGACACAACGGATCTCATTCGTTGTGCGGTATCATGTCTACCGCTACCGCGACTCTCAGTACTCCGCCTGTCTCAAGGCAGTTGGAGCCTGTAGGTCAATACTTCCTGGCTCATGCCCGAAGAAAGAGACACGGCCGTACCTTTTCAGAAGACGAACGTATCCAAGCCGAGCAGAATGTGAAGAAGGTGGAAGTTGTCGAAGATGAGGAAGAAGACGAACCAGAATCTGCGGAATTGCTTAAGTCTGATCCTAAGGACTGGAAGAAGCAAGACCACTATGCTGTGCTTGGTCTTTCGAAGTACCGATACAAGGCAAATGATGCGCAGATCAAGAAAGCTCACCGAAAGAAGGTGCTCAAGCACCATCCTGATAAGAAAGCCTCCGGTGGAAACGTCAATGATGATGCTTTTTTCAAGTGTATTCAGAAGGCTATGGAGATCCTCTCTGACCCAGTCAAGCGAAAGCAATATGATTCCGTTGACGAGGGTGCTGAGGTAGCTCCCCCATCAAAGAAGGCCAAGGACTTCTACAAGACCTGGGGTCGAGCACTTGCCGCGGAAGGACGGTTTTCCACGAAGAGCCCAGTGCCAAAATTGGGTGGTCCAGATGCCACAAAGGAAGAGGTCGATGAATTCTACAACTTCTTCTATGCATTCGATTCATGGAGAACTTTCGAGTACTTGGACAAAGATCTGCCCGATGACACCGACAACCGTGATCAGAAGAGATACCAAGAGAAGAAGAACCGAGCAGAACGAGCCAAGAGAAAGACTGAGGATACTGCCAGACTCAGGAAGATGGTTGACGACGCGCTCTCCATCGATCCACGAATCAAGCAATTCAAAGAGAATGCAAAGAAAGCAAAAGAGCAAGCCAAGTGGGACCGAGAGGCCGGTGCACGAGAGGCTGCTGAGAAGGCACGCTTGGAGAAGGAAAATGCCGAGAAGGCTGCTGCTGACGCTGCGTCCCAGGAGAAGGCTAACAGAGAATCAAACAAGAAGGCGAAGGAGGATGCCAAGAAGGCTGCTCGAAAGGACAAGAAGACACTCAAGGCCTCGCTGAAGGATGCCAACTACTTCCATGCAGGGTCTGATGCTCCGATGGATGTGGTGGACAAGGTCTTGACTGAGATTGAAGCACTCATGGAGAAACTCGAGGCAGTCGAGCTACACGAGTTTGCTGGCACGATCGCAGCTGCCAAGGGAGATGCAACCAAGATCAAGGAGGCCTTTGTCGCCAAAGGTGCTTCACTTTAGATGAAGTTCAGATGTGTGGGAGATGAAATAGCAAGACAGCCCAATAGAGTTCCACATCACCATCGTCCTTGTGATTGTCTGCCATGCCAGAATGTGCTCACCAAGCTCTGGACCCAGGAAAAGCCGAGGACTGGTGCATCATTACCTGAGCTCCCACGGCTGGTACGAATGCCGTGGGTGGAAGCACGAACACTTTGCTCGCGAGAGCATCACAGAACGCCCACCAAATATTCTCAAGCTTGAGAGTGGTCTTAAAGTTCAAGGTGGCCAATGCATCGTCCGGGAAACCACCACTCAAACGCACGCAGCCAATGATCTGGAAGTTGACTTTATCCTCTTGGCGAGAAGGGAGGCTAAGAGAATGTTCTGTGGTAGATCCCTTTTCTCACTGTAGCCACTTTAAGATGCTTCATACATGGCCATTTTCTCCAATGACCGATGAAGCCCCTGTACAAATTCCCTGGAAATTTGGCAAGAGCCCAATGTGCCATGACTCAGTGAGCTGCAGGAGCAGCTCACTAGCCTTCAGAGAGACCGAACCCCAGCCACAGTCCGGACCGAGAACCCTGTTGAACCTGAGAATTTCAGTTGAATTTTCGTTGCGCGCGCATTGATGGAGCGGCTTGGCAAACTCTCCAGGCCCTGGACCTTCCCCCTCGTGCAAGCCTCGGGCAGCAAGCCCCCCTGGGCCACGGCCCAGAGCATCATCAGCAGCCAGCAGTCGCCACTCGCTGGACAAACAACGAAGCCGGTCCTCTTTCCACAATTAGCTCGTGCTGGAGGTCAAGACTTTAACCAAGGCTGCCTTGCCTTTTGCGACTGTTGCTGCACGTCTACGTGCAGCGCCATCGCACGAACGGTTGCCGGCGATGAAGATGATTTTGTGTGGAGCTTACCTCACGTTACCGTAGCCACGACAAACGATTGGTGGCTGTTCCCTGCTTGAAGTGCGGAAAAGTCCGTTTCTCCCGCAGGCAAACTCCTCCTTGGAGAAGAACTCCATCCCATTTACGGTACCACTGCAAGCTGGACTGGCACTTCTCCTTCTCCCGCCGCCGTGGGCTGACGTACGAGTCCTGCCTCGGTGCTCGTTCCTCGTACTCGATCCTTCTTGTTCTTGACCGCCTGCCACGCCGATGCCCTTGGTCCATGTGCGCATGCTTCTATCCACTTAAACTTGTAGTCCAGCGCTAGTCTGCAATTTCTGCCAATGTGCTCTTGTGCGACCACATCTGGGTCTGTGTGACAATCTATCGACTGAGGGGACTATGTCTCCTTGTAGCGCACAACCTGCCTCGACTTAAGGCGAATCCTTCTGCACACTATTGACCACTCTCTCTTCCCCCTGGTGATTCGATAAGTGGCAGGCTCTGCAGCAATGTTCAACAAGCTACTGCCAAACAAGTATTACCACAAATGTCCAGATTACCAAGGGTTCTCTCTCATCGATGTCAAACCCAACGAAGCCTTCGTGGAACCCGTCAGGGCTGCAAATCGCCTGCGCAAGGGTCTCGCTATGCTCATATATGCCCAACAATGGTTTGTCCAGGCGCTCGGAGAGGCATCTATTGACATTTATACGAAGGACATTGCCAATAATGTCACGAAGATTCTCGAGATCCTGGGAGATGCGAATGCCATCTGGAACTCAAAGGGCGAGAGAATGCGCCCTGTCCATGTCTTGCTTGACCTCTTTGGTGCTGTCTACATGCGGCTTAATGATCTCCAGAATGACATCAAAGCTCTCGCCGGTCAGAGCATTCGTGTAGCTCAGGACAAGACCACGCGTCAGATGATCAAGAAGGACGTATGTGGGATCAAGTCGTCTCTGAAAGACATCTTGGCAGTCATGGAATCCATGCCCAGATACAAGTCCGCAGTGAAGCCACTGGCAAACAACAGGAAGCAACGAGGTTTTCCCAAGATTGAGTTTTCGGATGAGAGCGAGACAGATGAGGACTTTACCGATGCAAAATTTGGCATTCTTCTTGCCAATGCGTCGTCTGAAGAGCTCAACGATCTCCGTCGTCAGGCCGAACGTACTCGTATTCGCAGTCGCAGACGTTCTCATCTCTATAGTGTTGGCACGGAGGAATCGGAGGATGAGGCTGATGCCGAAGCGCAGCATGCACTCTTTGAAGCAGCAATGACCGACGAACCTGCACCACCACAGCTCAGTCTCCCAGATTCAGCGTTGCATCGATTATCTGGTGCCGCCAGAGTCAAGTCCTCGTATCGCTCCTGTAGTGATGGATCAATAGTTGAGCACGAGCGATCGTCATCCTTGTCAGCAAAATCAATCCCGTCCTTGTCGGCTTTGTCTGAGCACGGCGAGACGCTCGAATTTCCCAGCTGTCCACAGAAGTTCTTCTTGACTAAGCAAAGACCGTCGTCCATTCACGCAACATTACCTTCTGTTGAGCTCACGATAGGACAAGCAATAAAGGAAGAGAGGCGCCATGGTTTTGCAATTTCCTCCTCTCTAGCATCGCCACCAGTCTCATGTGAGATACAAGCAAGGACGTCGCAAAAGAATGAATCAAGTATGGCGCGCGACAGGACCACCGGTGGCAGATCGTCTTCGTGCACTACTGCGGATGAGGAAGCGATAGATCCATACTACCTAGACTCTGAGTACAGCGATCTTGACGATGAGATCGATCCCAATCATAGAGGCTCTCACGCCGTGTACACCACTGCGACAAAGGTCCTCATGTCCAGATCAGTCGTACAGGAGCGACCCTACTGCAGACCAGTCGTGCTTCAAAAGACCAGGAAGTCTCTATGCAGACAGCACCGTGTCAGTGAGACGAGGCTCCGGTCGTTCCGCAAGGAGGATTTCATGACTGATTCTTTCGGCAATTTCGACTCTTCTGATGTGGAGTCGTCCATCAGATCGTCCATGCCTGATTCGGGCATCTTTTCGGGATCCGACAGCATGTCGTCTACACAGACCAGCCCAATCGTGCCATCCAACCGCTTCGCTGATATGTTGGTCTTGCCTGAGCTTATTGCGGTCCATTCCGATGACGAGTCTGACGAGGAGAGCTCTTGGATGATGGATGTTACAGGGCTCTTGTGCTTGGACAAGTCAAAGGTCTATAGTCTGGCCAAGGTGGCCGAACTCCAGCAGCACTTTGGACCTCGACTCGAAAAAGTGGTCATCAAAACTGGCAAAGATGAGCTGGCAAGCAAATTTCGGCTGACGACTGAAATTTGTTATGACGGACAGGTGTGGCGAGTTCGACAGTGAGCTGCCGGGAACGTACAACTGTCTGTCTCTTCATCACTTCACCGTACATATTTCTTATAATTATTGCACAGAGAGTAAGCATAAAGTAAGCATCACATAGCATTCTCAACAATACAACCACACTATCTACAAGACTGCAGACGCGCAACGTATTGCCCTATGTCTATGGAAGATGTATGCATGGGACTGTATAGTATTATAGTGGGCAAATCATTTAGCTGTAGCATAAGCAAGGCTACCGTAGCTGCTCGATTTAGATGTGCTGTTGCTGCTGCTGAGCAAGGAAGGAAGGATGAACAGGGAGGAGCAGGGAGTGGAATTTGGACGAATGGCAGAGCGGGATTCACAGAAGCAGCAACTTTTTTTTTTCTGCTGGGGCAAAGCATCCCTTTCCCGTGCCCGGCCGCATACCTGACGTACAGTAGACAGACAAATGGAGGTTGAAGCGCTGCGTCCCCTAGAATGTTAATCCCACCCGTGGGACACGCTATCGCCTTGTCCACTCACCCTCACCCAGCCAATCACTTCCCGTCCACGTCCTCCTCCCTGCTCCGTCTTCCCCCTCTACCCACCAGACTGACTTTAGCTTCACGCATCCATCAGTATCGCCTTCTTTGACCATCGTCTCTGCTCCAGTTCTTCTTCTCTGCACCTTCACTTCAATTCGTCTTTCTGCGGCGGTCCTCCCGGTCAATCATCCATACCCTTTGGCAGCCATGGTCTTGCCCTCGCGAATATCAAGATTTTCCAGCCAGGCGATCCGACGCACCCCCAAGATACTCACCCCAGCCGTCCTGAGAACGGTCACGCCTCGAGTCGCGACGGCTCCTTCAGGTCTCAATTCGCTCGATGTCTTTGCAAGGTACAACGTCGGTGTACAGAGCCGACAGGCATCGTCCGGTGATGGCTCGGTCGAGATTACTGTGCGAGATGCCCTGAACCAGGCCATGGAGGAAGAGATGCACGCGAACGAAAAAGTCTTCATCCTCGGAGAGGAGGTGGCTCAATATAATGGCGCATACAAGGTAACTCGTGGATTACTGGACAAATTCGGTGAAAAGCGGGTCATCGACAGTCCGATCACCGAGTCTGGCTTTGCCGGACTGTGTGTCGGTGCGGCGCTAGCAGGATTACATCCAGTCTGTGAGTTTATGACCTTCAACTTTGCTATGCAGGCCATAGATCAGATCATCAACTCGGCAGCCAAGACACATTACATGTCTGGAGGAATACAGCCTTGCAATGTGACATTCCGGGGGCCCAACGGATTCGCCTCTGGCGTCGGCGCCCAGCATTCACAGGACTACACTGCTTGGTACGGATCGATCCCAGGTCTCAAGGTCGTCTCACCCTGGTCCGCTGAAGACGCCAAGGGTCTTCTCAAAGCCGCCATCAGGGATCCAAACCCGGTAGTCGTGCTCGAGAACGAACTGATGTATGGACAAACTTTCAAGTTATCGGCCGAAGCGCAGAAGGATGACTTTGTCATTCCAATCGGAAAGGCAAAGATTGAGCGAGAGGGCAAAGACGTGACAATGGTCTCAATTTCGCGTACCGTCGGACAATGTATGGCGGCAGCTGAGAAGCTCGCAAAGGCTGGCATCGATGTCGAGGTCATCAACTTGCGATCAATCAAGCCGCTCGACCAGGAGACTCTGCTCAAGTCCGTCAAGAAGACAAACAGGTTGGTCACGGTCGACTCTGGTTACCCAGCATTCGGATTCGGCGCAGAGATGGCCGCACTGGTCATGGAGCACGCTTTCGACCATCTCGACGCTCCAGTAGAACGAGTCACCGGTGCCGAAGTCCCAACGCCGTATGCCGCTGGTCTGGAGGAGATGTCCTTCCCCACGGAGGACATCATTTTCAAGGCCGCCAAGAAGGTCTGTTACCAGGACTAGGTCAATTTTGGCATCCACAATCTCTCTTGAAGTGCAGCACAGCGGAGATTCTTAGAAATCACTCTCCCGAAATATGTGTTTCATCATTACTCTACTACAGCCCTCATCTCATTCGTAGACTTCCCAGATCATTACTGATTGATGCCCTCTGCGCTCGTGTGTTTACCCTGTTCAGAAGGTCAGCTGAGAATCCGTGACAGTTTTGTGGGGAGATCCTACACCCATGCTGGGATCCCCGTTCTGCACGACACCCGGGGTACTCTGATTCGTGACGGACCTCGCTGAGGGTTCGGCATCGTTGTGTTTGCCACCCATACTCGGGTCTCCCTCCGTGACTGTACCGGGCACGCCCTCACGACCAGTCACGCCGCCGTCCTGTGCGGTATTGGTCTTGTCCTCGGGGTGTCGGAACGCATTCTTGATTGTCTCGCCGACTCCCATCTCGTGTTTCGGATGATCTGTGTGTGTCGAACGAACGGTGGTAGGTAGAGATGGCGAGTGTGGGCGGACGAGTGTCCTTTATGGTGAGCGGGGAGGGATCTACGACTGCCCTCTGCGGTTCCAACTTGTGGATCTACGCTGACACTCGAACCGTAGTGCGGAGACATGACATCATTTCATCTCGTCAGAAAAAAGTGGTATTCTTGTAGCGAGAAGCTTAGTTGCCGATATCGAATCAGTGACTCGCCTGAGCGAGCAGCACTTGTGGTTTCTAATGACCTGGGCAGGAAGTAGCCAATCCACCACACATTCAGGGAATGATGAGTGACCTTTTCTACTGCATGAATGAGTCACTGGATGTCTGGCAGTAAACTCAAGATCAAAGGCTGAGGAGTGATGAGTGATCAGTGTAGAATGTGATCAGTCACTGTAGATTCAGTCTCCTCTACCTTTTCACTCTTTTACTCATAATGATGTGCAGGTCTCAGGAGTATTAGACTGATTCGGTCGGCAGAGGACTAGAAGTGAAGTGAAGCAAAGAGTCGGTTGGCCATGAGACGATCCCTGCTGCACATCCCTCTAGAGTCGCCAATTTCGTATACTTCCGCATCGACAGTGCAGGACTCGATCGTCCGGAGAATGCTCGATCAGAAGCGGATGGACGCAGGCAGCTTGATCCGGCCGACCCTTTTGACGATGGAGATGAGACCGACGTTCACCACCGGCCGCCGGGACCGTGGGACGATGCCGGTCGGGGAACGGGACAGGTTACTGCGGACCGGCGCCTCGGTGGAGGAGAGTCTGCGCGGTGGACAGACGACGTACCATGGACCGGGCCAGTTGGTCGCCTACCCCATCCTCGACCTCTCCTCCCACGGCCTGAACATTCGTCCGAAATGTTATGTGGATAACCTCGAATCCGTCATCATGAGTACATTGGCCGCATTCGACCTCTCCGGTCTCAGGACCGAGCATACGGGCGTTTGGATCCGTCATGGCCAGAGCGAGCGAAAGGTCGCCGCACTCGGCGTCCACTTGAGGAGAAACATTACGAGTCACGGCATTGCCTTGAACGTCTGCACGGATCTCAAGTACTTTGATGAAATTGTCGCCTGTGGATTGGCGGACAAGAGGGCGACTAGTATGCTGCAAGAAGGATGTAACGCCACCCTGCCTGCCGTAACACAAGTCTTTGTGGAGAAATTTGCAGAGACTTTCGGGCTTGACAATGTCGAGGTGGCAGCACACGGTGACTCGGAACATGCAGGTGATTGTGTACAGAAAGAAGTACTACTACGGAAAACGCTCAACGCCAAGGGTTAGCCCACCAGTCCTCAATCCTCTATCGGATCGGGCAATTTCTTCAGGTCAAAGAGCAGTGAGGAACCATAAGCTGCAGCGTAAGCAATGCCAATCACCAGGAACACAGTCCCGGGATACGTCGTCAATGTCGAAGAATAGATTGCCGCCATGAATGGCGAGCCTACCGCCTCACCAAAGCCCTCAACCACTGAAACGGCAGCGAACAAGGACCCCAACTCATCTGATCCGACCAAATTTGAAATCAGACTGATGAGCGAAGCACCCACTGGCGAACCCAGAGATTGAAAGAACAGTATAGGTGGTAGCACAGCCGCAGAACTCATGAGGCCATCTGTCGACGTTAGCATTGCGATGCCATTTCGCTGGTATAGTATCTACTCACAACCGAGAAATGCCAGAGTGTCCCCAACAAGGCCAATTCGTAGGAGCAGTAATTCCAGCTGTCTGCTAGAGATCCTTCGAAGCATAATCTTGGTAAACACCGGCAAAGCAATCAGCAGGACGAAAATCTTTGTAGCGTTGTGGATCGACATGAAGTACCCGGCGGATACCATCGTCCACTTCAGCCGCTCATGCAAGAATTGTGCAATCACTAGACGAATCAGTTCGAAGTTTTGGGAGGCAGAAAGGTCGAATCACCTAAGATTGACATGCTGGCTGACATCACCACGAAGGCAATGAACGCCAGGACCACGAAATTGGTTCCTCTCGTGAGCATGCCTAAAGCACCAAAGCTGGTCTTAATCGCCTGCACTAGTGTACGCGAGAAACCTTTGCCTGGCTCCAGAACAGCATGCATGTCCTCATCATTCGTCAATTGGGAAGGCTGGGACAAGATTGGTCCACTTTGCCGAAGTGATGGCAATGTCTCTGGCATGAATAATAGAATCAAGGCAACAATGGATGAGCAAGTCAGTCCTCCGTACATGGGCCACAGGAGACCCTTTGACAGTAACCAGGAGCCCACGGCGGGTGAAATTGTGTTGCTAATTAGCAAAGCAGCACTCAACCACGCTACTGCAACCAGTCGTGCAGCGCCTGAATAGCAGTCGCAAACGATGGCACGCATGACTGACCTAAAGGTTGGTGAAGAACCAGACAAGCCCACAATGACGGGTGGTAGAAGCAGCGTATTGATGCTCCATTCGCCCGCTTTCCCAAGGACCACAAGAGACCAGAGCAGCGACGCCAAGTTCCCAGTGAGACTGATGTATAGAGGAATCTTCCGTCCATACACGTCCATCAACTTACCGAGTGGCAGAACGACTAGGATGGCGCAGAGACTCTCTGTAGCCAGCACCATGCCATTGAAATTGGCGACCTTTTTAGAAATTTCCGGAATGTCGCACCGCGTGTCGACAGCACTGGAAATTGCCTTTAACGTATCGACAATGTTTGAGTCACCGCTGTTGGCATAATGCGATTTACAGATGATGTAGCGATAAATCTCGAGATTAGGCACCAGCACGAGCCAGGATCCGAACTGTAACAGACAACAGATGGCCACGAGTGTGCCAAAGATAAAATTCGAGTTTGACAACGTTTTTCCAGCGCTGAGATTGTGTTGTTCAGCAGCAGCTGACTCGAGCAATGTCGTTGATTCCGTGACCGCCGCGGACTCCGCTGTACTAGCAATCATGGCACCCTTCGCAGGCGGCGGACCAATGTCCGGTAACGTACTCATCCCAGACCACCACTTTGATGCGTCTACAAGTACGGTTCAAGGAAGCGCCGGGCTGCTTCAGGTTTATCAGTCGGCCGAGGTGTACTGCTCGAGAAGTCGAGGAACGATGGCCGAAGAATCATACGGACAGCTCGAGCGGGAGATACAGCGCGTTTCATTTCTAGTTGCCCAAAAGCCACAATTTGATATTTCCGTGAAAAGCTGAATCCAACAATAACACCCAATGCCCAAGAAGCACGCTAGAGTCTCTACAAGCGTGAAAGAACGCGCTGTGAACGTGTATCTTGATCCTACAAACAGTCTTACACAACAAGACGTCGCGAAAGAGCACAAAATTGCCTTGAAAACCCTTCGAGCTGCAATTTTCAATTTTGGCGAATATGGCCAAGTTGACAGACCTCGATCAAACAACACTAGAATGGGTCCAAAGTACAAGCTAGATCAAGGACATCTAGAGGTATATATGATCTATAAGTGTGAGCTTTTGGTAACTCTTTTCAGTGGCTAAAGGACGAATTAGAGAAGAATCCAGGAACATATCTGAAAGAGCTAAAACAACAACTACGAGAGAAGCTCTGTACGGGTGTGAGCAAGTCAACAGTCTCTCGTGCTGTAGCGAGGCTCCATCTTTCCAACAAGGTAGCCACAGTCACAGCAGAACAGCAGTCTGAGCTATGTAGAGACCTTTACAGACTGGCAATCGCGGAGTATAGTCCTTTCCAGCTCTGCTTTGCTGACGAATCTGCAGTGAATGAAAACACTACTTGGCGAAAGATGGCATACTCTTCAAGGGGTACACGAGCCAGAGTCAGAAGACCTTTCAAGAGATGCCCACGAATATCCTTGCTTCCACTACTTTCGATCAATGGTATACTGGCATACGAAACAATACAAGCAGCCTACGACGAGGACTCCTTTCTCAGCTGGCTAGAAACCATAGCCCTGCCCAAGATGAATCCCTACCCAGCTCCCAACAGCGTACTCATACTTGACAACGCAGCCATTCACCACCACGAAAAGATAGAAGCGCTCTGTGCGGCGGTAGGGGTCAGATTTCAACCACTACCTCCCTACTCTCCAGATTTGAACCCTATAGAGACGTGTTTCTCTGTTATCAAGTCTTACCTCAGGAGACACCACGAGAATTGCGGCAACAATGAGCTCGAAGCTGCAATAGCTGACGCTGTTACAAAGTCAATTACTGCCAATATAGCCCACAACTTGTATCGACATTGTGGGTATTTCTATGAGAATGAAGCTCATCTTAGGGAGGCTGACGATGCATGGGCAATCGAGTTAGCAGCTCTACTTGGAGAGTAGGTAACATGACTAGCCGTTACTATGGCTACGCACTAGGAAGGACAGGAAAGATCAGCTTGGAACGAATATTGTGAGCTTACCACATATTAGGCCACATTACAAGATAAAATCTGATCTTTGGTGTTCTACCGTGTCAAAGTACGTTGGCTACGACGCGACGCAGCGACGTAGCGTCGCGCACTAGATCACTGGCACCACCCAGGAACGTTTTACAGCGCGCTTTTGTGAGATGAGGCGATCTTTAGCGTTCCCACTATTCACTACTACTAGTCCAGCTAATACCGTGATCAAGCGTTACGCTGCTGGATTCGTCGAGCCTTCTCTGCCACAGTCCAGTCCTTCTTACAGAGGCTCATCTTGTATACAAAGCCATTAGTGAAGCCATACCCGTGCAGTACGTCCTTGTTTTTGTGCCGGTTATTCACCATCTCGCTGAAGAAGTTGTAATCAACGTCGTCTACGTCCAGCTCGTTGATCCTTGCTTCCACATCTATAGCGCGTAGTGTAGGGTACTTGCTCACTGTGAAATTAAGCCAGGAGCGTACTAGATACAGAGTTTCGTGCCTGGCCATACTACTTTCGGAAAGGATAGGGGATGACTTCCGCTCAGGCGGTGGTGGATCTGGCTGCTCCTTTGTGGCTACTGTTGTTGCGCCTGCTACCACTGGCATACCAGGCTGTGGTGTGTACATTGCTTGAGGTGTAAAGAAGGGCGGGCAGTAGGCAGTCCATGGATTGTACATAGGGGGTAACTCGCTCTTGCCCTTCCGTGCTTCCTGTAGCTTCTTCTTGTACTCTACACAGCTCGGCAAGCTCTCAGGTGGTGTTTCAATTGTAGCAGCGTTGTTTGATATAGCCTGAACCCAGATGGCAAGTCCTCCAGAGGAGATTGGGAAGTGATCATCGAGGAAGGGTAACTTATAGCAATAGCCTTGAGAGCACGAAACACATCGGTGTCGTTGTCGGATCTGATAAGCCAGACTGGCATGCTCTCTCTGAGTATTGGTAGCCTTGGCAATCATTCGTGTTGTTGCGGTATCTTGTCGTCGAGGTGTAGGAGTGTGAGAATGGGTGGGATTGTAGTCGTCGTCGTCGTCCTCCTCCTCCCCGTTGTCGCTTTCGCTCAGGTCTACAGGGTTTGATGCATTAGGGATAGCGTCTGGTTGAGATGAGCTGTGGATAGAAGGGGTTTGTAACTGCTTGGGCCGCCTTTCTGGTATGTAAGTATAGGAGACGTGCATGACTACGTTGTTTGATTCTCGAGTTACAACCTCTCTCTTCCAATCTTCGAGATTTGCAGCCCATTCCTCTGCATCTTTGATTGAGCCGCTGGGAAGCTGTTTGATATCAAATTTATCAATGCCAAAGAGCCTCCCCTGAAGTCTCCAGCTTCCTGGTACATTTCCCACAAGCCTGCCAGCCTTGAGGTCAAGTTGTGAGATTATATCTCCATATTCCATGTCGTGAGGTAGCCCATGTCTTACATACTGTACAGCCTTCTTACTTGTACTTCCAGCCAGTATATGCAGCTTGAATTGTACCTTAGAAGTAGGCTTGGCACGGAGGTTTGGTTCGAACCTAAAACCTGTGGTTAGGAACCGGAAACCAAAAAGCCTCACAATCCGGTTCGGTTCAGATCTCGGTTCTCAGCCACCGGGTTCAACCTATTTTAGACAGAGGTTCGGTTCGAGTCAAACCAAGGTTAAACCAGTGGTCGTTTGAGTATTACACGAAGATTTTNGACGGCTCTTCACACTAAATTGCACTCCTAATCTATGACAATTTCACCCCAGCTTGGCACAAGGGCACTCGAATGTCACACCCGTATTTGTACCGGGATTTGACTACGGCACGGTAAATCACGGTACTGCGCCACAACGGCACGGCGACGGTACGGTGGGAGGAGCTCTACCGTATATGACGGTAATCGACGGTACGGCGTGCCGTAGTCCGGTAAAATCCCGGCGGGAATCCCGGTACGGTAGCCAACTCTAGGTATATCACCATCTACAGCCATTACAACCTCGTTTCTCGGCGGAATTTGCTCATTATTGGTATCTATCGTCTCTGTTGTACCTACTGCATCGTTTGGGACTGCTTTCTTCCTTGTTTGCATGCTTCAAAGAGTAGCGCAACGCTATATACCCTTAATGGTGTGGTCGGATTCAGCTTTTCACGGAAATATCAAATTGTGGCTTTTGGGCAACTAGAAATGAAACGCGCTGTAAGATTGGTCGCGCAATGGAATCGTGGGGAGGCTTGCACCATTTTCCGATGGAGCTGATTAGTGAGCGCCAATGAACGGCCACGGATCAGCAATCTTGACCCTCGGTCTGGTTCACTACAGTTTTACCATTTCCTCGACAGCCGTAACAACGTGCAACTACAGCTTCGAGTACTTGACCTGTCCTTCAGTTTGTCACATTGTAGACCATCCTCGTGGACTGTGCAGTCCAGATCACAGCCATACATGCAGAAAGAGAGCGCCAACGAAAGTCATTTCCTGATTAAGATAGTCCCCACCTTTTCCGCCAATTTTCATACTCAGCCGATGATTCTTGAGATTCATGTGATGCACTTTTTTGTCTCAAGCATATAATTGACCCTACACATACGTACATACACAAGACACAATAGGAAGGTGCATGGAAAGAGTCATACTGTGCATTGAGCAGTAAACCTGGAGGAGGAGGGATCGAGATGAAGGTCACTTCTCGCCTGTTCAGCGCGTTACCGCGAATCAGACCCACTCCCTCGTTCGTGACGCACGACGTGTTTCTGGACAAATACAGCGATATTCCAAAGAACCAGAAATCAAGCACGCAAGTCACGATTCGGGGCCGGGTCAGCTCGAAACGGGCATCCGGTCAGAAACTCTTCTTCTTCGATACCGCGTCTTCGGGAACCAAGATTCAAGTTGTCGGCACGAATCCGTCCACGGACGTTGCGACGGCGTTCAAGGGACTCGGTAGGGGCGATCACGTACAGGTCAGCGGCATGCCCGGACGCACCGAACGGGGCGAGGTGTCCATCTACGCTACCGAGGTGATTCGATTGAGTCAGTGCCACCACCGCATTCCTGAACAATACGAAGATTATGCCAAGAGAATGACGAAACGGCATGTGGATTTCATGGTGAACGAGTCGTCGCGACAAGTCATCCTCAAGCGAAGCAAGTTGATTTCTACATTGAGGGCCGAACTTGACAGGCGGGGCTTTGTCGAGCTCGAGACGCCGATACTGCAGTCTTCTGCGTCGGGTGCTACAGCTCGACCGTTCGAGACAAAGTCCGTGGCCGGACTCGACTTGCAGTTGAAAATTGCCCCTGAACTCGCACTGAAACGTGCCGTCATTGGTGGATTCGATCGTGTCTATGAAATCGGCAAGAGTTTCAGGAACGAAGGCATCAGTCGTCGTCATAATCCGGAATTCACTACGTGCGAATTCTACCAAGCCTATGCTGATCTGGAGGACCTGATTGGTCTCACAAAGGAGCTTCTAATCTCGCTCGAGGCGTCTCTGGACCGCAAGATCGGTCCCCAACTCTTCCGAGAGGACCACTTCCAGCGCCTCGACTTTACCTCGACCATCGAGGACGCAATCGGTCAAGAACTTCCGACAGACCAGTCTGCCTTACTCAAACTCTTCGAGAGGTTGAAGATAGATCGTCCCGAAGATATCTCAGTGGCGAATTTGTACGATGTCCTGTCGGGACGATACATCGAACCACTCTGTGATCTCCCGACCTTTGTCGTCAACCTTCCATCGGCTCTCTCACCCTTGGCCAAAAGCACTGATGGAATATCGCATAGATTCGAACTGTATGTAAATAGAATGGAACTCGTAAATGCATATGAGGAGGAGAATGATCCACAACTTCAGCGTCAGAAGTTCAAGGCTCAGAGTGATGGTCGTCTGACTGTCGAAGAAGAGGATTACTGTAACGCCTTGGAGTGGGGACTGCCTCCGACCGGCGGCTTCGGCATGGGAATTGATCGATTGGTTATGTTGTTAACGAACACAACCAGAATCAATGAGACCTTACTGGCTGGTGGTATCATGAACCAACCTAGAAATAAAGCTAAGTCTTCTTGAGAGGCATTCCACTGGTGATATACTGGTTGATTCATGCATTTCGATCTGTGAAGACGGTTCGGCTTTATCGGTCGAGCTCTTTTGTACTTGGACATAATTCTCGCATCTCGTTCCGGAAGGAATTGTACAAACCCCTCCATATTCGCACATCCGGACACTCAATGCCGCCATCGGAACACTTGGGGCCATGCTGTGCAAAAGAAGCGCCCCGGTCATCTATCCATGGTTTGGGTATAGGTGCATCCGAGAAATGTACATAATTTGCATAGTCAATTTCAACTTGAGCATCCCAAATGTGATTGCGTACGTATGAAGTGTGATCCCTGAAAATCCCGGTCAGCAAGAGATTGTGCCGATAGGACAATGAACTGGATGTTACTGATGAATCGAAGAACAGACGATTGAAAATTTCCATGTCAAACTCCTCGTGACTACGACTTCGTACTAGTGTTTGGGACTTTTGGTAGAGTGCTGATGAAGGGCGAATGAGCATGAATGCGCTGCTCATGATAGATCGGAAGCTTTGTTGGGCGGATTGTGCGTAGTATGCTTCTGGCATCACCAGATCTACTTCACGATCCTCCACGAAAAGGTGATCGACGTTCTTGAGGACTAGTCCATCATTGTCAAAGAACAATATCCTCTCATATGGCAATTTTAAAATGTTCAACTTTTGCAGAGAGTATTGGTATGTAACATCAGTTGTGACAGACTCGATCTTTGTCAGATCGAGTGGTATGAGTCTGACGTTGCGTTTTTGCAAAGCATCTACGATGCGATTGATCGGAGATGACGTCCTGACTTCTAGGAATGGCTCAGGTAAAAAGACTACCAGGTCTGAGACAGTATTCATCCGTCGTAGACGAACGACATTAATCAACGCATTGCAAAGATATTGCCGGTCTGTGGCGTACTGAACGACTGCAAATCGAGTTCTTGTCGTTTGCTTTCTGGAGATAGAGAGCCATAAAATCAGAGACGTCAGAAAGAAGATAAGAATAGAACGCGCATAATTTCGCTCAAACATTCAAGTCTGGTCGAAAGACCTCACACGAACGTCCAATGACGAAGCAAGCTGTCTTGAAATCGCAGGCTGATGCCTGGTAACAGAGAGATTCACGAAGGTCAACAAATGCCATGATCAGATTTGGTTCAGCGTTATTGATCGTGATCAGGAAGCAAATTGTGCTTTCCAAATTTGATTATAGTACAATAAATCATATACTAATGCATGTCTAAGTTGACAGAAGCGTTCCAGAGAGATGGAGACTTGTGCTCTTTGTCAGCCAAGCACGTCCATCCAATGCACGTTTCGTCACTGTGTTTGTGTAGGACAAATATGTCCGGCTCCCATTGCGTACGGCTGTGTTCTCCTCAATGTGCATAGAGCCGCTGCGAGTATAGAAATCGTGCAGCTATACAACATGGCAAGTGCGATGAGATTCAGAGCGGCCGTTCGAATATCTTGCTACAATCTCACTTCCAAGGTTCTGGCAATTCTCTGGGCAAATGTGCCATTAATTAAGCAGATTCTTGCGCGACTTAATGCCTCAGCAGCACTAAAGCTGCTATACATCTTGGTCATGTCAAAGGGCTGCACTTTTAAGACTTGGCTTCGCGATATCCCAGGGACCATGAATCTCACTGTGACTATCAGTAGTTGCAGAACATTGGCCATCATGAACTCACTTCTTATACTTCTGTAGCGATATCAGCCATAAAGGACATACAAAACTGATGAAAAAGATGCATATCACGAACAGTGCAGCTAAGGCAGTCGAGACGTAGCCAACTAACATGAATGTTGCTGCTATGACTAGAAGAACAGTCAGAGCAACGTGATATTTGGTCGAATAATTCCTGATGTATCTTCGAAATATAGGGAATAGTGCAAACCATTCCACTGCGAATAGTGTAAGAGCGAATACGCCAGCTGACTTACCGAGTCGTGAGGCTAACACAACAGAACCCATGATAGCTGCATTGGTACTGAGACTGCCAGGATATGAAATATTTGCCGATGTATTCGTTGAGTAATCGTGAAATATGATGTTAGCCAGAAAAAGGTACAATGCTATTGTCCAAATTGAGTCCGAGTCACTCGACAATGTCAAAGAATTCAAGATAGGTGACAGACCTAGTATTGTGAGAACGATCAAGGATGCTGACTTCGCTGTTTCGCGTGGTAGGTGTAAGCCATGAAAATTGCCGTGGGAGCGAGTCTCCTGTAGTGACCAAAAGGCGTATGCACATGAGGTCAGCGCTGTCGAGACTCCAGTTACGGTGAGTGGACTGAGCTGTCTGGAGTAGATACTCATGAAAGCTGCTACAAAGATAACGACAGAACTCAAATGTTGTGTTAGGACAGTGCTGTCCGCCACTAATGGCCAGAAATCATATGCTACAACATTTGCATTACGTTGCAGCTTGTCGAGAAATGATCGATCGACCCAATTGTCTGGGTAGTCCTGTTGTACCCACAACAACTTTCTCCATGGCTTACGCCAATTAGCACTTGTACGTGAAGATAAGTGTTTGCCAGACATAACAGGCCTTGTTCGACTCATAACGAGTGCTTATGTCTGCCCGGTCCTCGACTTAGCCTAAAGACTTGGCATTTCCGCAGCGGCATGAAAATACATCATTTCGTATTGCAGATCGTGATTTAGTGCTTTAATGCTTGTGATGATGATCGAATCCCACAGTGGTCTAGGGAAGTACAATCTGATTCGTGGGCTATAGAGCTGACGGACTTTGTGCCGGGATATATGGACCTAAAGTTTGTGCTGGCACATGGTAGTATCACGAATAGGAGCCGAAAGAGTCAATAGGCTTAGCGACTCTATTTGACTGCTATATGATGCGAATTTCTTGGCAGCTAGACCACACTGAACCACGTCGACGGTTACCTGACTGTGATGTGTACATGGACAATGAAACATTGCCATAGCACTTGGAAATTGCAAATGCCTACCGTAGCAAGTGGAGACCCAGTGAAGCGGCACCTCCGACGGCGGCTCCACTAATGCATTGCGATCCGGCGCGTTTCGTGAATTCATGCCGCACGACATGCACTACACGAAGGAGATTTTCGAAAATGGGATCACAAAGGAATCGAGCGTCGCCAATGAATCCATAAATTATGACATTGAATGAATGCTGGCAGTCTTGCCGCACACATCGAAATGGGTTTCGAATCGCACGAAGGTACAAAAGCTTGGAGGTTGCCACAACTCTTGCCTGCTCATACTCATTCTCATTCATCCAATAACAGAGCGTTCTGTCGCACCACAATAGTTTGTTAACAGATGCATTTCGATCGTAGTGTAGGTAAAGCTCGTCGCTGACATCTTTGCGAAGTGTCTTCTCAGGAGCAAGAACCTTTTTCACTTGGCAAACCATCCATGGTCAGCCACATGAGGATGGAAACGCAGTCAAGTATTGTTGAACAGAACAGCCTGATCGCAACGCAGATAGCTGATTTTGCCAATGACAAAATTCTCTATCATAAATTCTTGGAAGAAGTTTCAGATCGCAAAATCTTGCTTCAACAAACTGCACAGGAGAGCTTCAATCTGGTGCAGATCATGGTGAAAGCAGGCCTCCAGCTCATCGAAAACGATGGATCGTTTGACAGTACGGTGCACGAGTCGTTGTTCTCAAAAAGTCTGTCAGCTCTATCCTTTTTGTTATCTGACAACACAGAAATACTTTATTTCCAGTCACAATATGAGACACCGGGCGGGATTGAGGAACTCTGGGCATGGCTACTGGGCAAATTCGACTCTTTGCTCCATAAAAAGCTCTCGAGTAACGTCTCCAATGCCGTTTCCGATGCTGTCCTGAGTTTGCTGTGCGGTCTGAAGCGAGACTTCCGACGACACGAGACCTTTTGGAAGGCTGTACATACAATATTGATGCCGCTCAGAACAAGACAGAGTGCGCAGTCAGACAGATCATGTGCAACTGGGCACTTCGGGAACTACGATCACAAAGTCATGGTGCAAGTCCGCGTATGCTCTGTAATTGTTTCCATTCTCATGGTCAAGGATGAATTGCACTTTCTTACAGGTTCTGTTAAACTAGTTCAAGATGTTCTCGCATTTCTAAAGACCACAGTTGTAGTGTGGAAACAGTGGACCAATACTTCCAATTTCGACGACGCGTTCACATCGGCATTGATGACTACGGCTCGTTCCGCAGCTAGTCCACCAAGTCTGGCATGGCTATCGCTTACACAAGATATTCTAGGTATCTGGATAGTGCCACCACGACCGGTAGGAGAATCACCAAAGAGTCAACCAAACCATAAGAATGTCATAAATGTAAAAAACGCTGCCATAGAATCTGCATTATCTGCGATTCTGTCACACCTGTCTACCTGGCGAACTGCGATACCTCGAGATATTGACTGCGAAATTCGTCAAATATATCAATTTTCGAAGGATAATACACTGCTTGTTTCAGAAAATTCGCTACGCTTGATCAGTAGATATACTAACACAAGTACCATGCCAGAAAAATCTGACAAAGTCGCTTCCAATGTAGCCATGATATTCAGAAAGCGACAAATCGACGTTGCACCACATCCAATAGTCGTCGAGCTGCAAAAAGCTCTAGAGACCTCAGATGCAGTCATGAAACCTAGCGATTTGTTTCGGGTAGCTCAAGACCGGTTCAACGACTTCGCTCTCGGAACACAATGTCTACTGCTAAGAGCGCTTGGTCTTGCCTGTTGTGCTGCGGCGAGCAAAGTCAGTCGAGTCAAGCAACATGTCCAGGACTTAGCGTCTTTCATCTGTTCCGAATGCCACGAAGAATATGTGCGGGCCGACACCAACGAAGAACCAATCCTCGACTTTCCGAGCCATGTGGCTCGTGAAGTGTTGCTTGAATTGCTGAAGAAAGATGTCGTGAAGTCGAATACCATACTTCGTGTAGAGTTACTGAAAAGCTGGCGCTGCATGACAAAACACGCTCTCTCGTATGAGGTAAGGGACATCAATAATCCTTTAATTCTTAAGTACATCAGTTCAAGCCTTGAAGATAACTCACGACAGATTCGTATTTGTGCAGGGTAAGTTGACTTGTGAGGATTGGAGACGAATTCACTGCTGAGAGTCCAGACAACTTCTTGTGGAGCACTTCCGTTATGGGGATCGTCAGATAGAAGAGGACGTGTATCAATTCAACAGGAAGAGGATATTCGATATGCTTAGACGACACGTCACCAACGGGAAGCTGTCCGAGAGTCTCATCAATACTTGGACTAATCTAGGATTGGCTGCCAGACCAGATGACTTACAATTAGTCCTGATCACTCTTGTTGACTGCTTGTGCAATGCCAATATGTTTATACGACAGACTACAATTGCTTCGTTAAACCGGTTAGCCGCAAAACTAGAACGCTCGACTTACATGCTCTTTTCGCCGTATATGAGGCATATAAGTGCACAAGTGCTTGACCGGAGCAACAGGCACGCAGGTTTTCTCCCTACGTTCAGCCGCATACTCGGTGATACCTTACTAGAATGTCAGGACTTGTCTAACTAGCTAGGCATCACAGCAGCAGAGTTTCTATCTCGCAATCAGCAATATCTATTGCCGTTAATGGTTCTCCATAGCTTGCAAGACCACATACAAGCGATTGCCGATGTCACCAAACGGAGTGTCAAGGAAGCGATTCTGGACAATATACCATTCATACTAAGCTCGCTTTTGACCAGTGGATACAATAAGGACGGCGGTCTCATGCGTTTCCTGGCTGCGGCAGACGACTCCTTTCAGACTATAACACTGGATGAATTGGTAAATTCATATCCGATTCCCTTGGCTGTTGAACTGCTTCAACTCCTTGCGGACTCCTCTGTCAAACGTGAAAGTGTCATGGCGGCTTTGAGTCAAGTTGCACATATCTGTAGCAAAGTCCACTCAGCCACACGTAAGACTCCCCGTGACATGGCACTGGACAATCTGAAAGAATTTCTACACAAGCATAGTCTTGGAATTGTCAGCCAGTGCGAGGAATCCATGAATGGATTCCGAGGGAAACGTGGAATTCTGGACCGCATAAGATACATCAATGCCATTGGCGAACTCATACTCTTGCTCCAGCAGGGTATAGAGTATGCTGTACCACAAATTACAGCTTTTCTGCAAACCGCCATGAGCGAGGATGGGCTCAGATTTTCAGCACTAAATTCGTGGGACGGCTTGATTTGCGTGGTCTCGGAGGAAGTGGCAATGCCCCTGATTCCCTATACTGTTTGCTTATTTCAGTCTGTCTGGACAGAATGCAATGATAATGAGCGTAAGCGTATCAAAGCCATACTGGACAATATCTTGGAAGACCATCAAACAAATTTGGCTCGGCAGATTGGTCAAATCCCACGTCTGCGAATACCAGAGCTTCGAAACATAGAGGAAAAGTTCGCAGGATTTCGGTCTTCGACTGGTCTGACCACTAGACTCAAACAGGTTATGCAATTGACCTCCAGTGACAATCCAGTCATCTGTGAAGAAGGTCTACGAGAACTTCGTGCCATTCTGCAACACCGTCAAGCTGACATACACGTAGTGATCTTAAAGGACTGGAGGGATCCTGCCCTTCATGAGACTCTGCGTTGTCTTTTGGACATCACTGCAAAGTTTCGTGGGTTCCATGAGCCTGTGCAACTACTAGCAGCCGAGTGTTTGGGCATCATAGGCGCTATCGACCCAGTCCGTCAAGATGCTTCTAAAAAATATTCTCGGGAAGTGATCCTGCACAATTTTGAGGATGCGGATGCTGAGGAGTCCGTGAAATTCGTGCGTATCTTCCTTGAGAGTCAGCTCGTAAATGCGTTCCGATCTGCAACGCGCTCTAATGTCCAGATATTCTTGGCATGGGCGATACAAGAGCTGCTGAAGTTCTCAGGATTCGATGAATCGGTGATCGCTATGACGGACCAAAGAGGTATCATTCATGATGTAGAGGCTAAAAAAAGATGGCGCATGTTTACTCCTGCGGCGCGAGATGTGATGACTCCTCTACTCTCGTCCAAATACGATGCGGGACATCGACTTATAAAACTAGAGGTTCACTACCCTATAATCAATGACGCTCAGACATACAATTCCTGGCTATACTTATTTTTGAGCGACCTTCTACAATCGGCGGCTGGTGAGAATGCGAAAAAGCTATTCAGTGTTTTCTCTCGCATATTACGAGAAGAAGAAACTATAATATCGAATTTCTTACTTCCATATGTCTTTCTGAACGTCTGCGTAGGTTGTTCAGAAGACAAGAGAACTTCGCTATTGTTGGAGATTGTGACAGTCCTGCAGCTTCCGTTGACAACCGATGTGTACCAGACTGAGTATGTTCGTTTGGCACGCGAAAGCGTCTTTTCCATAATTGATTACATTTCATTATGGACGCGGTCCAGGAGAATCTATAATCGAGATCGCTTGGCCGAGAAACTCAAAAGACAAAATAGACATATGTTCCCAGAAGATGAACATGATAAGGACCTGGCGATCAAGATCGTACAGGACCTTATGAATCAGATACCGGACAAGCTTATGGCTGAAGCAGCACTTTCATGTGGATCCTATAGTCGGGCTCTATTTTATTGGGAGCAACACATTCGTTTTCGCAAATCTGACAAGAAGTTTATCAAGGAAGAGCAGGAAGCACTTTATGCTCAGCTTCAACAACTATACATAAATATAAATGATCCAGACGGCATTGAGGGTGTTTCGTCTTGTCTAACGGATATGACTCTGGAGCAGGAAATTATGATGCACGAAAATGCTGGTCGCTGGACTTCCGCACAAAGCAGTTACGAATTAGCGTTACGAAGCATGCCACCTACCGATGATTTGAGAGTCGGCTTGTTGAATTGTCTTAAGCAAACCGGACATCATGACGTTCTGCTAGATCAAGCCATCAGATATCTACAAATGGGAAGCAAGACAGAACCTCGAATCCTAGATCTAGCTATTGAAAGTTCGTGGAGTCTGGCTCAATGGACCGAAACTAGAAGTCTACTAAGCCGCGCGACTCATACTAGCTATGATGTTCTATTGGGTCGCTCAATCCTGAAAATGGTGGAGCAGGACGATCTAGGCTATGCCAAGGCGATACTAGAGCTGAAACGCAAGGTAGCTAATGACCTAGGGCTATCGAATATGGACTCTACCTGGCAATGCTATGACTCACTAGCGAAACTTGCTGTAATTTATGAATTGGAATGCAAGATAACTGGTCCGGAACACTATACCACCCCCTTGCCACCAGCCATTTTGCGCGATAGACTCCTGGTTATGCCTACGACCAGCCACTGGAAGCAGCATTTGCTTGCGGTGCGTCGTACGTTGCTACAACCACATTCATCCCCTGCTTCTGTAAGCCGCGCGATAAGTTCTATATGGCTTGAGAGTGCGAAACTAGCACGAAAGGCAGGACAGGGTCAGCAAGCGTACAAGGCAATACTGAATGCGCTCTACTCCAATAACGGGACTCCCTTAGCTAAAATCGAACATGCACGTTGGTGGTGGAAAGAAGGTCATCAGATTCGAGCCATACAGACGTTGCAGAAAGCCCTCGAGAACAACGTCTTTGATGGCTATGAACCGGAGTCACATGACTCTACACTCTCTCTTGATGCAAGCCTGATCAATTCAGGAAAGTCACCCAAGGCCGCCCTGATCTCGAAAGCTGAGCTCCTTTTGACACGATGGACTGATCTGGCAGAACACACGAATTCCAAACAACAGCTCAAGGAATATGCTAATGCTTCGCGTGGGTCGCAAATGGAGAAGCCGCACTACTTCATGGGTCGGTACTTTTTGAGACTGCTCGAGGCCGAGACCAAAAAGTCTCCGGATCTACAGGATCATGATTTCATTCGAGGCGAGTATCATCGCCAAGTAGTTATGAGCTACGGTCGAGCTATGCATTTCGGTGTAAAATACATCTTTCAGACACTACCCTCATATCTACAATTATGGCTAGACTTTGGTCAAGAAGTCCGTACAGTGCATCAGAAAGCAGCCACCACAAATCAGAAGCGTCAAGACTTGATCGCACTTCGCATTTCGCATCTAGCACACATGAATGAGAAGATAAAGGGTTTCGTCCATCGGCTGCCTACATATCTGTATATGCTTGCATTTCCCCAAATCTTGTCTCGCATTAACCATCAGGACAAAGGCTGCTACAGCTTGCTTGAGAACATGATCTTGAAGTGCCTGATGGACTATCCGAAGCAAGCCCTATGGCCATTTATGGCCGTGTGTAAGTCCAGGGACTCTTTGAGATCATCTCGAGGCAATACACTCGTAGGTCGGCTGCGGAAAGAAGCAACGAAACAAGGAAACAGCAATCTGTCTCGTCTGTCTATGGACGCACAGAACCTGACCGATCAGCTGATGCATCTGTGTACTGTTCCGGTCATCAAAAATCGTGCATCACTCAGTCTGAGCCGTGATCTGGAATTCAATATGCACGTTGCCCCTTCCAACCTAGTTGTGCCTATTCAAAACAATCTGACTGTCATTCTGCCTGCACAAGGTGGTGTTGGATCTACGAAGCATCACAGAGCATTTGACGAGAATCAGCCGACAATAGCCAGCTTCAAGGATGAAGTAGATGTCATGGCCTCTTTACAAAAGCCTCGTAAGATCACGATCAGAGCCTCGGACGGACAGAGTTACCCGTTTCTGGTCAAGCCAAACGATGATCTTAGAAAAGATGCAAGACTCATGGATTTCAATGGTGTGGTTCAAAAATTCATTCGAAAAGATCCGGAAGCTTTAAAACGTCTCATGAAGATAAGGACTTATGCTGTAATTGCACTCAACGAAGATCATGGTCTATGTGAATGGGTCAGAAATACTAGGCCATTGCGAGATATTCTTGTCAAGACATATGCCGGTCGCAACATTTCTATGCAATACGCAGAAGTGAAGACACGTTTGGAGCAGTGCCTTGTGGCAGCCAATCCCGGGCAGGCGTTCGAAGTTCACATCCTGAAGATGTTCCCTCCAAGCTTTCACGATTGGTTTGTGGAAAAATTTGCCGATCCGGCGCAATGGTTTGCCGCGAGACTATCATACTCACGTACGCTTGCAGTCATGTCTATGGTCGGGTTTGTCTTAGGCCTTGGTGATCGTCACGGTGAGAATATCCTCTTTGACGAGACCACTGGCGATGCAGTGCATGTTGATTTCAACTGTCTATTCGAGAAAGGACACACTTTCGACAAGCCTGAAAGGGTCCCGTTTAGATTGACACACAACATGGTCGATGCTCTTGGCGTTACTGGTGTGGAAGGTGCATTCAGGAAAACGTGTGAAATCACACTACGCATTCTTAGGACGAACCAAGATGCGTTCAATACTGTTCTTGAGTCGTTCTTGCACGATCCCGTAGCAGAGTTTCTAAAAAAGGTCAAGAAAAGTCCTACAGGAGAATTCGAGAAAGCGGAAGCAATAAAAGTCCTGTCCGTTATTGCTAACAAGCTTAAAGGATCTGCGGGTACTGGAGCTGCAGATAAACATATTCCTCTGTCGGTTGGGGGACAAGCAGACGAACTTATCAAGCAAGCGACGGACCCGAGACTACTTGTACAAATGTATATAGGCTGGACAGCGTGGCTGTAAATAGACGTTATTCGCTTTCGGTCCATATCTTGTGATTCGTTTTTAGATTGTACCATGATGAACCACAAAACACTAATTGTCAGAGTAACTCCATGTCAGAAGACCTACGCGTGGCACGAGTGAAAACAACTTTAAGCAAAATCATGTGATTGTTTTGCAGGTTAAGTCCAGCCTGACCTGCCACTTTAAGCATAAGATGAAAGTGTTGATGCACTTCTGTCGTTATAGATTTCTTGCGCGATTTTTTCTCTTGGATCAACTTGTCGCGTGTTTCAGCCTCAATTGAACATCAAAGAGGAGGTTTGACATCCGAATTCCAGCTGAAATCGAATCTATGCTAGCAAATCAAAGCAAAGTCGAAGCTTTGTTTGAAGCCTTGCTAGCATCATCCGTCGTATACAACCAGTTCCGCCTCAAAGCTGATCATCGTGTCACAAAACAAGTATTCGAAAACAATACTGTATTGTTTTCGACGAGACGACTGAGCTGTTTTGCATAATATGCAGTGACCGGCTTCGAAGCTTCCTTAGATCTTTCTTGTCGTATGTGTACACGTTTGTGAAGTCCTATGCAAACACCTTGGTCTCCTTGATTGGCTCGCCTGTTACATTCTCCCAATTGATTTTGTCCTCGATATCCTGATCAATTTCACCGATGATGGCAATATTTTCGCCCCGCAAAAGATATAGACCAATTGCCTCGCTTATGACGTTCTCTCCCTTGACAAATATCCTTTCCTCTGCTTCAGATAAAATGATGTTCGTGGCTTGATCGAACCCAAGCAAGCGGCCAGTGAGTGTTCGCCCATCAGAAGTGATAATGAGTACCTGTCCTGCACTTTATCAGTCGTGCCCTGGACGCCTACCGGATGCTAAACTCACTATCTATATAAGGCTGCAAGAGGGACAGAGACATCCAAGATATGATCCCAGGTCGGAAGTGAGCAAAGTATCTGGACACAAAGCACCATGATTCTGTAGACAATATTTGAACAACGAGTGCATTCACTGTAAATGGTGGAGCGCAATGCAAGGCGCTTCGTGCACAATTGCCTGACTTTACCCGAGTCCACTACCATCTCCACGACACAACACTTGGCAACCTTGGGAAACTAGCATACAGTTCTCGAGAATACATGTTGACTACCAGAAGTTCATGGATTATGTGGTCTTGATGCCCAAGCGCACTGTAACAATGCTGTAGCCTGATTCACGCAATGAGCCTTCTAGACGACTATGTCAATGGTTCTCAGAGCAAACCAAAGGCTAATGGTCTACACAATGCGCCAGACAAATCAGGACTTGCCATGTTCAAGGTTGATCAGGTCACTCTTCCGGGAAGTCTCGACATAGTCAGTGCCGCTGTGCAGAACAACATCCTCTACATAGCTGTTGTCAAGCGGAAGTTGCTACGAATCGACCTCGCAAGCCCAGCAGAGATACAGGACTTCGAAATACCAAAATCCAAGGGCAATGAGGGGGACGAAATACGCAAAATATTCCTTGATATCACCGGTCAACATCTGATCGTTTCGGCTACGAAGGGAGAAAACTGGTATATACATAGCAAGTTATCGAAACCCGCGAAATTAAAGCTTAGAGGTCTTGTAGAGTGCGTAGCTTGGAACACGAATGGAACGTCCTTCGCGACCAAGGAAGTGCTGTTCGGCCTGGTAGGCGGTACTGTCGTCGAAACATGGCTGGAGCCTACGGAAGGTTTCAATAAGACGGTCGAACGATACACCAAGCAGGTCTACACAACGTCTTCGAATGAGTCGATTACTGGTATACAGAGCTACACAGGAACAACCGCTCGTGATCGGCATATCCTTTTGGCTACTCACAGGAGCTTGCGCCATTTCAGTGGGGTAATGAACGTCTCGACTGGGGAAAATCCCAGTATGACATCAATCTTCAGTGCTACCTCGAGTGAACAAAGCTTTCAGGAATCCAAGTTGCAATCGCCCCTAGACATGGTTCGGGATAACAGTGTAATATCTGCCAGTCATTATGCATGGTTGTCTAGCAGTGGAATTTTCCATGGTCCGGCACCAATAGGCCCACCCGGAGACAGCTCTTTCCAGGACGCAAACCTGGTGGCACTTAGCTATGCTAATGACGACAATGAGCTGAGATTACAGGACTTGAAGCTCAGTGCCTTTCATATCATCACAATTCAGAATGAGTGTCTCTCTGCCTTCAATCGCTTCGATGGGTCCCTAGTATTCCGGGACCAACTCGCTACGCGCGATAATGTCATCGCATTGATGGCAGACACCAAAGAAAACACTTATTGGATGTATACAAGGACTGAATTGTATGAAATCGTCATCACAGATGAATCCCAAAATATGTGGGCAATTTTTTTAAAGCAAAAGGACTACGACGCGGCACTGAAATACACTAACAAACCAGCGCATACTGACCTCATCTACGGTGCCCAGGCTCAATCTCTTATGGATAAGCAGCTCTATGTAGAGGCGGCAGAAATTTTCGGTCGCACTACCCTACCATTAGAACAAGTTGCGCTACGATTCCTTGACCTCAATGAACGAGATGCGCTGAGGACATACCTAGTGAAGAAGCTAGAAGGACAGAAGAAATCCGCTGAGATGCAACGCACCACTCTTGCGACCTGGGTCTTAGAGCTGTTCATGAGCAGATTATCGACTTTAGATGACATGCATAATAATCTTCGAGATCCTGAACAGGGAGCCCTCGATCGTCGAACTATCAAAGCTGAATACTCTATCTTCGTTTCGAAGCATAAAGCAGACCTCGACAAAGATGCAACGTATGCTCTGATCAATTCACACGGAAGATCAGAAGAATTGTTGGTATACGCTAATGCTATAAATGACCATGAATACATTGTCAACCATCATATACATCAGGACAATTTTTCCGCGGCACTCGATCTTCTGGTCCAGCATCCTTCCATTGAGTTGACATATGCCACTTCAACTATCTTGCTGCCTGAGATACCAAATGAGACTGTAGAGATGTGGATGCGCATGACACAACTGGATGCCGCTCTGTTGTTGCCAGCAATTCTCATGTATAACGACAGAAAAGTTGTGCCCATACACGAGAATCAAGCTATCAGATACTTGAATTTCGCTATAAAACACCAAAGTAATACAGATCCAGCGGTTCACAACGCACTGATCGGCATCTATGCTCGCGATTGCGCTGGACAGGAGAACTCTTTACTCGAGTTCCTGGAGGCTCAAACGACGCGTCCTTATTATGATCTTGACTTTGCACTCCGACAATGCAAGCAATATGATAGAGTCATGAGTTGTGTACACATCTATTCCAGTATGGGTTTGTACGATCAGGCAGTGCAATGGGCTTTGCAGCATGATAACGTTCAACTCGCAAGCACTGTCGCTGACCGGGTTGAGGACAACCCAGCATTGCGTAAAAAGTTGTGGTTGATGATCGCGAAGAAGACTATCGAGCAAGAAGATGGTACAAAAGCAGCAATCGAGTTGACGAAAAAGAGCGATGTGCTTCGGATAGAAGATCTGGTTCCACATCTGGGTGAATTCACTGTGATTGACGACTTCAAGGACGAAATCTGTGAAGCATTGGAAAATTATACCACCAATATTGAAGCACTTCGACAAGAAATGGATGATTCGAGCAAGACTGCCGACGACATTGAGAAGAATATACAGGATCTGAGAAAGAGGTTCGCTGTGATTCATGTCGGGGAACAGTGCTACAGTTGTTCTTTACCATTGATGGACCAGCAATTTTATGTGTTTCCATGTCAACACACCTTCCACAGCCAATGTCTTAAGATTACGACGTTGAAAGAGGCAGCCCCCCACATCAAGCGCCGTGTAGCACAATTACAAGGACAATTAGACGAGGCTAATGCCGCACTCAATCGTGGCTCAAATGGCGAGTCCATAAGTAAGAACAAAGAGAACGACGGAGAGACCGGCGCTAAAGACGTTCTGCGGAGAAAAGCGCAAAAGCTTGCAGAGGAGCTGGACTCTATAATCGCGGAGGAGTGTCTGCTTTGCGGCCACATTATGATACGAAGCATCAGCAGTGGCTTTCTCCCAGAAGATGACAAGAAGGAGATAGCTGCGGCAGACTCGTGGAAACTATAAATTAAGCCTTAATGTTCTAGCATTACAGCGTCTGGCGTTGCAAGCAATGCATTCGATAGTGTCATACAAGCATTCTATAGGACAACAATAGTTCTCAAGAAACGAACATTTTCCGAAAATTTGTTCTCCATCCTTCATCGTACACATTCTCGAGCAAATTGAAGGCTACAGCATCCGGTTGATCAGCAATATCTATGTGAAAGCGACCACCTCCATCACTATACAAATCGATTTCTCTGGCATCTATAGCCTGTCGAATGTCCTCGAATTTTAGTGTCTCGTTCGTCGTAACACCGCTGAAGACGAGATAGGAATGGTAAATTAAGAATGCGCTGACCATCAAATCACATAGCATGACGAAGAGGAACAGTGACCCGACCAAGACGTCCTGTCTTAGTAATGCCATCCAGACTGCAACACGACTAGCGTCATGTTGACTGTCTAAGGTCAGAGCACCAGTCTTGTACTGACTCAACAGACATTCAAAGTGAGTGTAAAGGACGACGGAAGCATATGTGAATGTTATGCTATTGCTCGACAAGAAGGCAAGGAACCACTTCATGTTTCTCTCGCCCACGCAGGAATTGATCCACTGTTCAAATCAGTCTGTGAGTTGATACAAGACCTCGTGAAAAACTCACGACGCAGTGGTGATCGTGTTTGGCGATACACTTATTACACAACGGACAATGCTTGCTTCGTGCCCTAGCGGTATGAGCTCCGGCTTGTATCCAGGTATGGTCAACCTTACGGTTTTTGACGAAGACACGTGGAACACTCATGGCCTTTTCTGAAAAGTACCCCATCGTACTCATACTTCTCCATGTAGAAGGCATGGGTCTGTGCTGTAATGTACCCAGGATCAGTGCTTGCAGCGAGGTACAGTGTGACCAGAGGTGTCAAGATCAGACTCGGCACGACCAAGTGATGAGTAGTCGATAGATCCGGCAGAACTCGCTTGACAAAGACGTAGACACCACCCAGAAAGAGTGTCAGGTACATTATCAGTACAGCGTTGTGCCTCTCATGCATGATTCTCCTTTGCTTGGCTTGAATGAAAGATATACCACGGCCACCTGTCAGCATTCGATCCATGAATGCACAGCCGCTAGGAATTACATTTGTGAGCAGCTGATTCATCCATCCTACTGGAGTCCTTCGAAGCGCTGGTATGTGTCCAAACAGTACCGTGAATGTCAAGGTACTGAATATGGCGATGCAAATCAGAAGCAGTTGAAAGGTGTTCATTTCTTTAACGCCGTGCTCGCCGGATATGTTGTATGGTGTCAAGTTTGCATTTTCAAAATGGTCAAAACCCTACTCTGACAATTCAGAGGCGCCCTGACTTCCGTCAATAGTTTTTGATGTCCTTGACAATGTATAAGGTTAGGCCCGAGCACATCTCATGTGGACCTGACCACTAGGAATAATGAATTTCTGATCAATAATCACTGATCATCTGCTGATCGGCGGCGTTTGCTGCGTCAGCCAAAATTCATCTCGGCAAAGTGTGTTACACGAAATTTGGCTGCAATCAATCTCGAGCTCGAACCCGGACAAAACCAATAACTACGAAACTTATGTGCATTACTTAACATATCCGTACCTTGCAGGTTACGGGAGATTGTGATGATTCAATCATTCAAGCTATTGTTTGCAAGTACGTTTCTCACACTCGCGATTGCCCATGAACATGTTACGACGAACGTTGAGCACGGAGCGGTCATCTCGAGCGATCCAATTGACCGAAAGTTATGGCTGCATATAGCAATCATGATGCTCGCTTTTGGCATACTATTCCCCATGGGAGTTGTCTTTGGACTGTCGAAGAGTCGGTGGCATGTGCCGACACAGATCTTCGCGACAATCTTGGCGACTTTTGGAGTCCTTTTGGCTCATACCAAGCGTACTGGCAGGCAATTTGAATCGAATATTCACGCTAAATTTGCCCCATTCATCATATTCTACTTGATTGCACAGGTAGTTCTCGGTATTTACCTGAGGCTACATCTCGTCAAGGGCCTGAACAGAGTCCTTCGCGGGATTTTTGTCAACGTTCATGGTTGGATGGGAGCATTCTTCCCTGTCATTTCATGGGTGCAGATTGGTTTTGGAGGCATCACTGCACTTGGGTTCTGCCGTAACTCGACCGGCGATCATCTTGGCCAATGTCTTGCTCACGGCATTATGGGCTCTGCATTTATTGGGTACGGCATTTGTCTCTTGATTATGCTCAACGTACAACCATGGCTGGCACGACTCAAGATTTCCCAAGAATTGATTGACTCAAGTGTCATCATGGCATGGGGCCTTGTCAACACATTCACTGAACATCGTTGGGGTAGCGACTGGAATATGTCGGACTACCAGCATACGTCGATGGGGGTTGTCTGGTTATGCGCTGGCTTAGCAGGAATCTTCTTGAGCAGCCGGAATGGAAAGCCCAGGCGACACGTCATACCTGCAGCTGTGATCTTCTTGACCGGGTGGGCAATGAGCGGGCATGCACAAGCTCTGGTACTGTCGACCAAGATGCATGCTACTTTCGGGTACACTCTCATGGCCGCCGGCCTGACCAGAATTATCGAGGTCGCAGTCATTCTTCGAGATCAAGCTCATGCAGAGAATCTGGAGCAGGAGGGACCTCGTGCGTTCCAGTACATTCCTCCTTTCCTTCTCATCAGCTCAGGTCTCCTGTTTATGGGTTCCAATGAGGAACAGATGGTTATGATTAATGACGCCATGGTTGATGCAGTGTCCTACTCATTGATAATCTTCAGTCTGGCATTCTTGTTGTTCTTCTATGCCAATTACCTGATCTACCTATACTTTTCGACAGGCAAAAACTCGACTGTCACGAAAGGAACTGCCTTGGAAGACGGATACCACGGTCTAAATGGGCATGCGGGTCCTGATCATCGTGCGCGAGCCGGAGCATTGCCAGTGACCCGTGCCCCCGTAGAACAGACAGAGGATTTTGAACTAGGCTTGATGAGTGACAACGAGAGCGATGAAGAGGAGCCCAAATTGCCTATACACGCATAGGGAGGCATAACTTGAACTGGCAGACATGCTATTCCAAAGCACAAAACACAACACATTAGCGAAGGGCCTGTATGGATTATGTATGGCATTGAATTTGAATTTGTACATAGAAAATTGTACCCATCATTGTGTCGCCATTGCTTCTCCAAAACCCGAATGACCACTAGATGCATCACAAGACTGGTAAAAAATTGCCCACAATCATCATCGGAATGTCAAAGACATCCCGTTTTATCGTAAAACAGAATGCACATGGTACAGCCCGTTTCTGTGGTGTCATGAGAACACATGTCGTCTGTACACTGCTCGTGTCACCGAAAGCATGCGCGCTGAATTTCTCAAAGTATTCCACCACAGAAGAATCGTCCATCAACTCGACGATGAAGGTCTGTTTTGAAAGTAATTGTTCTCTAGACCACTGAGTCAATAAGCAGAATTCCTTTCCGACGAGTTCAATTTGACCGGTCCTTCGCCAGATAATTGTAGGAGTGCCGGAATAGCCTACGAACTTTTCATATTCCAAAAGAGTCCGCTGGAAGCAAACTTCCATGAAAATCAAATCCTCTTCTTTCAAAGTCTTCGTCAAAGCAATGAAAGAAGGCCGGTAGCCAACTATAGCACGAGCTATACGTAACAAGTCTTCTTTTTCGAAGCGCGATCTTAGGTATGTGTTTAGGAGATGATACCCGTTTGTATAAGAGAACGGTTTTATGATCGCTTTATAGATGCTGCCTCTACCGTCTCGTGAGCCACTGTGCGGTCGGCGGGCAACAGGGGTTGGTCGCTGGCCGTGCGGATCAACATACTGATTCCCATGTCGTCCACTCTGCGTCATTGCTGCGGCAGGAGTCTGCAGCATAGGAGATTTTGGGGTGTTGGAGGAGTCGACCACTTGAACATTGCTGTTCGGTGTCTGTGAAGAGTTGGTATAAGCCATGGAGCTCTGTGATTGAGGCAAAGAGTGCTTAAGTGTCGAACCACCACAGCTGCTGCCGCCAATAGGTATTTGTGTCCAAGATGATTCCGAAGCGACGCTGGCCTGATCTGGCGTTATGGTGTGCTGTCGACTAGGCAAAGTCCTCTGGATATTATTCATTCCCGGCGAAGTGAAAGAAGTAGTGTCTGGACTATGTCCATAGTCGGTTCCAGGAGTAGTCGCATTCCCGAGCATGTTCGAAAGCATTGAATACTCCATATTGGCAGCCTTTGAGTCGAAGTCGTAAGACGACAGTAGAGGGTAATCGAAAAGCAGATTATCACCTTCATCATTAGAATCTCAAACAAGCACAATTGTAGTTTTACCGATCATGCCAAAGCCATTATCTTGTGCCCCAATGATTCTTTTCGTCGGTCGACTTACAGCTGCCAAATTCACTGTGCCTTCATGTACGGACCCTATGCTTGAAAGTTGAGGTCCAGAATCAGACTGATAAGATGCAGAATTAGGGTTCTCAGATCGGACAGATGTCAGTGCAATTGCTGAATTAGTATTCACGACTTCTTGAGCTTCTCAGCTCGTTAGCAACAGTCCCATGTTTTCGCGAGTCGTCGTACTTTCGTTGTCAATATCTTGTAGATATTTTGCTCTTTTACGAATGCCATCTTGACATGAAGCATCCAGGCCGCGCTTTATGCACCTCTGACACGGTCGTGCTACATGATCAGCAACAAGCTTGCATAACGCGCACGTTATGCTATCTCACAATCGTCACAAGTCAAGTGCGCTTTCTGACAATGGAAGCAAGCTCGAGATGCCTTCTTCCGCTTTGTGCGTTTGACATCTTGTTCTTCGTTCTGGGCTTGTGATACCTCAGAATTCGCTCGTTCGTCCGGAGTTCTGGATCCGTCGGTATCATTCCCTGTCATAATCTATGAGACACGATGCCTGAGCCCGCCAAGGTTACACTTGCTTGACGGCAAGCCCTCCTCAGCTCGAGAAAGCCGTCGTATGCCAGAGGCTGCTCCTTGTACGCTCACGCAAAGTCAGCGGTGCTCAAGAAGTTCAATGGACTCAAGCGAACTTGGTTGTGGAGTAGACATGCCAATACAGAAGAGGCAAGAGATCCCAAAGATGAACTTTTGAGATGCTCGTACCGATGAGCCTATCATACGACCAAGCGGTGGTGCTTACCGCTTTAGGCAGGAGACCAAAGCCATTGTTGATCGCCCTCGGGGCTGCGATTGATTGGTTGCTGGTTCGCTACCTGGCCTTGAGCTCACCTCAGCTGGCGGTTGTGTGTCGCGCTCTACAAGCGCAGAAGCAGTGCAGCTGCATGAGACCTCCGAAGGAGACACACGCACAAGCCTGGCAGTGATCAGTCGCCCTGGCTGCCCACAAATTCACTGTTCATCATACACTCTCACTGGCGCGATTTCGCTCGTCACCCAATGTCAGTTGAGTCTACTCTCGCTCTAACCAACGCGGCTCAGGAGGTGACTCACGAGCCCCACGACAATACAGACAAACGGACTACAGACAAGCAACACATCGGCAGTACAAATGGTTCTGACCAGTCTATTGACTTTGCGGAGCCATTCAGAGCAATCCCTCAGAATGGTCTAAAGCAACACGATAATCCGCAACCTATGCCGCCTTCGAGTGAGAATCGACCTAAGAAGAAACCGCCAAGGAGGGCAACTGCGGAGAGTCCAAATGTGTGCTTCGAATGCAAGACTACAGACAGCAAATTGTGGAGACGAGGTCCTGATGGACAGTAAGCATAGAGTTTTCTCCTTGCACTCAGTCGCTGATTATTCATAGGCTGATGTGCAATGCTTGCGGTCTTCGCTGGCGCAGGAGTAACAAAGCTAGAGAGGCACCAAAAGCTACACCGAAGAAACGAAAATTGGCAAGTACATCTTCTCTCAGTCCTCAGAGTCCTCAGCCAATGTCTCTGCCCCAGAGTTCAATGATGGCAGCTCAAAGAGGTGGACTTCTCGGTCACACATTTGCCACGAATCCAAGTTTATATAGTGCATTGCCAGGTTCAAATCCCAGCTTTGGACAACTACAGTATCAACCTCAAAACATGTATTTGCATCAACAGCAATTGGCTCTACAAGCTCAATTCCGTTCGCCACAAATTCACGAGTCTTCGCCAAAGATAGAGCAACCTGAGACTCGAGAATCGCAAATTGATCCTGCATTGATGCAAGAACGAAACTCTGCTCCTTCCAGTACTGAGCAGCATTCTCAAAGACAATCGCAGCATTCCTTGAGTAACGCATCTCACATGCTTGCCGGAGGTGCTCATGAAGATAGTGGTCACGCCGATGTATCTCGTCTTCCACCAGCAGGTTCTGAACCTGAACCTTTGACACACGTTCAGCCCGGTGACCTTGAGCAAACCCCGAATCGAGCACCAATGCACAATCCCTCGAGCATGACCCACCACATCTCAACGACACATGAAACTGCTAATTTACACGACTTGTCTAATATTCCTGCACAGGGAAATATTCAAGCACATCCTGGTAGTGATGCAGCTCAGTCTGAGGACTTTTCAGGTCTGCTACATCTCAAGGCATTCGTTGATGGATAATTCAGCTGCTCTCTCTAGACAGATGGACACACACGATTGATATACATAGAGATTGGGGACATTTGGGGTATTGTATCAAACTTAATGACGAAGCAGCTTGCGCAGGCGTTTTCGAACATTAGCAGGTAGCACTCTCGCACGGCGATACTGGATTATCAGACCTCCAGGTAACTGATTGATAAACAGTCTATCCAGTAGTATTCATATATGCATATACTTATTTTACAGGGCTCGCTCCCTCTATGTGCAAGTTGTGTAGCGTGACTTGTGCGAGGCCGACCTGCAAGCTGAGGAGAGTCTGGTCAGACTTTGCGCAATATGGCTGATTTGTTGCTGATCAGACGCCTCGGACGAGGAGCTGCTTTGGGTGAGCAGCTTCAGGTCTCTGTTGCCCAGACAGGTAGTAGATCCGAGAAATTGACAGGATGGGCGCAAGACCCCGCGAATGTTCCACTTTAGTCGTCTTCTCCGTGATACCAAGGCTCTTGTAACGCAGGCAGTTGCCTACGCACTTGTGGAGCGTACGGTAGTGAGCAATGTATATATCTTGCTAGGACATCCCCTACACCTCTCTTTCCATCGAGGCGAAGACAGTCAAGTTGCAGTCTTCCTCTGAACAACTTCTTGGAACAGCTCTATCTCAGCAGTACAAGTCCGTAAACGCGCACCTCACTAAGATATCTCCACCATGTCGGACTTCCTCTCAATTCACCTAGCAGAGCGACCAAAGGCAGATATTCTTCCGAGCACGTTCGAAGCTCGAAAGAATTCGCCACTATCAGCGTCTAGTCTCAAAGACGATGAATTACTGATCAGATCCGACTATCTCTCTCTCGACCCAGCCATGCGTGGTTGGCTGAATGATGTGCGCTCGTATATTCCTCCTGTAAAGATTGGAGAGGTCATGCGAGGTGCTTGTATTGCCACGGTCGTGGCATCGAAAAGCTCTAAGTTCAAGGAAGGTGAGCAAGTCTTGGCCATGTGTGGCTGGACCGAATATGCTATCGTGCAGGCCAAGACATTAGAGAAGCTCGCCCTCGTGGGTCAGTATGGGATACAGGCACGAGACTACCAATCGGTTTTGGGCATGACGTCTCTCACCGCCTACTTTGGAATGATCAACGAAGGACATGTAGACAAGCTGCCTAAAGGCAGTACTGTCGTAGTTTCGGGTGCCGCAGGTGCCACTGGATTGATTGCTGGACAGATTGCGAAGATTTTTGGTCATCGTGTGGTTGGCATTGCAGGGTCCAAGGCCAAGTGCGACTTCCTGAAGTCTTTGGGATTCGATGAGGCCCTCGACTACAAGTCTCCCACTTTTTACAAGGATCTATGCAAGGTCACACCCAAATATGTTGATCTATTCTTCGATAATGTCGGTGGTGATGTCCTCGACAACGTTCTTCGTCGTGCTGCCACTCGATCAACTTTCATCATTGTAATTTCTTCCAAATGCTGCTTTGTGGAGAACGATCTGACATGAATAGTGCGGCGCCATATCGCAGTACAATGCGGGACCGGCAGCTAAAGGTCCAGCATACTACACCAACATCATCACCCAGAGAATCAAGATGCAGGGCTTCATCGTGTTTGACTATGCCAAAGAATACGACTCTGCAAGGGAACAGTTGGCAAAGTGGTACGAACAGGGCAAGTTGGCTAGACAAGAGTACATTGTGCGAGGAGGTCTCGTCAAGGCTCCTGAAGCACTTCAGATGTTGTTTGATGGAAAGAACACTGGCAAATTATTGGTTGCAGTGTCCAATTCTGGATCAAAGCTTTAGTTTCAGAGTACATATTCACCTGTACACAAAAGGATAAGAGAATTGATTGATGAATTGCTAGCCACACTATTTTCACTGGTGCAGATTGGCTAGGGAGAATAAATTCACCGTGTAAAGAATAATGATGATGGTACAGAAACTTGTGCTTGATGGGCGGAGGGCTCTAGTGTGATTCACTTTCACTCTGCCTCACCACCTGCGGAATCGACCGACCACTCAAAATGTTCACAGTCTCCTTGACGTCTCTCCACCAGGCAGCCTTGGGTCTGCGCTCCTTGCTGTCGGCTTCATGGTCCATCAACTCGAGAATGGGCGTCAAGACGACGGACTGTCCACGGATACCAATCACGGCGGCCGTGTCGGGGACGTTTCGGTCAGTGACTGGGCTCGTGCCGTACCGCTCGATGAATTGCATGCACTTGATGGCCAGTCGCGTCGCCCTGACCCGGTCCATGGGCGATGGTGTGCCGCCCTGCTGAATGTGTCCCGGGACAGCGGTCCGTGTCTCGAACCGCCCCTTGGCTTCCGTCGAGATGATCTTTGAGATCATTTCCGTCGTGTACGTGCTCGATGCCTTTTCGTTCCGCAGGATCAGTTTGCCCGCGCGATTCTCGCCCCGGTCCAGCGCATACGACTGTTTCAGGTGTTGGACGTCATTGTAAATCATTTCCAGGTTGATGCCATCCTCCGGCGTGTAGATTGCCAGTGCCCCGACCGTCAAGCCGGCCATGGTGGCCACGTACCCGCATCGACCACCCTGTACCTCGACGACAAACACGCGACGCCGAGACGCGGAAGCAGACTGTTTTGTGGCGTCGCAGTACTGGATGAGTGCATTCAGACATGTGTCGCTGCCCAACGAGAATTCCGTACCGGGGACGTTGTTCGAGATTGTTGCTGGTAAGCAGACAAGAGGTATGCGGAATGCAGGATACGACTCTCGACCTTTGTAAAGCTGACCGAGTGCGGAGAATCCTTCGTAGCCTCCAATGATCATCAGGGCGTCGAATCGGTGCTTTTGGAATTGGTAGGCAGTCATGCCCAGATCGATGTCCGGCGTCTCACGATTCGTACCGATTTCTGATCCACCACGCATGGTCCATCCGTCCACGTCCATCCAACTGAATTCTCGCACACCACCTTCGTGACCGTGTCGAATCAAGCCGGGGAAACCATTGTGACATCCGATCGGTGTGTGACCTCTGTTGAGACAATATCGTACAGCCGCACAAGTTGCACTGTTCATACCACCAGCTGGTGCACCTACATGAATGATTGCCACCCTGAGACGCTTCTCCTGTGGCAGAGAAAAGTCGGGATCATCAAGACGAACTTGTGAAGTGTGAATATATGTCTCGTAGTTCTCCGCAAATTCTGGGTCTCGAAGATCCATTGCAGCCGCAAAGTCCTTCTTCTCAATGTTCTGTGCCACAGCGTGGGTGAGTTTGACAGCGTCCATCAAGGCACCTCTGGTTATCACGTTCTCTGTTATACCAATCATGGGTGATGGTGTTTCCGGTGTGGCCTCAAGGACTGCATGAACAGCTTCGCAGCCTTGCACAGTGGCGAGATATCGATCATAGAAACACGGTGTACCGCCTCGTTGGATGTGGCCCAGCGTGGTGACTCTTGTATCTAGTTTCAACCTTTCAACCAAGAGATCCTTGATCGAGTTGGGAGATATCGGGTTCAAGTCCCGATCAATAGCGCCTTCAGCAACGATGATAATTGTGATTCTCCTGCCCAGCTTGCGGTGGGCCTTGATCGAGGCACACATCTTGTCCCTCCAATTCTCTTCGGCTGGAGGCCTTTCGGGTATGAACACAAAATCTGCGCCTGTCGAAACACCTGCCATGAGTGCGAGCCATCCACAATGTCGCCCCATTACCTCTACGACGAACGCTCGAGAGTGGGACAGAGCAGTAGCACCAATAGAGTCGACGGCCTCGCATATACGTTGTAATGAGGAGTACGCTCCGATGGTGGTATCAGTGGAAGACATGTCATTATCAATGCTGCCGACCAATCCAACAATAGTCAGATGAGTGTAAGGGGCTGACTGCTCCTTCGTCAGCTGTCCTGATTCCACTAGCTCGGCCACTAAACCTGGCCATTCTTGGCGAAAGATGTCTGCACCAGTCAAACTACCGTCACCTCCACAAATAATCAGGGCATCGATGCCGGAAAGCACTAGGTTCTTTGCAGCAGTCAATCGTCCAGGCCTCTCTTTGAACGACATACACCTGGCTGTGCCGATCAGGGTACCTCCTTCGCTTAACCAGCCTCGAACATCTTCCCAGCTCATCTTCTTGATCAGCGCTCCACCCTGGACCAGGCCTTCATATCCTTCATAAATGGCATACGATTCGCAGCCAAGCGCAATGGACATGCGAACGACGGATCGTACAGCAGCATTCATACCCGGCGAGTCTCCTCCAGAAGTCATTACACCAATTCTCTTCCTCTTACCGTTTGCTTGAACAGGTAGATCGCCGCCCAAAGCATTTTTCGAAGAGTCTTCTGTGGTTTTGTTCAGAGTTTTGGGTAACTGGGTCGAGTCTTTCAGCAGTCCATGAGACTTGGCCGTCGAGTACACTGACGAAAGAGCATTCTGTCGAGATGTGAAGCCCAGAATGGTGCCTATCGGGTCCTTTAGGCAGACTTCTAGAGGTTTAGTCGGAGGGTAGCCCTTGTAATCCACTTTCATCTCGTCGAGCAAGGCCATCACTTTCTGAACGAGTCAGAAGAGTATCGCACAAGTTTGAATCTTGCTCTTACGTGTAAATCTCGACATTTGAATGAAAGTTGGCTCGATTCGCTTCTCCAATCCCCCTGCCTCTCGACCGCTGCCTTATCCACGGTGGAGTCATCCGGCACAAGACGAACCTTGAGTGTGACGGTCTCGTCACTTTCTTCGTCAAAGTTCATCAACCATGCCTCTCGGGTGCTGTCACTAAGGTAGACCGGATCGTGCTCCGTGTGCTCTGACTTAGTATGCGACCGAATCTCCACAAACCCGAGTGTCGCATAGAATTCAATCGTCTCATAATAGACGGCCTCTGACCCTGCCACTAGACCGAAAGCCTCACAGCCCACGATAGCAGAGACCATAGCGCGAACCTATTGATGCTTGAAGCCGGCCAAGCAGTCGGGATTTCCTGTTCCTTGCGGACTGGGTAGCACGAGAGGCAGTGAGATTTTGTCTCTCTGGAGATTGAGTGTCAGATTGGTGATAACGACTATCGATAACTTGGGGTGTCAACCGAAATTTCAGCCCAATCCCACGCTCCTCCACCAAAAACTGCAGACGCACTTGTGTCTCAATGTTTGCTGCTACTGAACAAGCACCCCTCGACCATTCATCCCTTTGAGTCATGGATGACTGACCATCGTCGTGTGGTTTCATGAGTCGGGCTGCAAAGTTGACACTGGCTGGCGTCAGTCTCACCACGATCGGCATCATCGTCGGCGTCCACTATGTACAACAAAGTGACAAGGATTCCATGCATCAAGGCGTCATCAGAGATGAAGAACGACAACGACAGCGGAAGGAGAGGGAACTCGAGCTGATTCGACAACGAGCTTTGGAGAGCGCCTATAAGGAGAAGCAGACTGTCCGGGAAACCTGAGGACACTGCATCATTACATACACTAAACCACACCTATGATCTTCCACGCCGGTCGTGACATGGTCCTGGCCTTATCATTACAGAGCATAAACCTTGTCAGTGAGCCATCGCATCAGTCATATCGACAACAATGAAAGTCACCGGAAGTTTCCGAACATTGAAATATGTCGTTTATACATAAATACAGCATCAGTTCCACAACGGGTCTATATACTTGAAACGACTAATTGTCATTCTTGTCATTGGCCTGGAGTGAGTCCTTTGCCCATCGCCATGTTCGCTTCCTATACCGATCGGCCTTGACTAGCCCAGATCTCACTCTTTGCATGCACCGCAGATATTCCTCGCTTCTGTCCAGCGCAGCTTGAAGCAACCGCCGCGCCTCTTCAGCTTCATCCGGTGGTATGCCCAGGTTTCGATCGTATGTCGGCGTGACAAACTCCTCAGCAAGTGCTGAATTCTCCTCTGCAGCTGCCCCTTTGCGTGTCATTGCCTTGACTGGCACGGCCCCGTCCTCTACCACGTTGGCAGCAAGGCCCAGAGGTGTCTGTAAGCTCGTGCCGGCAATCTCTTTCTCGTAGGTCTGCATGATGAGTGAAGGATCGTCCCCAAGAAAGGCAGTGAGCAATCGTGATAATTGGACGCGGTGTTCGTGTTCGGTGGATATCGTTTGTAGGGCGTGGCTCGCGAGCAGGGGTAGTGTCTGTCGTCTGAATGTGATACGGTGGGCGGGATGAGCGACCACCTCTGCAGGATCGTTGATGGGTGCAAGAATCTCTTCGATGGCAATGTCGTGGTATGCGTCCTCATCATCTGACGAAGCATTGTGGTACCGTCGCGAGGTTATCGTTGCACGTTTCTTCGAACCATAAAAAGTCTGTGTGGTGTCCGTCTGGATGCCTCCACCGACATTCAGTCGTCCTTTCGAAACGAACCGTGACTTGCGCTTCAGCTTGTTGAATCTGTTCGTCTGGGCTTCCCCGATCGAGGTGTCACTATCCGAGGCATCATCATCACGGTCCACCACCTCTTTCAGTCGTGCAGCAAGAGCTTCCAGCATCTGCGGACTCTGGCTCGACATTGTGCCACGAGTACTGTGGTTGCTTATGTGTATGCCGGACACTCACTCGACTTCCCGTGATTGATTCGGAAGCAGGCAGGACAGAGAGCAAGGCAAGGACCGAACGAGTAAACCAGGACGCAAGCAGGTATGAACGAATGAGCTGAACGCTCACACCAGAGGCTCCCAAAAAGAGAATGTGGCTCACCGTGGCTGCACGCGGCCCGAGATGCGGAAGAGGCTGCCGCAGCCACTGAATTGTTTCCTCTGCCGCTGCCGACTAGATGCGATAGAAGGATTGAGTCATGAGTTCTCTTTCGTGACAAATCTGCGGGCTCTTGGAGTCCATTCCATTCATTCTCTCGAGAACTTGATTAGTCGTCAAACAGGACAGGACTTGACATCTCATTCGGATGGAGGACACACTTAGTCACGGTACTGATCATAGTCACACTGACAAGGGCACATTTACTTGCCAGACATGTTCCATCGCATTTTACACACCAGATCTACAGCGTACCCATTATCGATCGGATTGGCACAGATATAACTTGAAGAGGAGGGTGGCAAACTTGACCTCTGTCAGCGCGACGACCTTTGCAGAAAAGGTCCTCGCACAAAAGAGTCTTGCCGCCACATCTGCTGAGAGAGCAAATTTCGCTGAAAGGTGCGAACCATGTGGCAAGGTCTATTACTCTGAGAATGCATACAACAACCACATTGGGAGCAAGAAACATAGGGACACGGTCAAGGCTGCACTGACGAGGGCCGAGGCGACCGCGGATGCGGAAAGCAACGATGGCTCGACACACGATTCCACATTCAGTCTCGAGGACTCTGTCGAGCCCTCCCAAGCATCCATCTATGAATCTTCGACCGCCTCGCCCGCCCCGGAGCGTGAAGTACCAGGGCCTGCCGCGATCGACACCGACATGCCTTCGGAAGAGGACCAGATCCGAGCCAAGCTGGAAAAGGCAGTCAAGTTACCACTCGGAGAGTGTCTCTTCTGCCGGACGGTTCAGACCGGTGAGGATGACGTCCAGGTCCTCTCCGAAAACGTCAACCACATGATCAAAGCACACTCCCTCTTCCTGCCCGAACAGGAATACCTGGTCGACATGCGCGGCCTGATCGAGTACCTGCAGACCAAGGTCAGCGTCGGCAATTTCTGCTTGGCGTGCAACAAGGGGTTCCGGAACATCGAGGCCTGTCGTGCGCACATGGCATCGACTTCCCACCGCCGGATCGCCTACTCGAGCGAAGACGAACAGATGGAGATTTCAGACTTTTACGACTTTTCCGCGACCTGGGACGGCATCGATGGCGACGGTGACTGGGAAGACACTTCCGACGCCGAAGCAGACGACGACGACGACGATGACGACGACGGTATCTCGACCATTGACTCTGCCGCGAACGACGTCGTCGCCGACGACTTTGAGTTGCGCCTCCCCAGTGGTGCCGTGGCCGGACACCGTTCGCTCGCACGGTACTACCGCCAGAACCTCCGCGGCCGCGACCCCCACGCCGAACACGGCGGGTCCGCCGTCCACCGGGCCATCATGGACCGCACCCAGGCCGCGCGCCAGGCCCTCGTCGCCAACTCCCTCGCCGGCGTCGACCCCGGCCGCAAGAAGTGGAGTAACCGGCATGTCGAGACGTTTGTCGATGTCCGTCGCCGCGAAGACTTCAAGACCCGCGTCGGGTACCGTGGCAACAACAAGAAGCATTACACGCCCCAACTGCTCCAGTAGTCTTCTCCTCGTTTTCGGTAGAGCACGAGCATCTGTTGAGCTGGCAGGGCAGGTCAATATCCATACAGGCATTCCAGGTTCTTTTTTGGGAAGCATGTTGCAGCAGCAGAGTGGACAGGTTGGTGCAACCACTTCCAGGTTCATGGATAGCATACAAGTGAAAAGGTGTATTTGAAACAAAAAACAAAAGACTCAAACTCCTATGAAGCCATCCAGACATGAAAAATAACCCAGAATGCAAACGCCTGTACACTCCCTTCCGATCCCGTACCCCCAGACATCTCCCCACCAATCCCCCTTCCAGCTACAAACTTTAAAAAAAGCCTTCCTTCCATCACTTTATACCAATACCAATTTTTTGTTTGTGTTTCATTTCATGTTTCATCCATCATCTCGTCGACAGCGCGGTCTTTGAATGTGGCACATCGTCAATGTCGAAGAAGGCAACCTCGTCAAAGCTCGAGTGCAGATCGTCGCTCGAACGCCTGTCAATCTCGTTTCCATTCTCCTCTTCTGCCTCTTCCTTTTCCTCTTGGATAGCAGACTTCCGTCTGTTGGACCAGACTGGACTGAGCATTTCGTCCTCGGAATCGCTGTCCTGATCGGCCCAGGAAGTGCCAAACTTGAGATGCCCCTTGTTTGGAGAAGGTTCTGGAAATTTGATCCTCGGTCCGGGCGCCGATTGAGCGAATTGCTTGAAGCCTGCCTGTGAATGCCGAGAACGCGGGATTTCGTGCTTCTGTGGTGAGCAAGACGTCAGACTGGCGCCCAAGCCCGAGTCGATGCTGCCCAGCTCTTTCTGGGTCGGCTTGCGCCATGAACTCGCCAACATCGAAGGATGCTTGAGTGCCGGCTTTGCAAATCCGAGGCCGTTGCGCGAGAACTTTTCGTCCTCCTTCATCCCAGCCAAAGCCTTGGACCACGGGAACGAGCCCAGAACTGTAGATTGCAGCTTCGCGGTCTGCATGATTGAGGGTGTCCGCAGCGGCGCCCGGCCGGCGGTCGGACCCATGGTGTCATAATCCGCCAAGTTGGTGCTCGCCCGTCGTGAAACCATCACACTCTCGACACTGTCGCCGGCCTGGGTCCAGTCCAACACTTCCATGACCGCCGTTCGCATCCTGTCCAGTGACCTCAATTCCGGTTCGACCTTCAGAGCATGTTTGACCACGTTGAAAGTGTCATGCGTCAGGTAGCTGAAATGCTCAAAAAGAGACTCGGGATCTCGCAGAAAGTCCTTGAAGACGGGGTCGTCCTCCGTCGGACACTTCCAGGGATTCCGAGAGAACAAAGTGTTCATAATCACAATTCCGAGTGCCCAGATGTCCGCTTGTGCTGGATCGTAACCACCAGCCTCTGTCAGAGCAAACTGTTCGGGAGCCATGTAGCGGTCGGAGCCCGTCCCGATCTCTGTGCTGAAGGTGTCGCAGGTAGCAAGACCAAAATCACCGAGCTTGAGCACGACTTCGCCGTCGCCGGCAGTCGTGGATTTGGCCTCCTCGACCGTCAAGAAGATGTTCTCTGGCTTGACGTCTCGATGGTAGACCCCGACAGAATGGCATGCCTCGACAGATTGAATCAGTTGCAGGATAAGGTCCCGCAGGGTCTCCGAGTCTACTGGCACCCGATCCGCCGCAATGACCTCGTACAGATCTCCAAGAGTGCAAAAGTCATTCACAATGTAAGAAGACTTGTCATCCGAAAAGGAGTCGATGAGCTTGATGATGTTTCGTGAGCTTGCCTTCCGGAGACGAGTCAGAATGTCGAGTTCGGTGGTCTGGGTGTCCTTCGAGATTTGCTTGATGGCGACCTTGTTGAGCGTCCGTGCATTCCTGGCGGCGTAGACGGTCCCGTAGGAGCCATGGTTCAGGGTGGAGAGGATGAGGTACTTTTTGTTGTCCCAACCACCGAGCTTGTCTCCCTTGCCGAGAAGCCTGGACATGTCTCCACAGCCGGGTCTGAATTGACCTGCTCGACGATGACTTGTTTGAAGAGCTGGATCGCAATTGAGCTTGTTGGCATACGATACGAGGATTGAGTGCAGAGCAGGATGAGGAAAGGGATGTGGATGATGAAAGGGCAACGACGGAAGAGGATGAGAAGAGGACAGACTGGGTGGTGATTACGGTACAGTAGGGTTGGGAGGTGAGGGAGAGGGACGGACGGGTTGCTGGAGAGGGAAGTGGGGACGAGAGAGAGAAAGAGAGCGAGGACGGATGGAGGGAGGGATTTGCGGGAATTCTCTGGAAATCCCAGAGCAGACGCTCAGACGCACCCAAAAGCGATCGAGCGAGCGAGCAACAGCAGCAGCAGCCGCCGCCTTCTAACTTTAGACTTTCTCTTGCAGCCACGTGCTGTACTTGAGTGAAGGAAGCTCGTCTCCCTCGTCTGCGAGCGGGAATGAGCGGGAAGAGATGGACACTGACTGATCCTGGGTGGAGGGTTCCAATGTTTGAGAGAGAGAGAGAAAGAGACGGGAAGCGGAGGGAAGAGCGGCTGAACTCCTGACTTGCCCCTGAACCCCTGCCTTCCTTCCTCCATCCACACACACACACACACACACACTCTCTCTCTCTCTAATTAAACAACTTTTGCCTGGAGGCAGATCTGCTGCTGCTTCCACTGACCAGATCCATCACAAGCCTCTGTTGCTGCCGCTGCCGCTGCTGCTGTTGCCCATCCGTCCGCCCGCCCGTCCGTCCGTCCTCACGCGCCTTTTGTCCCTCTCTGCACACGAGATCATATTCCCCATCCATCCTTCCATCCTTCTATCCTTCTATCCTTTCATTCATTCATTCATTCACTCACTCATCCATTCATTCATCCTCTAGCCATCGCACCTCCTCATCCGCGTCCGTCTTGATCAGATTGCTGGCTCTTCGTCCCATCTGTCCTCCGGCACAGCACACCTGCCTTTCTGCCTCGAGACCTCGACCGCTCAGGGCCACACTGGTAGCGCATATGCAAATGTCAGATCGCAGGCCTGAGCCGACAAGCGCAGGCCATCACAAGCTCGGTACCATCCGCGAAGACTCGGTCAGGAGGGTAGACACGAAACACCAAGAGTCCAGGCGTGCTGGCGACCAAGACAGCATGGACAGTGCGCGACTTCCCCCGAGCTTCCTACCACCCGACCTGCCTCTTCCTTCTCCCTCCTTCCGGCACGCCGATCGCCTCAGGTTCGGCAACACGCCCGTGCAATCACCGGTGGCATCGCCATTCAGGATCGTGCCTGCCAAGCTCGTCGATGCCCTGATCGAGGATGAACGGCTCTATCTCAAGGAACTCAACGTGCTGAGGCTCATCATCGAGGAGCATCTATTCGGACACGAACTGGATCCGCTCGAGAAGCCTGTCGAGGACATCATCGACCTTGCGAGCGAATTGTCCCGGCAGTTGGCAAAGACTTCTTCCTATTTCTCCGACACCCAGAAGGAGTGTCTCTTGCAGTTCTCAAACTCGGCCACGGCTGCATACCAGCGGTATTTCGGAGCCTTCAGACTGGGCCTCTCATGCTCACTGTCGCAGTCGCCGGAGCGCATCAGGTTGCTCGAACTGCTGCAGGGGTTGGACAGGGTCGGAGAGGCCGACAGGGATCTCGACTGGCTCCTGCGTCGACCACTTTCCCGTGTGCGTGCATACTCGACCATCTACAAGAAGCTGCTCCATTCTTCAGATGATGCCACCGACATGTTCCTCGCCTACGAGACCTTCCACAGCCTGCTGATCGAGGCTCGAGAGACTCTTGAGACGGCACGAGAACAGCTCACTCAGACTGATGAAAGCGCAATGTCGCTTCGAAGTGCTCAGCGATCGGTATCGGGCGGTTCCACCTCGACACAATCGTCTTCGAACTCCAAGATCAGTGGCGCAGATGAGTTGGCTGGACTACAGGCCAGTATCGATACCTCCCACTGTAGGGACATCTTCTCCTTGGCACCCACACAATGCAAGATTGACCTGATTTCGAAAGCGAACGAGACCACAAAGAGGATCCTCGTCAATCGTGAAAACTTCCAGATGCAGACACAGACTGGGCCTGCCGAGCATCGCCTGGACTGTCTCGTGGAGCTTGTGCTGCTCACCGACCAGATCCTCTTGGTGCGCCCGACTTTTGAAGGCCCGAGGCTGGTGTTTCCTCCCTTGCTCCGTGGGGTCTACCACATCTCCTGCATCACCTCCGACCCGGCCAAGCTTGAGATGGACATTGTCGGACGACAGACCCTCCACCTCACGGCGCCCTCGCCAGCCGCCAGATCACACTGGTACGAGTTGTTGTTGGCCTGCGAGGACTTCAGGCTCGACGCCATGCCCAGCGTTCCCCGAACCCTGATTGAGCACGTCGGGCGGAAGGACCATCCGCAATGGATGCCACTCGCTCCAGCTCGTCTGCCGCCCACACCGCCTCATTCCAGCAACACGCCAATCTTTGGCATTACTGCACCGCTGCGAGTCATTCGCGAAAATTCACAACTGTCAATCGGCGGATACACAGACGCCAGTGGTCGCACACCTGAGGCGAAGGACCATCCCCCCTTCCAATTTGATCAGGAGGATGAGCAGACCCCTCGCGCAGTCCTGGTGTCAGATCCCATGGACAAACGAGTTGCAAGTCCACTACGCGAAAATACGACCATTAGCAACCAATTACCGCCAGCCGCATCTGGTGGCCAGCAGAGGAAGCCCGATCAGATCACTACCTCGACTTCGGGCGAAAGCCTTGTGTTTCCGGATCCGCCAGTCCGTGCCTCTACAGTTCCAGCCAGCACGGAGATGGTCAAATCCAGGACTCTCGACCTGTTCAGTCCACAGTCGTATACCGAGCAATTCCTGAGTGCGACTCCCTTGACGACCCGGAGCAAGACTTTGCAGCCGAGCAGTACTATGAAAGATATGCCACCGACACCCACGTTCGATGCCACCGATTTTGACTTTACAAAAGACGAAACCTTTGACGAAACAATCTTGGATCTACCCACTCTACCGGCTTTCGATTTCGGCGATGGCGTCCGCAGACCATCATCCATGGCGCTCAACTTTTCACCCCAGACAATGTCAAACTTTGGTATCCCCATGCGCAAAGTGCCGGCGCCAGCTCCATTGGTGTTGCCCGATGTCGCCCCTCTCAAGATCAGCCCACAGAAGCAGAGATCGCCCGACACCCTAGCCCACAGACGACTTGGCAACGAGTTGTCCCTGAACACGCCGAGTCTGAAGACCGCTCCTGTAGTGCCGCCCAAGCGAGACGAGCTCTTCTCCACCATGGCCGAATGCTATAGCTGGGTCCATGGCACCTGGACCCCGATACTCATGGACGATGTAGACTCCAACGGCAGCATGAAGACTGTCAGATCCTCGCTCGTGACCATCTTCTTCAGCCAACCACAGAATGGGTCACTCGAGATCTTTGACAAGAAGGATGAAAAGGTCCTTCATCTGTTCGGCGTCTATGCAGGCTCAAGTATCATTCGTGACGATTCGTGCGATATTTCTGTCGGGTTTGACGTTGGATTCGACAAGGTCTACTACATGTTCAGGGCGGAGAATCCAGACAAGGCCAATGCAATGCAGCATGCCTTGAATCAAGCCAAGTTTGCTGCACCGCAGAAAGGCTTCGTCACTCCTTGCCTGCCAGTCACACCTCTCTGGCCAGAGATCGACAGTGCAGCAGCCATGATTGAGAGCCTGAAGCTCAAACTGTACATATTCGACAATGGCAAGTGGGTGAACAAGGGAAGTGCCCGATTGACGATCAGGATGATCTCGCAAAGTCGCAACCGCCGGATCACTTTGACAGGCAAGACAAGGAAGAACGAAAGGATCATGCTTGTCGATTATATCGCGGGTTCGGGTGATTGTGACGCAATTTCAAAGACTAGCATCGCGCTCAGGACCACACATGAAACATACATGATGCAATTCAAGGGAGGCGAGAAGGAGAGGTCAAAGGTGCTCGGCTATCTAGTCGATTGAACGACCCGTTGAGGTGGTGGGATTTGTGTATCTGTATATGCCACGGTCAATTGCGATGTATAAAAGGGATCGATCGACTGGTCTTCGTATAGGCGATGGCGTGCTTGAATTTTAATGCTATTTTTCTCATATGTATATGTTACAATATATCCTAGAAGAGGTAGAACAAGATTCACATATCGATAGACAAGCCGTGACGACGTGTCTTTCTTGACGCCAGTCCTTACACACCCGAGTGTCCAAAAACATTTGGCGTTGACGTGATGGTTGCCTCTGGCAGCCGATCAAAACAAACACAAGCCACATCTCTAAAATCAAGTGGCTGCAATCCCGCCTCGCACTGAATCGCCCGCCTGTAGGCCGACTCGATTCCTGCCTCTCTGCCCGACAGTTGGAATGGGTCAGGTCGAGGTGTCGGAGAAAAGACCAAGGCAGCTGACGTACTGTGACACCAAGCCGCACAGCGACCGCTCTTTTCTCTATATCGTCTTTGGACAGTCTTGCAGGGCTCAGAGCACAACGTGGCCGCACCTGTTCCTGAGGAGAGGTTCCGCTTGATGTGACATTAGTGTACACAGAGACCATTGGACTACTGCCGCATGACTCGACAAAAGTGGTATGCGATCGTTTTCGTGGGTGTGGTCGCGACGCTGCTCAATCTCGCGAATGGTGTCTACCTCCTGCTCGCGGCGAAGCGACACGATGCTCAATACATCCTTGCGATCCTTACCTTGGTCATGCTGTCTTTGCTCTCGATATGCAACATGGTCGCTCTGGTCTTTCGAGTCTCCCATCAAGTCGTCTACTGCCGTGGATTATTGCTCATCCTTGGACCACCGTCTTTGGTCCTCGTCGGCACGATTCCCTCCATGGCACTACTCGACTCGACCAGACCGTCCTTTGGTGACAATCTTTGTTCCCTCGCGCGCGAAAGGTGTCTGCTCAGTAGGGACGGGGCAATATTACTGGCATTTCTCCTATGGGTAGCTGCTGCTCTTACACAAACAATGTTCACAGTCCTCTACTCCTCCCGATACAACTCGAAATCGACCGAGATCCCGAGCTCACATTCCACCCACCCTGCAAGTCCTATGCAGCCCGTCACGCCGGGCGGACTCTCATGTCGGACTCAGGTGCGGAGGATACCGATGATGCGTCAAGATACGTCCGATGAACCATTCTCTTACGAAGCCGCACTGCAAGCAAAGGCTGCAGTCCAGCCGCCAAATCACCAGAGCTCTCATTCCGATTCATCACACCAGTCGAATATGACCTTTGTTAAAACACATATGACCAATGCCAGTCATAGCCGTAGTTGGGCATCCACGCTGCCGACCGCTGTCAGCGAATTCTCCCCGCGCTCCTTCTATGGTGGTCAAAAGCACAGTGCGCGCGGCTCGGACGATCAATCAGCTAACCTCTCGCGGCGGAATAGTCCTGTCAAGTCAGAGTGGAGTGCCTGGGGTTTGGCTGTGGGCAGTCCTCGTCACAAGGTCCAGCAGGAGAATACATCAGTCTCGACCACGTCTACCGGACGCACCCGACCGGCTAAAAGTTTGAAGAACTTTAGGTTCCATCTCCCCAACAGTCCAGAGAATGCAAACTCAACTTCCGTGATCGGCATGGATCGCTCACCGGAACAGAGAGCAGATCTCGACGGAAGTCCGGCGATCCGCACACTCAATCCTCTGGGTCTTGAAGGGATCGATGCGCTCTCCAGGAGTCGCTCGACCAGTAGCCCACGATTGCGACGGAAATCACCCAACAAAGGGGACAGCCAGGTCACCCTGTTTCCACCACACCGTTCAGCGACGACAATCGGCGACCTGACGGGGTCTCCTGAGCGTCGAAGGGCGAGCTTTCTGGAGGCCTTGAAGCCGAGACTGTCCCATAGCAAATCCCTGTCTCGAAACTCGTGGATGGCCCGGTCCGCCACTTCCTCGCCGACCAAGAGTCATGCCGGGCGGTCCTCGATGCACACACCCCAGGACAGTCCGACCGAGGACGCGTTTGCCCAGTGGGACACGACGAATGTGGAGAGTGACCCGGCCTACCTCGTGAGCATGAAGGACTCGCGAGACATCTCGGGCTCTTCGCCGTACCCGCAAATGCTGTCGCTTGGGGACGACGACGACGACGACGACGATCGAGGCGACACCGAGTCCCTGTGGGGCAATCGATCGGTCCGGGTCGCGAGTGATGGTTCCGTCATTGCACGAGACCGTGCACAAAAGCACATGATTCACAGGTTGTCGCGCAAGCTGTCGCTGTTGGAGAGCATTACTTGAGATTCACCATTGATTCATTCGGTCGGAAAACACATGAGCGAGGGCGTCTTGAATTTTTTCATAAATACAGAAATGTACAATAGCGTCACTTTCAGACATAGTATACTGCAGAATCCGACGCGCCTACAGCCTTGCCGCCGGTCCGTCAATGAACCGCTTGATCCGTTGCCAGACGGGCCGGGCCTGCTGCTGATGGTGCGGCAATGCGATCCAGACGTGGACGCGGCCGACGCCGACGTCCTCGACCACGTCGACGCCGTCCGCCCGGGCCCGGACGCAGAGTGCCCGGTCGTCGTCCGCGAGCACCTCGGCGTCGCCGTAACTCACAAAGAGGGGCGGCAGTCCGACGAAGGAGTTGTCGAAGAGTTGGATGAACCGGCTGTCGGGCACGAGGGCGACGTACTCCCGCACGACGTCGCGCAGTCCCCCGGCGGAAATAAAGTCGACGGCCTCAAAGGACGCGAAACTGGGTGCCGTGGTGTCCCGTGTCTGGACGAGGGGACTGAGGAGGACGGCGGACCGGGGCGTCTCGTGCCGGTCGCGGAGGTGGAGGAGCGTGGCGAGACAGAGGCCGGCACCGGCAGATTCGCCGACGAGGACGACCTGGCTGGCGGCGTAGCCGTGGACGTGCCGGAGGGTCCAGTAGGCTGTGACGCAGTCCTGTACGGCCGCGGGAAAGGGCGCGGTGTGGCCGAGTCGGTAGTCGATGGTCAGGACCTCGCGTCCCGTCCGGTTCGCCAGCGCGCTCGCGATGCCTCCGCCCGTCGCGTCACCCCTCCCGTACCCCCCGCCGTGAAAGTAGAGAATCACCACGCCGGCCGTCACTCTCGCCTTTGGAGTGAGCCAGAACGCAGGGACAGAGGTGATGGGCACAGAAGGGTGCGTCAGTTCAGGCCCGTAGTAGACCCGGCCCTCCCCGTCCTCCTCCTCGTCGTCGTCGTCGAACGGCGCGAGGACTTCCGGCCGACACGTCACGCTCGGCGAAAAGGTCGTCGACATGCGTGCGGACCATGAGGATTGCGGGTTTGGCGGCAGGAGGGACTGTCCTGCAAAGTGCTTGAACAGGGCCGCCTGGATCAAGTCTCGGAGGGACAGCGCCGGATGAGGACTCCCGTGCACCAGGTACCGGGATATCGTCGCGAGGACGGTCGGTGCCGATAAAAGGTATGCCGTCGCCGATGGAGACTGGTTCGCCATTGCCGTACGGTGCCTGCACAGGTCCCTATACCGTCCGACTTTTTTGGTAACAGTCAGATTGTAATGGAGACGGAAACTTTCCCTGAAATTGCGGAGAACAAGCCATGAGATTGTGATCCGAGATGATTCTGTGGCTTGCGACGTTATCCTTGACAGTTTTGCCGGTCGATTCATATTCTTCTGACCATCTTGCACATTGCGACATCATCAACGTAAACCGTGAGGGCAAAGCGTCGAGATGACAAGAAGTCTATGGCAGAGTGCGTGTCGCTGCACACGTGCAGAAAAGTGGCCCTCGATGAGTGGACCGAGGGCACTCCCTCGTCGACCGCTCACCTCTCGCGCAATGGTCTACTCTGAACACGGGGACCCTGCCCAAGTCCTGACGGCACACGAGTACGACATGCGGGAACCGGCAGACGACGAGTTCCTGGTCCGGTTCCTGGCGGCCCCGATCAATCCGGCAGACATCAACCAGATCGAGGGCGTCTACCCAAAGAGACCCTCCTTTTCCGATAAATTCGGCACGGCCCTGCCCAGTGCCGTGGGGGGCAACGAAGGGCTCGTGGAGGTCATCAAGGCCGGCCGGGGCGGCATGTCGATGACCTGGTCGCTGGGCCAGTGGGCCATCATGCGACGGACGACGTTCGGGACTTGGCGCACCCACGCCCTCGTCAAGGCGGACGACCTCCTGCCCGTCCCCGTGCCCGACGTCGCCGGCCTCGACCCCGTCCAGGTGGCCACGGTGAGCGTGAACCCTTGCACGGCGTACCGCATGCTCCGCGACTTTTACCCCCTCCGACCCGGCGACTGGTTCGTCCAGAACGGGGCCAACTCGGCCGTCGGCAAGTCCGCCGTGCAGATGGGCCGGATCTGGGGACTCCGGTCCATCAACATCATCCGTCAACGGCCCGGTCACGAGCAGGTCAGGGACGAACTCTACGCCCTCGGTGCCGACCTCGTCCTCACGGACGCCGAGTTGGAGGACCGAGCGTCCCTCAAGGCCCTCCTCCGGGACCAGGTCGACGGGCCCGTCAAGTTGGCCCTCAACTGCGTCGGCGGGTCCGCGACCATGAACCTCTGCCGTCTCCTCGCCGACGGGGCACACGTCGTCACGTACGGCGCCATGGCCAAGCAACCCCTCAAGGTGGCCGCCTCCTTGCTGATCTTCAGGGACCTCCACTTCCATGGCTTCTGGGTCAGTCCCTGGAACGACGCCCATCCCCAAGCGAGACTCGACATGCTGAAGCAGATCTTTGCGTGGATGAAGGACGGGTCCTTCAAGAGTCCCGAAGCCAACGTCAATCACTGGGGCACGGACCAGACACTCGCAGAGTTCGAAGAGGTCTTCAAGAAGGCACTCGCCGATAAGAGTCAGAAACAAGTCATGGCGATGCACTTTTGAAGCTTTCGTGACTGATGATGAGGTAGTACAAGTAAAAGTAGAATCTTAAAGAGAAAAAAAAGGGGGGTCCTATTTATACGTGGCAAAGACCTCCATGAGGGCGGTGTATACAGCGAGCAAGATACCTCCACCAGGACCCAGACGCAGCACTTTTGGAATGAATCCCTTGTAGAGAGCGGCGAAACCTTCCTCCTTGGCGACGATGAAGAGGGACGGTACGGACCAGTTGTATTTTGGCACAGAGCCGGCAACTCTTGGCGAATTCTGTACACGAGACTTTACCACGTCGAACGGTGTGTTGAGAATGGTGCCGACAGTTCCTCCGATAGAACCAGCAACAAAGTTGTTGATCAATTCTGCTCGCTTGCCTTCTGGTTTGGGTAATTGTGCTTTGACCTGGAAAATCACTCCGAAGTATCCGGCATTCCAAGTGATATGACGCATCATAGTAGCCTCAAGACCGTTGTACATTGCCAATAGCCCTTCCTGCTTGACAATCTTTTGCACACAGTCTACTGCTCCATTGTAGAGGTGAGCACTCTTCCTGTCCTGCAACCTGATCTTGACCAGTTCGAATGGTACAACAACGAAAGATTCCGTCGCTCCTGCAGTGGCTCCGGTGAGGATACTCAGACCTTGACCGGACTTTTCGACTCCAAACAGGTTGCGGTAGAACTGACCCCAAGCATCATTTGCTGCAAATTTTGTCGCCCTCTTGGGAGCTTCCATCATAATTGGGGCAGAGAGTCCTCGGTAGAGCGTTGCAGCGCCCTCGTTCTTGATGATGTTTCTGAAGGACGCAATCATACCTTCGCCTTTTCCAACGGACAACTGAGCACGCGTCTTCACTACATCGAGAGGATACATGGTCAAGATCTCACTTACTCCGGCTATAGCACCGGCTGCGAAGGAATCCATCTTGTACTAGTCTGGCGTCGAATGTTGATGTCAAGGTGACTACAGGGAGATGCGGACAGGAAGCCGAAGGAGAGGTAATAGGTCAAGAACCGGTCAAGAGAGGTCCACGAGTCGGCGAAAAAAAGTCAGTAGCGAACAAGACTATCACTTCTGTCTCCACGGATTGTGGTGTAGATTTCTCCATTTCCAGGTCAGAGAATGCGTGAGTGAGCGAGCAAGTGAAACCCGAAGTTCCGTTATCTTTCTCCATAATCGGCTCTCCACACGTGATGCGCCGAATCGTTTGAGCGCGAATCGCTTCTGGGGGAACTCTTGAGGGAGCAGATGGTCTTGTCGTGTAGATGTCCTGTCGAAGCTATACACAACTCTCAGCTTTGCGTAACCATCAAGAGCTTCTTTACTCTGTCGGATGAAGACTTCTGGAGGAAGACTGGGACGCAAGGGATGAGCGTCGTCAAGCTTGATGATCAACAAAAGACACTGATCAAGAAGGCTCAGTCTTTGTATGTGCCTCACAAGAGACCCGCTATCGTTCTTGAGGAGGATGAGTATATAGATGGTCTGTCTGAAATCATCAAGCGGGACTTTTTCCCTGGTCTCAAGAAGCCAGAGCATGCAGAAGATTGGTCCGAGAATGAATCCCATCAAATCTCGGACTGGTCCCGAGCCTCAGCTATCACTCCCGGTCGTGATCCTTCTGCAGAAATGACACAGACACCGCAAAACAGGAGAGGTACAGAAAGAGCGCATAGTTCTTCAAGGTTGATTCCGGTCGACAAAAGCAAGGTGAACACTGCAGTGTCACTGGATGAATACCAGACCAGATACACGTCGGAGGACAATGCGAGTTTCCTGGACATTCTGGACACGCAGAACTTGTCGCGGCGAGAGAATTATGCTTGGCATTACAACGACAATAAAATATACTCTGAGAACACCAAAAGACATCAGAAGCGCCTGGAACAGAAGCAAATGCAAGAAGCTCAGAATGCGGTCAAGGACATTGACAATCGCAAACCTGCCGATGGTTGGAAAGTGACTCCCAAGAACGCTCTTATGTTTCAGCCAGATGTTTCCCATGAACAAGAGTCGTCAAAGTCAACCTTGGCACAACGGAAGGAAAGAATTGCAATCTCCCTTGCTGCAACTAGACTGCCACAAGACGCAGTGAATCATGACTCAAGTACCACGGTCAATACCGCACAAACGAGAGAGGACGAATTCGAGGAATCGACAGTAAATGGCTACGGCTTCATCGAGGAGCCCGACACGCCGGTGCCTGAAGTACCTCGGAATCCTTTTCCGGAACCAGGAAAGGTTGGAGAGCAGACACCAAACCCGTTCAAGATTGCGGAGACACCTGCAAGAGACCAACTACATGATCGCCTCTTACTAAAGGCTCGCCGTGCCTCCACACCCAAGCCAACCACCACGACCACTCTGCGCAGGACGCTCGCCACGCCAAAGTTCAAGAGTAGTCCGATGCTGTCTCCAGCTGCTCATCGCATGTTGGGTCAATCATCCACTCTACGAGATCGGTTGAAGACACCGATGACGAAGAGTCATTTGAGATGATGAAGGAGTGACTTGATCAATTCCCAGAGTGTTACAATTTAGCGTTATGGCATAGGCATTCATTCTTAGTCCTTGTAGATCATTCCATCCCACCACGTTTGTCCCAATTGCTGAACACGGCGAGTCTGATCAATCTATGTCTCATTATCGAAGTTGATCACTTTGAGCTTGAGCAGCGGCTCTATCTGGACTGGACAAGACTGAGCGCAACAGGTCAGTCTCGACGAGCACTATCATGTCAAAGGAAGACATCGTTCGAGGCAAGATCGTAAAGCTAGAGCAAGACATCAAGTCACTAGAGTCACAAGAAGAAGTCATTGTCGCACAGTTGATCGACAAGGACTATACCAAGACCGCCAAGGACCACATCAAGTTACTGCACGAGTACAATGAGATTCGTGACTTGGCCCACAGTAATTCTCCTGCGATGAAGAAGCCACGAGCAAAGGCACTGATGTCTCGATAGTGTTGTTGAGTAAAATTGCCATGGAGGAAAACACGACACAAGCTGCAGTCATGGAGAGATTCGGAGTCACTGCAGACGACTGATCCTAGAAACTGAGCCAAGCACATGTCCTTTGGTGCCATCCTTCTTCCAGGTATCAGGCCTTGAAACACAGCTTCATGACATTGACGGTAGCACGCAGAAAAGGAGTCGAGCAAATATATATGTTTTTCGAAAAAGGTATTGAATTGGTGAATCCAATGCTAGATGCCGAGTCTCTCGTGACCCTTTTTGTGCATTCCCCTTGGATCTTGGGCAGCGAGTACGACGAGCTCATATCATATGCTCTACCATGACACCGTGTTCCACTCCACCTCCATGAATTTCGCGATCCCAGACATATAAATAGTGTACTTAGATGTTGACTTGTCAAATTAGCACCCCGGTCTCTCTGCCTCGCTTCGCAACACTCACGCTTCGTTCGTCGCCAGTTTCTTCGCTTGGCGTTATATTTGATGGTGTTGTCGGTTCTCAGACGAATCCATTGTGGGATTGGTCTATTCTGTTTCGAGGCTTTCGCAAGCTTGATTTTCGTTCGGAGCGACTTTTGTGAAGGCATCTTGACAAGGTTAACGAATGGTCCTGAAAGATCGAGCAGTAGTGATATACCTTGTGCTGAGAAGTGGATTGGCTTACAGTCTGCTCCCGTCCTACCGACCGATCCACGGAGAAAAAGTTTGGAGGGAAGGACTGCGCTGAGGGAGCTCTCAAAGTGGTTCTCTTCTCGTGTTTCGTATTTGGTGTGCCACATTCAACCACAACACAGATTCTATGGATTTCATCCGGAGTTTAAGCTTTTCTACGGACGGAAACGCTGAAATGTATGGATCTGGAAAGTGTCTACGCACTCCCTTCTTTACAAAAAGTCAGGTAGACCAGGGACTAGGACACCCATCTTTCGCGTCTGACGGTTGTTCCACTTCTTGTAGCTTCTACGTTGCCACCACCTGATGGAGTCGACGTCCATACGGAAGGACGAGACATCCACATCGGGTAGATCCCCCCAGAATGGACTGATGGCAACGTTAAGGATAATGTGGAAAGCGTTGTCGTCGAACGGCCAGATATTGTCCTTCTTTTGATATGTCCCGATAGACATCCCATCTCGTATGAAGGTGATTGCTGCTGGCGTCCAAAGCACGCTGTACTCGTTGAACCCTGCATTGGGCACGTCTGTTGAATTGTATGTAGCCATGCCACTACCTTGTTGACCAGGTACCGGGAAATGTATTGTACCTGGAGTCACAAATGGATTCCATAGTTGATTGTATTCGACAACGTCAATCTCGCCGCCTTCAGGCCACCGCAATGTATCATTGGTAGGTACTATGTGCGTTAGTGAAACATGATCCACAGTTTACAAAGTTGCATTACGTAGCCACAGTGCGGGCCAAACGCCTTTTCCAGTGGGTAACCTGGCTGTGAAGCTGATCAAACCGTAGCGTCCTTGCACCTTGCCTTTGGTAGTTATGCGTCCGGATGTCCAGGTAGTGGTGTAGTCTGAATCGTTTCTAAGCCAAAATTGTCTGTTCTTTTCACGCTCAGCCGTAGTGATATCTCGGTACTTGGTGGCTGAAATGGAAAGTCTACCATCAGCGACAGAGACAGCTTTTTTTGAGTACCTTTGGATTTCACCATTTCCCCAACCACAAATTTGTAAATCACATCCACTGCCCTCAGCAACGTTGAAGTGCTCCAAGTCGAGACTTGTTGTCCTAAAGTCTTCCGCATAGACAAGATCCCAGTCTGACTGGCCACCATTCAGAACGGGCATATTGCCTGTTGGCTTTTCCGACAATTTCTCCTGTTGTTCAAAATCTGTGTAGAGTGCCGAAGCACTACTCAACAGTGCTACGAGCACATAGTATAACATAGGACAGTTGATAGGCAGTCAATGCACTACTGTAAAATGATTGGCACCTGTGCTTCCTTTAGCGATGAAATAATTCTTGCAAGTAAGTGGGCGTAGTCGATACTTAACATCCCTTCACAAATTGATCATATGGCTTTGTTGTAGTGCGGGCCGGAACAATCTCGATGATGTTTCGGAATTGAAAGCTCGTACTTTACACTTTTGAGATGATTGTTCGCAGACCAATTAGCTTCCACTTTTGCTGTCCAACCATCAGCCTCCATGAGGGCTTTGATGGCACGTTCTACCCGCATCTTCGCCTTGGACACGTTCCTGACAGAGTTGTTGCTGATACCAGATAGCTTGAAAGACGTAGAACGCGTAAGGAGTCTCCCAGACAGTAGTCCACTTGCCATCGCTTCTGTGATCTGAGTCATGAGATAATGGTAGAACTGCGGACCAAGACACTGAGACACCTCCTGTGTATGGAACTGCATCGGGCTTGGAAGACAGAGTTTTAGCGCGGAAGAAGATTGTAGTCCCACCGCGGATGTCGGTTTGACGCTCATATTGGACACTCCTGGCGCAATTTTGATGGTCTTGTTCTCCCGGTTCTGCACAAGGTTTTTTACAGGTCTTTCTTTCTGCTCCGCGCCGATCCTATCCGAAACCACTGCTTGAAGCTCCGTGAAATGCGTGTGACAAGTCCTGCAGTAGTCATGAGACCCGCTTCGTGCATTAGATGAGCAAGCGACAGATGTGCAAATGTTTTTGTCAAAAACCACTGCTGTACACGGCGAGGGTCCAGGCGACCTTGCATTCAATGCGGTGCAATTATTTGACCCAGGTACTGGTAATTCCAAGGGATCTTGAGAATCCGTGTTCTGCTTGTACTTAGCTCGGAACTGGTAATGTAAGTCGTCTATGGACAGGACGTTCCAAGAATCAGGACGAATGAGACTCAGCAGCCTTGACTCTGCCATACGAGCATTCCTTTGGCTAGCAATGGCAATAATTTCATGTGCTGCGGCTTCGTGAACATGATTTTCCTTGAATGATGCGGGAGGCGCTGAATAGCTCCGTTCTATGAGTGGCGTGGTGGATGGACGGGCATCAGGGACGAGAGGTAATCCCTTGAGCATTGATTCTCTCCGTGACATACGATTCGTGGTCATGATGTTCTTGAGCCAGGAACAGATAAGATGTTGTAGTGATCAAAGCACATTCGAGGTTTCGTTTGTCATTCTGCGAAGCTGCTGTCCTTGCCTTCAAGAGCAGGAATGATTCACAAAGTCCTTCAATGACATGCGCGAGGGTCCTCTTAAATCGTGACATAAGCATTGTGCACGCCTGGGTTTGTTTCACTGATCGAGAAGTCATTGCGTACCTCCGCGACATTGAACGTGCGCAAAGCCACATACAAAGTCGCAACTGCAAGCTGCTCGGGAGTTCAATTACCTTGCTGTGCAGTCTCGTAGTCCTTCAAGTCACTTTGTAATAGGTTCTGTAATGCATCATTTCGTCGTGTGCAGAGTAAAATGTCCTTTGGCTCTATCGTTGTACTACCTCGATGCGCCGCGAATGCCTCTGCATCGGCAGCGAGGGTCTGTGTCTGATCCCAAACATACTCTGTCAATGCGGCAATGAAGTTTGTAGAGGCCGTCACACCTTGTAAATCCTCCGAACAGGTCTGATCTGCAATTTTGCCTACGGCTAGCCAAAGCGCAGCTTTGATCTCCTGCACTTGGTCCTCACTCATGTTTCAAGGCAGAGCAGGTTTAGGAGACCAGCACGTCGCAGGAATAAACGAAATACTTGTTTCAAACGCCTGTCCGAGTACGGCAGGCCTGTCTGCACAGGGTATACATACTAATTTCAATACGAATCGAGGACATAGACTCGAGGTTGATCGACGATAATTTCCAGATGTCATCGGCTCCACAAATAAAAGTTCAAATTTGTCAAGATGAAAGAGACTGCAGCACTACAAAGTTGCACATCGTCAAGGGCAAGTCCATCTGAACTGAAAGACACGCTTTCTTGCTACTCGACAAGGAGTCCTTTCGATCCAAGTAATGTCCGTCCGCACAAGTCCCAACATTATAATATGCGGAACTCCCGGTACAGGAAAGTCAACACACGCATCACAACTGCAAGAAGCGCTGCCTGATCTGAAATTGTTGTCTGTCGGAGACTTGGTCAAGGAAAGGGGTCTGCACACCGGATTTGATGAAGAATGGCAATCTCATATAGTCGATGATGACGCTTTATTAGATTCTATCGAAGCAGATTGTTTACAGGGAGGATGCTTGATAGATTGGCACGAGTGTGAATTATTTCCGAAATCATGGATAGATCTGGTTGTAGTCCTCAGATGTGATCATACTCTCTTATGGGACCGTCTCGAGAAGCGCGGGTACAGCTTGCAAAAGATTCAGGAGAACAACGAGGCAGAAATCATGCAGGTTGTGTTAGATGAAGCTCACGAATCTTATGACCCAGAGATTGTGGTAGAATTGACCAGTGAGTCAGTCGAGGACATTGATAGTAACGTCGAGCGCATACTGCAATGGGCCGAAAATTGGAAGGAACAACATCTCAAGGGTGTCCACAGCTCATGAGCGGTTTCGTGACAATTATTAGATGCCTTTATATGGTGGGAATTTATGTACATTAACCATTATATGTACAAGTGTGTGAAAACACATTACATATAAAACCTTTTTTAGATAGTTTAGATCTTGCTAGCCAGGCGCTGACGGATGGCGGTACTCGAAAGCTTTAGCTCAGCCATTTGAGCCCCATGCACTTCGCCCTCAGGACCTATCACATCAATGAACAGAATATCCAAGGGCGGCAGATTCTTGTTTTGCCTTATTTCCCTTATTTGCGCACTGCCAGCTTCCGTTTCTCTTGAAGCTATCAAGGCTTGTATGGTCGGATCGGTCCCTGTCGGACCTGCAACGTCTTCGATCGGTACAAGCTCGTACGTGATACCTCGCTTGAGCCTGTGGTAAAATTCGTCGACGTGCTGAGTTCGTACCACTATATTTTCCATGACTTCTTTATGCTTCTTGTTCACGAGCAGGGCGTCACCTGTTATACCACACACCACTTTGCCTTGTGCCAACCATGCTGTCATTGTCAGAAGTATCTTGTGGCCGGCATGGAGATGATCAAATGTTCCTCCCACCGCAACGACATTGTAAATTCGAGGTGGATTATCCAACGAAGTCGTAGTAGACTCACGGGTAATGGTTGCGGAAGACTCAATGACAACAGGATTAATCCGATCCTTATAATGACCTTGATGAACATTCAGAAAGTTGTCGGCCAAAGCACGATCAATTGTGTTTACGCCGACAACAGCCCAATCGAGATCTTCTTTTGCAAGATCATATCCAGACCAGTCAGCGAATATAATTGTGGTTTCCAGGTTCGATTTGAGTTCTCTCGAGATTCGAGCTGTCTCTATGTATAACTCGGAAATGGTCTTCTGTACTTGTAGGAAGGCATCACTACTGAATCCTGCCCATACGTGCGAGACCTCATCAGTAGTGAAAAGTAAGATGTCTAAGGTAGTAATACTTCTGTCGGCGGAAAATCGAATAACGTCCTTTAACAGAGAGGAAAAATTTGTGATCGAAAAGACTGGTTGACGTAGTGTGGCCAGCACTAAAGATCTTTTCACCTGATCTGTTTGTACGTGCGGTTTGTCAGAAGAATCTACACGTGGATCGAGTGCCTTTGCTGTTCTCTCCTCGACAACGCTAGTAATTCCGGTGTTAGTCAAGTCGAACCCTGTAGATTTAGATCTGTCTGCCTCAAGCGTTCGATCTGGGTTGGTCGTCGCTGTGCTATCATCAACATTGGAGAGTGTGTCCGCTATAATAGGCGCATCAGAATGCTTCGACTTTGACGACATCATTTGTGCAGCAATGAGAGGACCATATAATTTCGACAAAGATTGGTGCTCGTCGGACAATGGTTCAGGGACGATTACAGCATCAATGGCTTTCTGTCTTTTCTGGAACAATGTATCTGCTGGCAACGGAACACTCGCCCATGGTTTGTGAGTCCAATTGCGATATACCTCTTTGTTGTAAGTCAAGATCACAATGTGGCTGTCCTCTGTATCTTCAGAGCCGTCCGTGGGTCCTGAACTTTTCACTGCATCTGATGCATGAGTTGGAATAATTTTCCAGAAATCTGGCTCTGGAGAGTCATCCTCCCAACCCCGCGGCTTCTTAATCATGCGGCCGCTTCTCGAGGATTGAGGGGTGGAAAGTTCCGGTGAGTCCAGACGAGTACCTCTGCGGGAGAGAGACCTTCCGTCGTCGTCATCGCCTTGCCCTTCAAGCATACGGTTATAGTCGACACGACGGCCTCTGGTTCGAGAGGCTCTTTCAAGTTGGCTTTCATGCTGTTCCGAGGCATATGCGGCTCGCCTGCTACGCTCTTGTAGAGCCCTTTGCTTCCTTACCAAAATTTGCTTGCGCGCATCCTCAGCCCTTTCGACCTCTGGTATATGAATAGAGGCTAAGTCGTCCACGATCTTGCGACACCGCACAGTACGCGCTGAGTCTGACAACCTTGAAGTGTAGCCCCGAAGTTCCTCTAACGTGCTGCAGATGGAATACCAACGAGCGGGTGATTTCAGCGAATCCGTTTCCACATATAGTCTGAACCGTGTATTCGTGCCCTTCAGCAGATAATATCCATGCTTCTTGTCGTCCCTACCAATAACATTCAGTTCGTATGGATTGTGCGTTTGTATACGAGGCGCAGTTCTGTTCTTATAGGCGTCCTCTATCCTGTCTCGCACGGCTTTGGACTCGGTCAAGCTCCAATCCAGCAGGCAATGCAGTAATTTGAGCCGATCGTCCGAACTCAAATCCGGAAATCTTTTGTTTGAAGCTAGAGGATTTGCTCCTTCCCACGAAGGATCACCACGAGTAGCATAAAAGGCTGCTACGCAATCATTCAATGGCCTGTTGTAGTGTGGATACTCTACAGGTCTCGCTCTGTTTGCCGCCAAGGTTAACAATCTACACATGAATTCCTGTACTTCTGGCGAGGGTTCCTCTGACTCGACTCCTTCTTCAAGGTCTTGAGGTCCAATGTCAGGTACTCCATCAAAGAGTTCTGAGAACTGCACGCGAAAAGCAATCAATAGCGGAACGATCGTGCTCTTTTCCTGCCAGGGCCTTGCATCGAAAGTCGCGTCATCTTCGATTATTGGATCGGGTTCAACAATCTCGCCTGCCTTCTTGAAACTCATCTTCAGAAAGACAGGCTTGTGTTCATGATTATGTTCATTGGTCGGGAGATGTTCCAGCTTTTGTCGCTTGTGTGAGGGTTCCTCTCGAAATGACGACGCAGAACTAATAGGAGTGCTGACATCTTCCCCAATACTTCGCGTCATGGAAGTTGTGGAAGATGACCTTGACCTTCGGTTCATTGAACGTGGTCAATACTGACAACGTTCCAGGATGCTTTGTAGTCGAGGGAAGTTCAAGGGTAGACCTGGGACATGGTTGTTAGAGGTACTGTACCGGTACGGTAGCCAAGAATTGAACAATTGCGGCTGCAACAGGAGCCGTGCGCCTTCCAGTTTGAGTTGCGCTCAAGCCAATCAAGTCAGATGTCTCGCCCGCCGTCTCATCGCTTGCCCCACAGCTTCTCTCCACGCCTCGAGATCCAGGATCACGTCGCTGTCGAGTGTGCTTACAAGCTCGGTGAGCTCGAACTCGTCTTTGCTTTTGTCTAACATTCGTCACTCACTTGGAGGCTTGGCTAGCACATACCTATGCATAGCCATATCGACCTTGCATAAGATCGTCTGATTGGGAGGGATCTAAGTACAATTATGCCTACAAAAGTCCCCTAGATCTACTGATTGTCATGGTCACTCTCGTCTCAACAGGACAGTGTATGCAGACCTGCTGCTCGCGAAGGAAGAGAAACTCAGAAACCGATCCGCCACTTTGAGCAGACGAGTGGTCTGTCCATGTAGTGCACGTTGGGAGCAAACGTGCGAGTCAAGATCAATAGATGATCAATCTGAAATGGGCAGCCACTCTCAGGCATGGATGTTTCCTACCTTGAGGCACTCTTTAGGTCGAGATCACATGGTTGCCAGATCACGAAACAGCATGTATCCCGCTGAGAACAGATCAAATTCCAGCTTACTGCTTGCCGATTCGGTGACGCTTGCAGTGCTGAGCAGATATGTCAATCGTCAAGTGATGCAGCTTTTGTCTTGGCAAGTCGCTCTACTACTGTGAATCGTTCGTAGTCGCTCAACGAAAGTGCCGACACTGTAGATCCTCATCACAGTGACACGACCACCTGAACTATCAACATAGTCTTACCGTGAACCAGGTCCTTTTAATCTGCGCAAAGTCTAAGACATTTCGAAGTCATGAAGAAATTTGGAAAACTTCGTCAATGGACGGACGAGAAGCTTGGCAGTAGCCAAAAGACTATAGCTACCGAAGAATTTCGTGACATGGAGGCTGAGATGCACTTGCGTCAACAGGGTCTGGAGAATGTGCATCAAGCCTCAGTGACGTGGATGAAGGTCCTTGGGAAACAAATAAGGACAGATAATCAAGAAAAGGAGAAAGGCACTCCACTGGATTTGCTTGGTATTGCTATGGTAAGTGGACATTCGTACCAAAATCAATGTCTGATATGGTAGTTTCAACACGGGGATGACTTTGCACCAGAATCAGCATATGGCCAAGCTATGTCACGTTTCGGGATCAGTCAACAGAAGATTGCTCGCATACAGGACAAATTTCAAGTGACGGTGCACGAAACTGTTTTACTCAATATGGAGAGATCTTTAGCAGCTATGAAGGATTTTCAAACGGCACGAAAAAAGCTCGAATCAAGACGGCTTACTTATGACTCTGCACTTAGCAAGACACAGAAAGCGAAAAAGGAGGATTCAAAACTAGAGGAGGAGCTTAGAGCGGCAAAGGTTCGATATGAGGAGAGCAGCGAAGATGTGCATCAAAGAATGTTGTCAATTCGAGAGGCGGAAGCAAACAATCTGCGTGACATCCTCGATTTCATTGAAGCGGAGTTCGACTACTTTGAGGAAGCTCGTTCTGTTGTTGACCAGCTACGAGATGAACTTCGAATCGAACGTACAACAAGAAACGGTCAGACTCTGCATCGCCAACTTTCTTCAGCCTCAATCCTCGGTCGAACGGCAGTGACAAAGGTTCAAGACGATTTGCAAGGCTTTGCTGAGTCAAGCTGCGTGTCTGCTCGTGCTCTACCAAGAGAAATGAAGGACGAACTCATCCAGAGAAATCGAAAAGCCTTGTTACCTGCTCGTCGAAGTCTGAATAGTTACGATCGTGCATATAACATCAATGAGGCGCCACGACAACCTCCACAAACTGGATCTTTGGCAAGCAGAGAAGTTTTGGATGCAGCTTCGTGCGAAGAACTATCTGTACGACAAGCACGTTCCGGTAGAAAGATCATGCTCGTTAACTTCTCTTTCGATGCGGAGGCTGAAACAGAATTAACGATCCGTGCAGGAGAATGTCTAGAAGTTTTGGAGGAAGTTTCAGCTGGTTGGTGGCGTGGTCAGATCATCAAAGGCTCAATAAGAGATCAAACTCGAATTGGTCTGTTCCCGGTCAACTATTGTAGTGAGCATAACGAAGCTGTGCTCGATGATGAAGAATGCAAGTTTATGGACAAGAGTGGCATTCCATGCTCGACATCGTGGACGAATGACCATCCAACGGACAAGAGTATGACACACAAATCGCACACGTTTCCAAGAACTGTCAGACAAGTCTCTGCCGCCTATGGGCTCAACGCACAGAATACTAGTATGCGTCCCCCACCGCCGCCTATACCAAAGAAGAAGGTGTCTCTTCGTGATACCAATTCACCTGGGCGGAAGAATATGGGTGGATACTGAGGCACCTCGTTCATTGATAAGAGTCTAGTACAAATACAAGTTTTTGCATTAAGTTGAGCTGTACGAATTCTGTGATGAGGACTGATTCTTCCCTTGAAGGTCAATAGTGTCCTCGCAATGGTGGAGTTGTGCTGCAGCACTCGGTGAGGTTGTTCACTGTGGCTTGTGTGCGCCACACCTCCCGCTCAAAATGCAGCTCCTGCTTCAGTTGTGATTCACATGGATATCAATGGTCGAGATGATTGAGCGGCATACGAGTTCTTGAATCGTGTCACGAGATCCCCTGCGAAGCCCAGCGTTCTGTAAACAGAAAAGTCCTGCAGCTCAACAGAGACAGACAAAGATGAACAGTTTCGATGCCAATAACGCGGCGCCGCCGAAAGAGACAAGGATGAAGTAAAAGTTTCCCTTCAGTCTAAAGAGATAGAGTCTGACAAAGCAGTTATCTTTGCGCCGACTGTGGTGTACTGAATCAGATACAAGCCAAAGAAGTCATTCGATGTCGAGCCTGTGGACATCGAGTGATGTACAAGGAGGTCAGAGATTTTTCCGCAAATTTGAGATTCGACCCTGACGGATGCAGCGCACAAAGAGAATGGTTCAGTTTCTGGCAATATGATTGAGCACGAAGGACGAATGGTGAGGGACCAAGTTGCAGCATTGCGATGAGCGATTACATGTAGAATTTGTACAGATTAAAATGTTCATCATTTTTACCATTCTGAAATATTTCTTGATGGGGCCGCCAGCTACGGTAATGATTCATTGTACTTGTCCGACAAAGTAGTAGCGCTGCCTAGCATTTTATTTGAATCCACTTTCTCCCGTGATCTACCGTGGATGGGAAAATGGCAAAACGTCGACGCCAGGAGGACGTCCCTCCAGATAATGAAGTCGACCATGCCATCACCGCACGAGCAAGATCAGCATCGCCTTCAGAAAAGCTCAGTCGAGTTTCGCCCGATGAAGCAGCTATCGCGAGAGATCACAATGGTGCAGAGCTGACATGCACACTTCCTCCCCTGTGTAATCTGAAACCCAGGACGTTCTATGATGTCGGTTCTTTTGAATCTCACTATCAGAAGTATCATTGCAACATCTGCAATGAATGTCTGGCAAGATTTCCTACAAACATCTTCTTGGACCTGCACCTGGAAGAGTGCCATGATCCCATATGGTCCGCACGTCTGGCCCGTGGAGAAAAGATGTTTCGGTGTTTCGTCAAACATTGTTCGGTCAGATTCGGCTCTGCCACAAGCAGGAGGAGACACCTCGAGACAGTTCACCAGTATCCTTCTGAATTTAGATTCAATATTGTGACAAAAGGTCTCAACAAGAACGCCAAGAGTCTGCTGTATGATCAAAAGGTCCGGACTGCAATCAGGAAGAACGTTCAAGCCCCGGATCGTCAAATGACAGGTCTGACTCAAGAGGCGGTATTGACCACAGAGATGATCTCTTCGGGCCCTGGCCCAGAGTCCTACAGACCACCGATGACCAGAGCTCAGAGGCGAGCAGCCGCTCGTGCGCAGGAAGACATTAGAGCGCTAGACAAGAAAGAAGCACAACCAGAGGATCACGATGATGCCGTGATCGACAAATACGGTGACTATTCGTCGCCTCAGGTCAAAAAGATGCAAGATGCAAGGGAGCTTCACAAACAATCAGTCCACGATCTGTTCAAAGCTCTAGAAGATCCAGGTCTCCTGGAACCAAAAGAACAACACGAAGACGATGCACAGATGGACGACTTGTCAAGTGTCCTGAATCGTGCTCAGATAGTTCCCGCCCAAATCAGATTTGGCAATAAACATGCAAGGTAAGCGAACAATCTACCTTTTACTCGAAGTCATACATCCTTGACGCCAACCTCGGCGCCTTTCGCATTCCAGGACGTTTCCCTTGTTGCTCATCGAGTCATGGGACGTTAATACATCGATCGGGCCCTTCAATGGTCGGATCCTCAACAATGTGTACAGGTCCATGGAACCACTTGTACGCGTCGACATAGTAGTATATCGCAGGTCCAATCACGACAGCGGCATAGATGACTGAACTGACGGGTAAGATGTCGTCTCATAGGAACGCACGACACGGACTGCAAATGCGCAATTGTCTTATTTGACCGCCAAGCAGGTTTCACCGGCAGTTCGTTGTGGGGAGGCTCGCTCGAGATGTCACTCGGGTAGAGCTGGGCAAGCTGCTCAATCAGCGGCATAAATTGGGAGCTTAGGCGCTTAATTCTCAGGTCGCCCGGGTCTTGACACACTTTTACAGGACTGATGGGTGTACCAGTTTTCGAGAATGTCGGATCGAGGGACAATGAGTATCGGGGCTCAGTCTCGTCACAATCCCTGTGGATGGCGGCGAATAGTCCGAGCTGCGGTGCAACTCAATGATGGTTATTCTTTGTATATTGCTATGATATGCCAACGTGTGAGACCCTCACATAATCACCTCTCCAGTATAACTTCGGCCCTTGAGTTCTTTTTGCGGCAGCACGATGCAATTTTGTAGTCGAATCTCATCTCCAACAACGACATTGTTCGCAATGACAGAGATAGATTGTACCTTGACTCCATTCCTCATCACAGTCGTGTTGTGCTGACCAGGAGCCGTCGGTGTTCCCTCAACACGGGCCCATGCTCCAACGCGAGAATCAGTGCCTATGATAGAGTGGAGGACACACGCATTGGGTCGTACATCGACATTGTCCAGGACGATTGCATCCTTGATTCGAACACCTGCACCAATCTTGGTATTGCGGCCAATGGAGACGTTAGGTCCAAGTCTTGCACTCGGGTCAATTTGAGCGGAAGGATGTATGTAAACGGGCGCCTGAATGTCGCATTCTTGACTTGGTTTATTGGCACCAGGGTTGGCCTGCTCGGCCTTTGTAAGATAGAGAGCGTTTGCCGGAACTGCTGATCCGGCTGTCTTGATTTGTCTCCAGAATCCCTTCGTCTCAAACACAAACATGCGCTTTGTCTCAGACAATGGAGTGAGAATGTCCTGCTCGAGTCGTAGTCGATCATCCGTCTCGTGAAGGGAATCAACGATAGACTTGTTCTCTTCCTCCTTGGCCTGCATTGCTTCCCGAATGACACCAAAGACCGACTCATCAAAGATATAGACTCCACAATTGATCGTGCTGGAGATCTGAGACTCTGGCTTCTCGACATAGTGAAGTACCTCGCGAGTCTCCGCATCTGAAACGATACAGCCAAAGTTTGTTGCAACGTCGGGTGCGACCTTGGTTCCTAGAATAGTCGCGACAGCCTCTTTCTTCACGTGCATAGCGAGCATCTCCTGGAGTGGGAAAGAACAGCAAATGTCGGCATGCATGACAATGATGTGTTTCGGTCCAGTCTTCAGGATGGCATCACGGAAAAGGTAGAGTCCTCCAGCTGTGCCCAGTGATTGGTACTCTCGCAGGTATCTGAACAAACGTCAGGCTACCGACTATGTTGATCATGCAGGCAAAAGACTTACCTGACTGTGAATGACGGGAACGCGGATTCAGCATCTCTGATGAAGTTTCTAAACACGTACTCTTCGTAGAATCCAATGAGTAAAACCTCCTTGACACTTTGGACTTTTGCGAGTGCTTCTAAGTGGTGCCAGATAATGGGCTTTCCGGCAATAGAGAATAGAGGTTTAGGAGCATCGAGTGACAGTGGTCTGAACCTGGTCCCTTGTACCGTCAGTATCTGTCCCAGTGCCGTCTGAGAAGTAACGTACCTCTACTGGGGCCACCAACAAGAACAATAGCGGTTGACTTTTCGTCACCCTTGTCCCTCTTTCGCGAGATGGAGAATGTCCTGTCGTGCACCATTTTCGAGTCTCGACCTTTTCTGGAGCTATTCAGACGCGACTATAGTCAACTAAGGCCTGATAGCAAATAAAGAAGTAGGAGCAACAAAGGCTGCGGAGATTTGGTTGGAACTGGCTCCTGGGCGCGCACGCATTTCGCCAGAAACAATCGAAGCATCGAGGAGATCTGGCTGCACGTGTATTCTCCGGGTGTTCTGGTTTTCTGTGCTACAACTCAGATCAGGCAATCGCTGCCGACGAGATGGTGCTTTCATGCCAGCAAATTCCCGTTCTTAACATCCAGACATCTCCCTCCAGTAGCTTCTGGTCAATGGTCGAGACTATCAGGACGTCAATGTCGTCGAGACCGTTGGAGTGATGTACCGTCCATGAGTGTACATGAATTGACCAGTTGCTGACAACAGTGGACAATGTAGCCATGAACATCTCTAGCGCAATCGACACGATATGTGCATACTTCAATACTCTTTCATCCTTTTTCGCAACCATCCAACGCCTGAAGAATGACTACCACGCAAGGGACATCGACTACACTTCACTCATACTCAAGCTCGTTCGACAACCCCGCGTTAGTCCTTCGAAGCTTGGTTTCGAAGTCGATTTGCACAGCGTGCCTGATCGGTATGAAAAGGTCTTGCTGGCAGCGCTCGTCTCCTTGGCCGTATATCACCCCGACAATGGTTCAGATTGGACCCAACAGTTCACGCCTCTGCTACACTCCCGTCTACAGAGCAGCACAGCCGACCCTTGGCGCCGTGGTAAGCTGAGGCCTGTCGTGGTTGATCTCAATGAGGCGCATTACATGACATCCTCGAAAGCAAACGTCTACATGGCCGTCTACAAACCACTCGGCTGTGTCGTCCTGTCACTACCAGGCACAAACAGTAAATCAGACTGGTTGTCCAACTTGCACTCATCGACCGAAGACATGACCATCGACGGGTCTACCACGGTCAAAGTGCATCAGGGATTCAAGTACATTGCTCAGTGCCTTTTCACGCACCAACACATCATCAAGTACTTGACCGATGCCATGGCTGCCGGCTTCCAAAAAGTCCTGCTGTGTGGCCACTCACAAGCAGGCGCAGTCGTCTCACTCCTCTCCATCCTGCTCGACCAAACATACTCTGTCCAAACGGACGTCGTCACATTCGGTAGTGGCGCCTGCGTGCAGAGCGCCGAGACCAGGACGAGTCAGTGTCTCGGGTTCGTGCGGTGCGTGCAACCAGATGACTCCCGCCCGAGTCTCGCAGCATGGCAAGTCGATCCCGTGCCGCTCGTCGACGACGCATTACTCGCCCACGACGCCGGACACGGCACCATGTACCCGATGGGCACACTCCTCGTCCTCCTCGATGCCGCGCCCGTCGTCCACTGTCGACAACTCATCGGGGGCGAGCTGTCTTGTCTCCTCCACAGTGTGCTCATGGATTTCTCCGCAGCTCCACATTCCATGAGGGGATACCTCCGTGCAATCATGTCCCTGGCAAATGGTGCTGCAGATGACCTTCTCGGATCCGAGTATCTAGCTCTAGTGAGAGAAGGCGCCATCTTGGAAGAGAATGATTGCGAGCTGGCGAGGCTCCAATTAATGTCGTGATGTTCTTTCCACGCAAGCACGACTACACAAGCTGGATATATGGGTATATGGGAACAGACTTTCAACGTGTATATTTCTATACTACTGAACCTGCGCAGACACCAAAAACAATACCTGGCTCGTGCCCATTCGCTATCATAAATATCAAGATTCTCCGAACCGTGCTCAACCGTGAAAGGGCGGACCGTCATGGTCTAATCAGTCCGGGACTTCCAGAACCAACCACCAGAAGTCCTTGGTGATGCAGTGTTGCTGTTCTTCCCAGAAATAGCCTCACCACCAAGGTCTTCGAAGTCAGAATCTATAGGATTTGGCGTACTTGTTCCTGATGCACGTCCAGTCTTGCCGGATGCGACTCTTGACCTACTAGGGGCGTTCTGCGATGATTCGATATCAACACGTGGATATGACCGTTCGGCAGCTTCCAACATGTGTAAAAGTTCTTGGAGCTTCGCCCTCTGTTGACTGACATATCGCGACCTCTCTTCGGGCGTCAGATTCACAGGAATGATATCAGTGCCATGATTTCCTGTAGTGCTCAGGAAACTCGTGAGTGCTGTGGGTACAAGATCAGGCGCGCTCCCAAATGGTACCGTGCGAAATCGTGAGAACAGGGAAATGATGTAACCATCTCCAGAAACCGAGTTCGGTGCAGGTGTACTCGAGGCCTTGGTGTTCGCTTGACCAACCGCACCTAGCGCAAAGTTTTGCGATGAACCAAAAGCCAGCTCATACAATTTGGCAACGATGATTTCGACATAATGACCCCCACGGCTTTTGATCTGGTGATGAAGTCCGATCAGAAGCTTGTCGAGATCGCGCTCATGCAGTGCTAGATTTGGGTGAACATAGTGCAGGTAGAGATAGCTTGCTCCTTGAGTCTGTGGAAGCACCATCCATAAAGTGAAGAACATCTTGCACTCTCTATAGAGTGGGACCCTGAATCACTTGAGCATCATTTTCTCCACATTTATGCAACAGACTATACCATTGCAACAGAAAGTACAGCCAGTGTTCTGTGAAGGACAGAATAGCCTGAACAGACCAGAGCATAAGCCAAGGCACCATTTGCGAGATATCATTAGCCTTGATTGCTTTGTAAGAAGCGAAAGTAGGAAAAGCGAAAGCGACCAGAGAAGTGATGGCGCTGGCCAGGATGCCGAAGACCATGCTGAAAGATAGGTCGCAGGAGCGCTGCGCTGTGCTTAGACTACCCTCTAAGCCCGATAACTGATGGTAGAGCTCGTACGTAGCAGGTCAGTACGCCGGAACGAAGAGAGACTGAGGTTGGAGGGAGAGTTGGAGGGAGAAGTGAAGCCTGGCTGGGAAACTCGAGGGCGATCGATTCATGTCTGATCGAGCGCCTGCTGAGATCACCTCAGAAGTGGAGCCGCACGCGCATCGTCAAGCTCACACGCGATAAGTGCGGCCAAGGAGTCTCCGTGTCGGCTGACTTTCCAGGTCTGCTCCCACGATGTCGAGACCTGCAAATGTACAGCACAACCCATTCTGATTTGACCCAGAGACAATGTCACTGCTCAGAGCACACACAGCCAGACAGTCATGAAGATCCGAAATATGTATATTGTGCTAGAAACAAATGTATGACTACAGCATAAAGTATGAAAGAGCGGCAGCTAGGACAAGCGCGCTGACCGATTTTGATGAGACGCTCGAAGCTGAGCCAGTGAAGATTGTGTTGCCCGTGGTAGACTGAATCGGCAAGGAAGCTCCAGTGGTGGTCTGTCCCTTCGTTACCACAGTCGTAGCAGCAGTCATCGGGCTGTTCACCACTGGACTTGCGCCAGGGTTTCCGACGACCGGCATTGCCGTAGCAGCAGTCGTCGGGCTGTTCACCACTGGACTTGCGTTAGGGTTTCCGTCAGCTGGCGTTGCCGTAGCGACGTTGACCACAACGGCGGTCGAGATCACTGGCCCCGCCGCTGCGGGGACGCTGTTGGTGCTTGCAGACCCACAGTCGGTGGACCCAACGGCAGCCAAGGTGATTGGCGAACAGCCGTTCTGATTGCCAGTCAAGGTCTGGTAAATGTTGTAACCTGAGTTGGCATCTCCTAAAAGACATGCGTAGAATTGTGTGTTGCCATTGAAAGCAAGATTCGAATTGACGAGGCTGAAGGTTGTGGTGGTCGATCCGGTGGTCGGGGTGTAATTACACTGGAATTGGCTCTGACCTTGGCCAGATATCGAGCAGATCCTACCTGCTTGGTCGTAGACCAAACCGTCCGAGATTGTGAAGGTGGACGCAGTCAGACCAGAATCTGATTGGACTTGTCCATCTGTGATTTGTCCGACCCTGTGGGCTTGGACTTCGCCATCACTGATCTGTTGCACGGCAGTCGAGCCATTGACGGCAAGCTGGAATCCACAGATACCTGATGCCGAGGCAGCAGTCGCTCCTGATGGCGCGCTGGCTCCTACAAGAGTGGTAGCGGTACCGGAGGCAACGACTGTGTATTGCTGTGTTACAGCGTCCGCTGAACAGACCTGTTGGCAGTCGGCCTGGACAGTCATCGTGGCAACGTAGACATCGGAGTACACCGTGAGCGTACTCTGAGCCATGGTCGATGACAGTAGACTAGCTGCTAAGGCGATCTTTGAGAACATAATGAGTGGAGTAGCTGAAGCGAGTGTCAAAGGTGCTGCGAGCCCAACGCGAGAGAAGAAAAAAGGAAGGTGTCTGATGCAAGTAAAGTACCTGTACAGTAAATTTAGGCCGAGTGAATGAGAGTGATAGTCGTAAGAAGTAGCTGGGAGTCTGTCCTCTTTTATGGAACCGGACACCGTGGGCGGCAGGAAGCGAAAAGTGACACTTCTGGCTGGTTGTGCTCGGTAGAGTTCCAATTGTGTTTCCGGGGAGGAATACGGGTCATAGTGGCTGGTACCGCAACGGGCGAGTGGAAGTGTGCGGCTGCCTTTTGTGGAAGGAAGATTCGCTGCTTTGGGCAAGCATCTCGAAGGGTCAGTAGATGCTCTTCCAGTCAATCCCATCGCTTCCCTCGCCGAATCTAGCAACAGGCGCAAGCCACCTTGCGTCCTTTGTTCTGCGCAACTGCTTCTGACCTTCCTTCCTTCCTCGGAAGAGCGCGGCGTCATGGGCGATAGTCATACCGTCACCCGTTATAGGTAATCCTCTGGCTTGCTTGCTTGCTTGCTCGGTTGGCCTTGAATTGCCTTTTACTGCCTACTTACTCCCAGGCAATCAATCCTCAATTTATTTGGCCAAGAGATTGGTTCAATTGAGCGCCATGAACGCCACAATCCGTGTCCGGAGTACGACAATCTCGTTTTCTTCGGCTTTGCCGGCGATCAGAATGGCACGTGCAGATTCGGGAAATCAGTCCACTGGCTCTTCCCAAGTTGGTTGGTGCTCAGCATTTCCGGAGTCTTTTTGAGACAGGGTAGACAACGCAAGATAAATATTGACTTGTTCATCGGTTCGGTAAATAGTGCAATTTTATCATTATGGCTCCCGACGCTTCTTCCAGGCAGATGATTCACACGTAAGTCATCTCTGATCCCGCAAGGAAGTGTTGCTAAGTGGGTAGTCGTGATAAGCAGCACAGTGAAGCCATGCACGGCAAAAAGGGTGCTGAAACCGTCGGCTTTGGCGCAATGCTACAGAAGAACAAAGATGCTGCTGAGATCGAGGCCCAAAAATACTTCAAGTTCTTTGAACGCGAGACGGGTGATACTACCACGAAAGAAATGGAGGAGAGACTGGGAGATTATACGTCTCTAACCAACGCGTACTACAACTTGGCAACGGACTTGTACGAATATGGATGGGGACAGTCCTTCCACTTTGCCCGTTACTACAAGGGCGAGCCTTTCTACCAGGCTATTGCTCGTCATGAGCACTTTTTGGCGCACAAGATGAATCTCAAAGCAGGGGACAATGTTCTTGACGTGGGTTGTGGTGTTGGTGGCCCTGCTCGAGAGATTGCCACCTTCTCTGGAGCCAACGTTCTAGGTCTCAACAACAACGACTACCAAATCTCACGAGCCGAGGCATATTCTGCACGACGAGGTCTTTCGAAGCAATGCAAGTACATCAAGGGTGACTTTATGAACATGCCATTCGAGGATGCCACCTTCGACGCTGTCTATGCTATCGAAGCCACTGTACACGCTCCAAAACTTGAGGGAGTGTACGGCGAGATTTTCCGTGTCTTGAAGCCTGGCGGCACATTCGGTGTGTACGAATGGTTGATGACAGATCGATACGACGAGTCGAACCGGGAACATCGAGAAATCAGGCACGGAATCGAAGTTGGTGATGGTATCCCACAGATGGTCAAGATTGACGAGTGTCTTCGCGCTCTGAAGGCAGTCGGGTTCGAGATTGAATACAACAATGATCTCGCAGAAGAGGACGGATATGTACCATGGTACTACCCACTCGAGGGCAAGTTGAGCAACATCCAGAGTCCATGGGACCTCCTGACCTGTTTCCGAATGACCAAGTACGGCCGATTCATCACACAGACTGCTATAGGCCTGATGGAACGTGTCCGCTTGGCACCAAAAGGTACTCAACAGGTCGGTGCTGCGCTAGAGACTGCTGCTGATGCCCTCGTGGCCGGTGGCCAGCAGAAGCTCTTCACACCAATGTACCTCGCCGTCTGCAAAAAGCCCAACAACAAGTAGAAAAATCACGAGAGGCTGCTCGGATTCGAGGCCGGTCATGTACAAGTAGATCTCACAGCCATTCATTCTTTTAGCAGCTCTAATAGACTAGTCATTCAATTTCATTCAACATTTCAAGTAGGTCGGAGCCTTATCTACCATATCCGCTTTGAGATCATGCTGTATCGCTCCAACCCAAGCAATCCGCGGCCGCCTTCTTCGCCGGTCAGATTGTCTCGTTTGTCGTTGAGTATCTTCTTGGTATCCCCATCGAGTTCGACGATCCCCTTGAACACGTCCTTGCGTTTCCGTTCGGCTTCAAGCATAGCCTCCTCCACTTCTCTGGCCTGCATCGATCCGTACCGTCCGTGGGCGAAGCGGATGAGTGACACGCCGATGGACAACTTGATGATGACGAGCGTCATGAAGACCAGTACGGCAATGAGGGCGCACCAGACCACACGTACAGCCTTTTCCTCCCACCCGCACGCCGCGACACCCTCGCTGTCCCCTCTCCTCGACGCGGCGGACGCGTCCATGACCATGGTGAGAATCTGGCCCGCGCTCCGAATGGTGAGGCAGACGAGGGGGAGGACGGGCAGTCCGATACGTCTCGAGATGGCGGGCGACTGATCCACGAAGGAGTCGCTGCGGCCACCGACCGTCCCGCTCTTGACGTAGTCTCGGCACAGCACGTCCGTGAACCTCGCGTAGATTGTCGGCCTGACGTGGTTGAATTTGGTGATGAATGCGTGTTTCAGCCAATCTACCAGGATTTCAGAGCCCAGTACCGTGGTCAGTGGTCCGAGCGTCGTCGTCAGGAGCCCGCCCAGCGTGTTTGGTGACATTTCGAATGTGTTGCGCAGCCCAATGATGAGTAGCATGATGAAGAGCTGGAACCGCTCGACCATGTCTGCGCATGTAATCTGGAACAGTCCTTCCTTTTCGAACTTCTTGAACACAGAGCCCTTGATCTCCACGAATTGATTCGAGAGCAGGAGGGTCATTAGTGCGTTTGAGAAAGAGTTGACAGTGACGTTCAACGTCACCAATTGATAAAACAGGAGGATAGTGTGCAGGACGTTGTAGACGACCGCAAGCAGCAAGAATGCTATAGGTCGCAGATGACGTCTCGTTCCGTCTTCCTTCCGACCAAAGGTGGACTTTGAGAATAAGCAATCGAGAATGTCTTGGCCGAGAGCGCAAAACAATTTGTCGCCAATTTCTAGAACGTTGTAGAGTACATACAGCTTGATTGCCGCTTGTCCACGAATGTTGTGGTAAATACGGGAGGCATCTAATTGGTTGAGAACGATACAAGTCATCAGTATCAAACCTCCCTTGAGCAAGTCGACTTTCTGGGAGGACTTTAATGATGAACAACGGCCTGCTAAACGTTGAATCAGACTGATGGTGGATCTGGAGAATCGAAGGGGAAGGATTGTGAAGATGTACAGGAAGGAATCGAGGCACACAATGAACCCAAACATCAATGTGCGCTCCAATGCATCAGGCAGGATGAGGAAATTCTTGACCCTCTCCCTCTTGAAGTCGTGCGCTTCGTCAGAGTCTGTTGCTGCCAGTTCAACCTTGAGGTAGTCCCACAGCGAGAACGGAGTTGAAGATTGCCGCCTAATCTCTGACCTTGACCTCTCTGGTCTCCCAATGACATCTTTCTTGTTTATGTCAGAACTCTTCAATTCTGCTGGGTGGCATTTTGGCTTTATAGCAACGACATCGATTGAACTTTCTGGAGCTGTAGGAAAGGAGTTTCGACGTAGGTTGTTTTCTTTTCGAGATCCTGAACGGTGCTCGATTGATGGCTGCGCAGAACGAGCTGCAGAACTATTCTCGGAGTTCCGAAACAAAGGATTCGCTGTGGCAAGTGGCTTTGCGAGCTTGATGTGACCCTTGAAGGTATCCTTGGAGACATCAGTAAAGATATCGAACCGGTTGCTCTGTTGAGAGGGATGCGACGGATCTTTCCATCTCTCAGTGGCTTTCATCGAGTCTCCATCTATGTCGAGGCACGGCGCTCGACCAACCTTGATGTCTTAGGCTAAGTAAACGCACCAGGTTTCAGATGCGTTACGTGTTAAGTTTTGTCGAGTACATTTTGTGGAGGTTTCGACAGCCCCACAATGTTTGTTGTTACAGACGAAAAAGCTCAGGCTATCGAGACAAACTAGGTAATACACAGAATCTGAGCACGGTCCTTCACTTGCAGCTTACTGCTGGCGGCTTTGCACAATCAGACTACAAGAGGATGCAGCTTGGAACATACACATGTGGCAATTCCTGAGACACCCGTAGCATAGCGATGGACTGAGCCTCACTACGGCAAACTGCCAGCTCTACCTATCATAAAAAGGTGAGGATAGGCATGCTTTGCTCCAGGACGAGAACACCTGATAGAAGGATTTTGCAAGAATAGTCATGAAATTAGTACTATATGGCACAATGTTCGGAGCAGTACTTGGCCATGGCTTTCTAGTCACTCCCGCCAGTAGGAAAGGTGGCCCTGCGTACGAAAAGGTGTGTGGACCGACCATCGCAATGCAAGACAAGAGCGATTATACACAGGAGGTGCAGACCCTGGGCCCCTCGCCTGGACCTGACTGTGACCTTTTCCTCTGCAAAGGCTAGTGAGTGATTCCTGCGTCCATCAGACAATCGAAAGGATGACTGACGCCTTGTTAGCAAGTTCCTGGACGTTGCTCCGACAGACATTCAGATTTATGCATTCAATCAGAATGTTACCTTTAGGTATAGCCTAACTATTCCGCACCCAGGCCAGGATCGTGAGAAAATTCTGTATGAATGCCGACTTTTTACTGGACTAACTATCTCTTAGCCACTAATATTACCATTATTGACATGGCCGCCAGGCAAGTTATTTCGCCGAATCTCTTTCAAGTGGCTTCTCTTGGCGACAGGGTTGCACAGCTAGATTTGACCTTTAAGACGCCTGCTCAAGTGCCTGCAGGAAAGTGTACCAAGCCAGGCGATTGTGTCCTAGCACTGAATTGGGATGCGATGGACATCAACCAGACCTTTCAGTCATGCGTAGATTTTGTGTTCCAGTAAGGTCGCTTCCATATCCTAAGGAAGAGTGTATACATATCTGATGTCAATTCCATCCTTGCCGATGCTTTTGCAACAAGTCTATGCTTTTTTGAAAGGCAGTCCATAACCTGTAAGAAGCTGACGGGCTTCACGATCGTTAGGTGCGGTCGTGTTGATCAAGACATGGAATCCAGGCAAGATTGGATATTGTTCATAGTTGGCCTCAATTTCGGAAAATCTTGCCATGGCTGCTCCTGGAAGTCCAAATGCAAGATTTCCGTTCGTGTCTCCCGTAGAATCAGCGATGCCAGTGAAGTCTTTCAGTGAGGGCAGGATGATCTCGAATAAGGTTGAAAGGAACTGGTTCATTGGTGGTCCTTGTAGTTTTACCTTTACAGCGACCGGCACGCCAGATCGCAACTTCCAAGGTGCCACGGACTTCCTTGAAAGAACCAATTCTGGCTGCTGTCCACTGATTGTTTGCAATGCCATAAAGGCGCTCAGCAATTTCTGTCTATCTTCGAGTGCTTCCTTAATCATTGTATGAATATATACAGTTGTGATTTTTGGCACATTTCGGAAAGTCCGCGGCTCAGGCAAGGGTTTCAGCACCTTGCCTCCTCTTAGTGGCCTTTGAGGACGGCCTTTGTGGTAAGGTGAAGAGTCGTCCCACTTTCTCAATGCATTAGTCTTCGTCGAGCGTGCCTCACCGGCGGAATGCTGCTGGTATGTCATTACTAGTAGGTCTGGAGCTATCACATCATGATAGAAGTCATCGTATCGAGCATGTTCGGTGGGACGAGGCTCATATTGCAGAGACAATGGAGAATTTTTCGGAATTGGAGGGTTTTTTGATAGAATTTGCTTTGTTGATACCGACCTTGTCGTAGCGTACGAAGTCCTCACGGATTGCTTTATGCAGTAGCAGGAGCGTTGGAACATGGACGTCAGAACGATTTCAAACTCGAATTGTTGTGTCGAAACGATGTGTAAGTCGGATCGAAGATCAGTTACCGCCTAAAGAGGGAAAGTTTCGATTCTCGAGCAATCGAGTGCCGTAGTCGTTAGCTCGTCGAAAGATGGCAGTGTGCGAGTAACCATCGATAAATATTCATCTTGCCAATGATTTGTGGTGAGAGTCGATATTTCTTTTGGAGGAGCTCCAGATCGTGGGTAAGCCAGCAATGCTCCGGCGTGTGTTTTCGTGTATTCTGTATAAAAGTTGCTGCCTACATGACCTATCCTGCATCCTGCTCATGCGTCATTTCGTGGTGTTGCATTGAAAGCACCATATACATGCGACTGGCTAATGCACAAAAAGCCTGCCGTTTTGGTCGATGCTGATTGATATGTGCAAAATCTACTTTACATGTGCTCTACATGACATATGCTCATTACTCCAATTGTTTTGAGTTAGGAACTCCTCTTGCTTGAACGATCTGCTCACATCATGTGGCTCATACTGGAATATGCCATAGGTCGCACGGCCGGGTGAGGACTGGCCTTGAATCTCGTGTATCTCATCTCCCCATTGCCATCTATCCTGATAAAGGCTCCATCATTTCCCTGAGTATCACAGTAATTGGGCGCAGAGAAGACAGTAATACACTTGCCATCATGCTCGATCTCGTAGCCATCTTGACGCACTTCGTGAGAACGTATGATGGCTGTAAGTCCATTGTTGTCGCAGAAGCGTTTTGTGATGTCCGGACCAAATTGCAGTCCAACACCACGTTTCGAGGGTCCTCTTCCGGGTGTGGTTTGGGGATCAGTCCAGAGCATTTCCATCATCAAACCTTCGTGACCAGGCTGCTTCTTCTTGTGTCGATTGATGTTGCGAAGATCTTCAAGCTTGACCTTGTCATCTGAGAATAGACCTCCATGTAGCACAAGATATTTTTCTTGCACGAGACATGCTAGAGGCAAGAGACTGAAAGATTCGCTGAATATCTTGAATACTCGTTCGTTGTACTTTGCCTTGCATTCACCTTCAAATCCATAGACTTTGTTCATGTCGTCAGTCTCATGATTACCCCTATTCAGATGCATGTCATGCGGCATCAACCATTTATAGGCATATAGAGTAAGGGCGATCTCTGTACTCCATGAGCCGCGGTCAACGAAATCTCCGTTGAAAAGGTATGCATTACTTTGAGAAGGGAATCCATTAGTTTCGAATATATGCATTAGGTCGAAAAATTGTCCATGTGTATCACCACAAACTGTCAAGTGGTTTGGCTCGATCACATGTACATCAGTCATGGTAGCTTCCGTCGTCAATATGTCCTTGACAGCTAACAATATTTGATACACGTATTTGACATGAATTGTTTTCCCATTTTTGAATCGTGTCAACATGTCATCAATAAATTCTTGAGTCATGCAGTCGCCGAGCTTTTCTCCGTCGTAATCGGCCGGGACGGTCATTAAACTTATATCGAGACCCTCGGCTGCAGATGGAGGATCGTCTATCTCAATTGCCTCTTCAAAAGCCAGCCGTCGTATCAGCTTGCTACATTCATTTAATCTGGTACGGGCGAGCTTGTCATTTGGAGCTAGTTGGCAGATCTTTCGAAAATCTTTCAAGGCATCTTTGTGTTTAGTTATCGACACGAATGACACCGCACGTCTATAATATGCCTTGACATAGTTCGGATCCAACTTGATCGCCATGGTTGCATCAGCTATAGCAGATCCAAATTGTTCCGTCGAAATCTCTGCTTGGGCGCGATTGGCCCAGTACACTGCCTTTGTCGGGTTGAGATCGATAGCCTCCGTATACAAATCAATAGCACTGGCAAAGTCCTTTGATAACAACTTCGTGTTGCCCTCCGCTTTCCTTTCCTCAGCGAGTACGATGTTCTCATCTGAGACCTCGATTTCTCTCGAAAGAACTTCTGAAAGCTCACTTAGATCAGTGATAGCCTGGGGTTCCGTGGACGAAAGTATCGGGGAATTTGCAGTCGTTGAAGTAGGTGATTTGAAGTTGCCTAAAGAGTCTTGCAGGGACTCCGTGACGTCCCGCACGATAGATGAGGGGTGATTGTCTGACATTCAAGGCTTTCAAGAATACTGGCCAGCTACACGAGGTATGGCCACTGGACTATATGCGGTGCAAGAGACACGAGGGATGAGCATACAGTGTGCCATAAAATTATGAGGGACTCGAGTGAGTGACCAGATGTCCGCAACAAAATTATGGCCGCCAAGAGGAGCACTGGCCGGAGTGATCGCCAAGTGGAGCAACGCCCTCAGCGTCTCCACTCACCCGTTGTATCTTCTCTTTGTTAACACCTCTATTGTGTTTCACAACAGGCACTCAGCTTGCTACATGCTCCGCTGCTTGACTGACATATGCCTAGGCCGCGATTAGAGAGTGGTAAACAGCGTCTTGTGTCTGTGAACGGTAATCTTGCCATCGATACAACGAATGTCTTTGGACGTATCCCATCCCCAGTAGTATGGAGAATTCTCAACTTCTCCCTGCCCCGCTGCAGGATCCTCTAGGATCAGTGCGATCCTACGGTGCTACCAGAAGGGGACGGCGCACTGTCAGTATGGAGTATGCCAAGACATTGAGAGAAAGTGCCAGTATCATCAACTTTCATCCCTCCCAGCGCACAAAGCCTCGGAGTTCGAGTTACTCTCCTGTGCGATTGTCCCGCCAGCCTTCCAGAACCGAAGCTATACCTGAAGAAGCTGCCCTTCTGGATGAAGAGGAGTACGATCTCCTTGAAGAGAATGATGAAGGCGAGGCGCTGCTTCTAGACGACTCGCCATATGCTGAGGTTCGCGCCTGTGTGTCGAATCGTGATGATACGTCGAAGAATCCAAATACTTTGCGCATGTGGACGATCGCCTTGCTTTTCACAATCTTGGGATCCGCGGTTAATCTTTTCTTCTCTCTGAGATTTCCTTCCGTGGCAATAACTGCACTCTTGGCTCAACTTCTGTCACATCCGCTAGGCATAGCATGGGAGCGCTTTGTGCCAGACAGAACTATCAATCTGTATTTCAGTAAGATACGACTCAACGACAAGGGTCAGCCATGGAATACCAAGGAGCATTGCTGTGTGTTTGTAGCTTCGAATGTATCCTTTACTTTTGCATTCGCAACAGACGTTCTCACGGAACAAATCAAATTCTATGGCATGACACCCTCGATATGGTATCAGATATTGTTCATTCTTTCCACACAGGTCATTGGGTATGCCTTCGCAGGGCTCACGAGGCAGTGGCTTGTAGAGCCATCCAGTATGATCTGGCCATCTGTACTTGTCAATTGTGCTCTCTTCCAGGTTCTGCACCCAGGTACTGACAAGCCATCGACCCCATCAGAATCCGAAGGTGTTTCAATGCAAAACGTCGTAGCAGGTCCTTCAAGGACGAGATTCTTCTTCCTCCTGTTCGTTGCTGGTTTCATCTGGGCTCTATTCCCGTCCTTTTTCATACCAGCTTTAAGCTATTTTTCAATTGCTACATGGTTTGCTCCAAAGAATATTTTAATCAACACAATACTAGGCTCTAGGAGCGGTCTCGGCTTGCTACCTCTCACTTTCGACTGGGCACAAGTCTCGTTCACAGGCTCTCCTATATTAGTCCCTTGGTGGGCTCAGGTCAATGCTCTGGCAGGGATAGCAATCTTCTTATGGGTCGCGGCCCCGATTGTTTACTACACAAACACCTTCTATACTGGTCATATCCCGTTCCTCGACGCAAACATCTTCGACAATACTGGAGCGTACTACAACGTGTCTCAGATCATTACACCTCAATTTCTGTTCGACCTGGATAAGTACGAGAGCTACAGTCCGGTATATCTGCCAGCTGCATATACCATGAGCTATTTCGCTGCCTTCGCAAGCTTGACTGCCTTACTGGTTCATTGTTATTTGTTCTATGGTGCCGACATAATTCGGCAATGGAGGTCATCCAGACGAGAAGTGAGCAAACCGACCGGAGACGTTCACGTCCGTTTGATGAGAAGATATTCGGAGGTGCCCAGTCTGTGGTACGTTCTCATCTTTTCGATATGCTTTTGTATCGCCTTGTATATCGTGCAAAGTGGTGAGGTCTCCCTCCCTTGGTACGGCCTCGTTCTGGCTCTCATGATTTGCGCTGTATTTTTCATACCGATGGGAATAATCAACGCAGTAGCGAACCAGAACGCATCAACGGCACTGTTGTGCCAATTGGTTTGTGGTGCGGTATTTCCTGGACGGCCTGTGGCCAATATGGTCTTTCTGACCTATGGTTACATTGCTGGAATGCAAGGCATCAGATTTGCTGCGGATATGAAAGTCGGCTCATACATGAAAATACCGCCAAGACTCTTATTCAGGGTACAGCTAGTCGCGACCATTGTTGGCTCACTTACTCAGGTTTTCGTCATGAACTTTCTGTTTGCGAACGTGCCAAACATCTGTACACCAGAGGCTCCCAATGGATTGACTTGTCCTATAGCTCGAATACACTTCAATTCTAGCATCATTTGGGGCCTAGTCGGGCCTGGTCGATTGTTCGGCAGGGAAGCATTGTATCATCCACTGATATACGCCTTCTTGTTCGGCGCACTGGTGCCGATACCTGTCTACTATCTGGCGAAGAGACGAAATAAACCTGATTCTGTATGGAACTTTGTCAATACTCCGGTTATCCTGTCTTCAATGACCTGGATACCGCCTGCAGGCGGGCTCAACTTTGGACCATGGGCCCTCGTTGGATTCTTCTCGAATTATGTTTTGAAGCGACGCCGACCTGACTTATGGCAGCGATATAACTTCGTAGCCAGTGCTGCACTCGATATGAGTCTTGCAGTCGCGGTCGTTGTTGGATTTTTTGCTCTTGTATACACAGGACTACTGCAAAAGTATGGACTGACCTTTGGATCTTGGCTATATGAGGACACTTGTGACTGGAATGGTTGCCCACGACTGCCACTTGCGGCCGGAGAGAGATTTGGGCTCGGAAAATGGTGATGTTGCATTTAGCGTGATGAACGAGCATTGTCAAAGCAGAAGCGATAATACACGGCCATTACATTAGCATTACTATTAAGGCACTTTACGGCATATATATATATATATATATTGGTACAGATTCGGTACAGCTTCATCTGACATCAGTTATCTTGTTCATTGTCTTCATGTTCTTCCTTGGGCTCTTCCCGTGGCTTCTTTGTAAACTTGTCCATGAGCCCCTGCTCTCCTTTTCTCTTCTTCGGACTGCTATTTTCACCCTTGATAATCTTCTCCGCTGCACCATTCTTGACTCTCTCGTCGTCTCCATAGATTTTTGCTCCGTAACTGGCCTTCATGCCGGCCAATGCAACTTTCGCTTCTTCCTGCACGTCAAGCATGGGTTTCGGGTACGAGCCTGGGCCTGACCCACCCAGGACGACGCCGGCAGCCTTCAGGTCCGTCTTGGACATCTTCCACGGCTCGTAAATGTACTTTTCAGGGACGTCCTTGAGTTCCGGGACGTACTCTCGAATCAAGGCACCACTCTTGTCGTTCTTCTTCCCGAATGCGACGGGACTGTAGACGCGGTAAAATTGGCTGAAGAAGGCGGTACAGCTCAACCACTGCCAGTTTCCGACATTACAGGCCGTCTCATGATCAATCAGCAGTTCCTCGAAGACGTCGGCCCCCCGTTCCCAGCTGATGTAGCAGTGCCCCCTGGTCAGGAAACAGGCGACCGAGTGCCGCGCCAAGTGATGAATCCACCCGTCCCTCGCCAACTGTCGCATGATGGCGTCTATCCATGGGAACCCAGTCTGGCCCTGCCGCCATCTCTGAAAGTACTCCTCCGCCTTGGCGTCGCTCTTGTCGTAGCCATTGACCTTGCCATGCTCGTCGTACGTGTTTGCCAGCTTCCAGGGGATGAATCGGCAATGCGGATTGCCTTGTGTCTGTTCGTAATTTTCAGTGCCGTACTGTGCTGCAAAGTACATGTCCCGGAAGTACAATTGGCCCTCCAACGATACTGGAGGCTTGCTCGACTTGGGTCCGTACTCCTTGACCACATCCATCACGTCCCAATAAAACTTTCGAATCGAGAGGGATCCAAAGTGAAGGTGTGGTGATAGTAGTGTGGTTTCTGGAGGCAGGAACACACCCTGTCCTGTTAGTCATGAAGGAGTGTGACGTTCACCACAACATACCGGGTTCGTCTTGGGCTTTTCGAACGTTGCCGTCTTTTGCTTGTCCGCCATATATTCTGCAAGATTCTGCAGTGCTATAGTCTCTCCTCCTCTATGAGGTCCTGGCGCAGCCTTCATGTTGATCTCCTCCATGGTTGGCACAGAGAACAAACCATCTGGACCATCCATACGTTCATAGCACGTCACGTCGTCAGTACTACCTAAGCGCTGTGGCGCATTGATGTCCGGTCGAAACTCTATCCCGTCATCACGCCGAGTATTGATTTTTGTGTCTCCTGCTCTGGGCAAAGACCTCGGGGTTTCAAGCGGTCGAGGAATTTCGCCCGTCTGGGGGCCCAACTTCTGTATCGAACTAATGTTGTATATTGCCTTTCCACCATTCAGTTTAGTCATAGCTTCAGGATCAAACAATGTTCTGCCAAGCTTCGTGATAACCTTGACTCCAAGATTTTTCGCCATCTCGATGACTGCAGCATCTCGAATCCGTGCATAAGTATCAGTGTCCTTCTCAAACACTAGATGTGTGATCTTCCAATCGGACAAGACTTGCTTAATGCACGTCAATGGGTTGCCTCGGAGCACGAGAAGACCATTATGTTTGGTTTTCTCCTTGATTGAATTTGACAGGTCCGCTTGGCAATCGAGCAAGAATCTCCAGCGGTTTGGCGACACCCTTGTGTGAAAGACGTAGTGCGGATCCCATGTCCAGATTGGATAGAGACATTCAGGCTTGAGCTCAAGTGCAGCTGCGAGAGCTACATTATCGTGTAGACGTAAATCTGTCCTGATCCACCATGCGACACGAACGGCCATGTCGGTTCAACGCAAAGGTAACGACAGATTAGCGTCGACGATGAATGTCCAGGTAAGCGCAAGCTGGGATTAAGAAATGATAGCACATGGAGTGCCGAATTTGGACGTAGGCAGGGGGGCGTCAGATTATGCATCTTCGGGCAAAGAGATCCGCAACCTTAAATTTATGTGCACACAACCTTGACACCGTGAACAGAGGCTGAAAAAATCTCTATTACGTTACAAGAGATGATTCGGATTACTATCTCTAAGTGAATTCTGGCATAGCTACGCTACGGGTCAGATCAGCACCGAACATACAAGCACGGCAAGCATTGGACATGGTAGCTGGAGACGACAAGCCTTGCAGCCTGGCTCCAGAGTGTGATTTTGGTGGGTCAATTTCATTTTGTCTATAGCCGAACTATTAGAGCTTTAGCTGAACATTGCTTCCACCAAGGCGCATGTCTGCACAAGAAGTGGTGGAAGGGATTTGTTTAGAACTTCATGAGGTGTGGTCGGTCGCCCTTTGACAAGGAGAATGTCGAGGCAAGATATGCTTTGAGTTCAGGTGTGGCCTTGATGACATTGATGAGCTCCTTGTCGACGGTTTTCTGGTCCTCAACTCGTGAAGCCGCTGGGGATTTCTTCTGCTTGTTGTCACCGAAGAAGTCACCCTCACTCTTTTTGCCTTTTGGTGCCTTCTCTCGGGCGAAGTACTTGGTGTCGTATTTCTCGAGTGAAAGAGATGATGGTAGCTCAATCTTGGTCGAAGTAGCAATCAAGTAAGCTGGGTTTACTCGTCGGAGGGGCACTCCATTGACCTTGAATGGACCTGAGATGAGGACTGTGTCGTCGATCTGCTTGAGTGCAACAACTCTCTTGCCTCTGAATCGACCGGCGAGAATGATACAGACAGTACCAGGAGTGAGCGAAGCTCTCAGCTTAGTTGGCTTTGCGACCTTTCGAGTCTTTTTTGGCAATGAGCTGTCATCGGCTGGGTAGTATTTCTAACAAAACGTAAGTTTCCTGCTCGCACATTCTACTAGAACAAAATCTTACTGGAGGAGCTAGGTTTGACATTTTGAGGTTCGTTGATGTTCTTGACTGGGTGTGATGAAGATATGACTTTCAATCAGGACTATTGTATGACTTACAAAAGTTTGCTTGAGCAGAGTTCCATTCGATTGGCAGTGACAGTCGCAAGGCCTCACAGACACGTGCTAGTGCGTAAAGCTCGGGTTATGGCTCGACGCGGGAACCGGGCCCATATCTGGATGGTTTCTGTATCGGGCAATGCAGACCGTGTCATCTTCCCGTGCTGCAACTTCAATGCTCCATTGTTGCCTCGAACAGTGCCCATGCTCACGAAATCAGCAATGGTTAGTTGACTTCAGAAAAGCCAGACATCGACAGTTCGGTTGTGGTCACTTCTGACGACATGTCGACAATAACTAGAACGATTCGCAATTTGCGACAAATCGGCTTCAGGGAGGCAGGTCACCAGATGCAACATATCGGAGATACCAAGGCCGGGCGGCTAGTCGGCATTGATAAAATGGGAAACAAATATTATGAGAACAATGTACAACGCATGAGACTTGTCTTCTCGCTCAGTGTCTAACTCCATGTAGGATGAAGTTCCGTTCAGGAATCGATGGATTGACTATGCAGACTTCACAAACGAGGAATCTCAGATCGAGCCGGGTTGGTACTCTTGGCTGAAGCATACCTTGAACGATCCTCCTACTGTGGATAGATCACTAGAAACAGGACAGTATGCTTGGGAAATCAAATGGTTCAAGAATCCGACAATGTCTCGTGGAGCATACAAACCATACAGTACTGTCAAAGAAAAGTATGTCCTCAGATGCGCATTGACGTTATGACTGACCTTTTAGGATCAACAAATGGGAGCCAATGGTGAAGTCCCGAACTTCATAGGCAACAAACAGCGCCGGCATAATAGCCTACTAGCAATCAATTTGAGCGATATTGTACAATCTGATCCTTTCCAAGTGTTTTCCAATAGAACTCGAGGTCAAGAGATAACAATGCCTTGCACCTCAAGTGTGACAAAGCTGTAGCCTTGTATGCTTCTTGAACATTGGCCATGTTCACTACGCTAAGCTTTCCGAACGGACTATAGCTGTGTAAGATTCTCCAGCAAAACGTGTTTCTGGCCGGAATGCGCAAGCCCTTTTTTACTACTACTTTACAGTAGCCATGAGTCCTGCCATCATCAGCCTACCGCCCTTTATCGCATCTTGTGAAATGAAGGGAATAGACCATCTCAGGTGGCCATGCGAGAGTCTATTGAGATGCAGCAAAGACTTCCGAGATTGTTCCGCCCCAGGGATCTGTTCGACTGGCAGATGTGCCCATAGGTACCGTCCACGTACCGTACCGTAGCGGCTGGCTTCACGCCCCAGGCTTATTTCATCACTATCTTGCGCCCCAAAGGGCATGGACTCTAACTCTTCACTTCTCAGGCATTTTCCCGATGTCTTTGTAAAGCATCGTGTGTTTTCGCACTCATCCATTTGGTTGGGCCAGTTTGTCCATGCGTGCATTTCTAGCGTGTCGTTCTATCTGGCGGAAGGACGACTTTACCAAATGCTTCCATCACGACTATATCCAGACACTCTTTCCAGTCAGCATCGGCATAGTCTCTCTCCTTCTGATCACATCGTCCCTAAGCATACATCTTGCGAAGTCAAGGCGGATTTCATATTCAACTCTGGATGATGTCAGTCAGAGTAGCGACGAGACCCAGGAGACTGAGCACGAAATATTCACGCGAGCTAGTTCACGACTACTTAGCACGAATACCAAAGAGCATTTTCCGCGGCCAAGAACTGAGGCTCTTGGAAAGGCTGCTGAAATCTTCTCCGGACTTGCTTTGATCACACTAGGAGTCGTTGGCGTCATATTCAGTGCAAACAAACTTGTGTCTGCTGTACAAATTGTTTACTGGACATATGTCACGACTCTAATTGGCCTTCAGATCTCCCGGATCCTCAGTCCGACCTGGTCAAAGACACTTTTCGTCCATGTTGTAATGATGATCATTCTTTCTTGGCCACTGTCATTCTTCCGCTTACGAACGGTGATACTCAAAAGGACATCACATTTTGACTATTTACTAGAGATCTTCAACTTTGTGTTTGTATCAATCCTGTTCCTGGTTGCCGTCACAACCAGAACTTCCCTCGAACCATATAAGCTTAAGTCGAAGAAAGGTTTACCACCTACGCAAGAGCCCTTGGCGTCTCTCTTTTCTCGAGCAGCTTTCAACTGGGTGGATCCTGTTATTTGGAAGGGATTCTTTGAGGCACATAGTATGGATAACGTGTGGGATCTTCGGGAAGATGATTATGCCCAGACAGTTCTCGGGGCGTTTACTGCTGCAAAGCAAGCTTCGAGCCTGACTATCACCCTATTGAAACACTTCAGATCGATGTTATTGATTCAGGGCGCATGGGCATTTTTGTACTCGATATTTACTTTCGCACCGACTCTGTTGCTCAAGCAGATTCTTCAGTATCTCGAGGCACCTGAGGACACGCCAAGAGAAGTTGCGTGGCTGTACTGTGCTGGGCTGCTGGCTGGCTCTATCTTCTCTACAATCGGGAACAACCAGGCCCTCTTCATAGGTAGGCGGATTTGCATCAAGTTGAGAGCAATCATCATTGGTGAAGTGTACGCCAAAGCACTACGACGTAGGGACAATTCCAGCTCAGGCGAAGAAGAGGAAAAGTCCGAGGGACAAGCGAACAATGGTCAGATCATCAATCTCATGGCCATTGATGCTTTCAAAGTTTCCGAAATTTGTGCATATTTGCACTACCTTGTTGCGTCCGTGCCAGTAGAGCTCGTCGTTGCTGTTACCTTGCTATACACTGTTCTTGGTTGGAGTGCCCTGGCTGGAATTCTTGCAATGATCATCCTGTTGCCAGCAAACTACTGGATGTCCAGTCAGTTTTCGAAGATTCAGGAAGACCTCATGAAGACGACGGATATCAGGATTAACAGGATGAATGAGCTGCTGAACAGTATTCGAATCATTAAGTACTTTGCTTGGGAGCAAAGTTTCATGAAGGATATCAATCTCTGCAGACAAAATGAGCTTAAGCAATTGAAGCGGCGATATATCATGTACAGCATCGCATCCCTTTCTTGGAATGCTTCACCGGTCTTGATAACACTACTGACTTTCGTCACCTACACAAAGTTGGCAGGTAAAGACCTTACTGCTTCAGTTGCATTCACTTCTCTGTCGCTCTTTAACGTCCTTCGAGCACCCTTGGATCAATTGGCCGATATGATCACCAACGTCTTGCAATCCAAAGTCTCTCTCGACCGAGTCGCTGCATTCCTCAGTGAAGAAGAAACCATGAAGTATGAGATTCTGGCCAAAAAGCTACACGCCAAGAAAGGGCCAAAAATCGGGTTTGTTGATGGCACTTTCACTTGGGCGAGCCAGAAGGAAATGGTCGATAATCCGCAGAATCAATCTTTCCAGGTGCGTGACCTCAACATCGAGTTCCCGGTAGGAGAGTTATCTGTAATCTCCGGTCCTACAGGTTCTGGTAAAACCTCGCTATTGATGGCATTGCTCGGCGAGATGACACCAATAAAAGGGGATGCTTATCTACCAGGAGCACGAAACAAGGAAGATTCTGAAATTCTCCCTGGTAGCGAATTGATCGATGCCGTCGCTTATTGTGCCCAGACAGCCTGGCTTTTAAACGATACAATCCGCAACAACATCTTATTCTCAGAGAAGTACGATGAGAAACGTTACACCGCGGTCGTGAAAGCCTGTGCCTTAACCCGTGATCTCGACATCTTAGAGCATGGTGATGAGACCGAGATCGGCGAGAAAGGAATCACGTTATCAGGTAATGTTTGTCCATGGCCATGCGAATACAATCTAATAGACCTGTAGGGGGGCAAAAACAACGAGTTTCACTAGCGCGAGCTCTCTATAGCAGGGCACGACATCTTATTCTAGACGATTGCTTATCTGCTGTAGACTCTCACACTGCAAAATGGATTTTCCAATTTGCACTGTCCGGTAGTCTCGTTGAGGACCGTACTCGGCTTCTTGTCACGCATAATGTCTCTTTGTGTCTGCCTAGTGCTTCGCATGTCGTTCTACTGGACAACGGTCGTCTGACAAATCAGGGGACCCCTCAGCAGCTACTTGAAGCTGGTGCTGTGGGACTTGACGACGATGCTTTACGATCTGCAATATCGGTCACGAACTCTCGTGCTCATTCTGCAGCCCCCTCTAGAGCGCAATCCGCAGTGAACATTTCTGGGATTGTGGAAGAACAAGAAGGAGCAGCCAAACTGGATGCTGCGGAGACCAAGAAGAGAGAGATATCGCAAGCAAAGACAAGTCTAGTACAAGAGGAGAATCGCGCAAAAGGCTCAGTGCAATGGAAAGTGTACGGTTCATACACGAAGTCACTTGGCGGCTTCTTCTTCTGGATATTCATCGCTGCGGCGTTTCTTGCACAACAAGGTTTCAACATATTGCAATCTTATTGGATTCGAGAATGGGCTCAGAGTTATCAGACTCGAATCAGCAATGTCTTTGGGAATATGCTTACTCATTCGCCTCGGAATACGGTGTCTGGAAAAGCGGCTCAAATATGGTTTCCCACAACTATGCGAAAGATTTCAAGTTTAGCATTTCAATCTTCGAGTGCCAGTTCGACCTATGAAGAGTTGAAAGGCAACAACGACCTCAACTACTACCTAGGCGTTTATTCGTTGATCGCCTTGGCTTTCTGTGTTGCTTCACTTTTCAGAATTGTTATCGTAAGTTTGGGCAGCATTCGAGCTTCACAAGTTATTCACGAAAAGCTTCTCTATCGTGTGATCCATTCTAAGATGAGGTTCTTCGACTCGACGCCCCTCGGCAGAATTATGAACCGTTTTAGCAAGGATCTAGAGACGATCGATCAGGAGATTGCAATGGTTGCACTTGGCTTCATTCATGATTCGCTCGCAATCGTGGCCACTGTTGTCCTTATATCTCTCATCACCCCCGGATTCTTGATAGCCGGAATCGTTATTACGATGATGTACTCTCTAGTTGGTGCATTCTATGTTCGATCTAGCAGAGAACTCAAGAGACTCGAGTCCGTCACGCGATCGCCAATTTATCAACACTTTGGGGAGACACTTGTTGGTATCACAACTATAAGAGCTTACGGAGATGAATTACGCTTCATCAGTGACAATCTTGCGAAAATTGACACGAATAACAGGCCCTTCTATTACCTCTGGGCATGCAACCGATGGCTGTCTGTTCGTGTCGATCTGGGAGGTGCCTTAGTATCGTTCTTCGCTGCTGTCTTTGTCATCCTGAATGTTGAAAGTTTAGATGCTGGTCTTGCAGGGATTTCTCTCACATATGCGATCACATTCACGGACCATGTCTTGTGGGTTGTGCGACTATATGCCATGAATGAAATGAACATGAATTCCGTGGAAAGAGTTTCGGAGTATCTTGATATCGAGCAAGAAGCGCCTGCACTGATCGAGAAAAATCGCATGCCTGCGGAATGGCCGACCAAAGGAGAAATTGACGTCAAAAATCTGGTACTGCAGTATGCTCCCGACTTGCCAGCTGTCATCCGAGATGTCACTTTCCACATTGAAGGTGGCTCAAAAATTGGTATAGTTGGACGGACAGGAGCCGGGAAGTCGACCATCGCTACAGCCTTCTTCAGATTGGTCGAGCCAACCTCAGGGTCAATAGCGATAGATGGAATTGACATTACCACTATCGGACTGAGAGACCTTCGCCAAGGTTTAACCATAATTCCGCAAGACCCGACACTGTTCCAGCGCAGTCTACGTTTCAACCTGGATCCGTTCAACGAGCACACAGACATCGAGATTTTCGAAGCCTTACGACGCGTGCATTTGATAGGCAATGAAAGCCCAGAAGATACTGAGCCTACTAATGGGTCTAAGCTGAACGAAAATGTCAATGTTTTCCTCAACCTGGAGACTGCGATATCTGAAGGAGGAAACAATCTTTCACAAGGTCAAAGACAATTGTTGTGCCTCGCGAGGGCACTTCTACGATTGCCAAAAGTGATATTTATGGACGAGTCCACCGCATCGGTCGATTTTGCGACAGATAGCAAGATTCAGAAGACCATAAGGACAAACTTCAAGGAATCTACGATCCTGACAATTGCTCATCGACTACGATCTATCTGTGATTACGACAAGATCCTGGTCCTTGACCAAGGAAGTGTCGTGGAATATGACCATCCCTATCAGCTCATGACTCGTGAGACACAATTCAAGGAAATGTGCGAGCACTCCGGCGAATTCGATGTTCTTTTAGAGATGGCTAAGAAAGCGCATTTGGATCGAGCACTGGTCGACGACACGTAGCCGAACGACGCCCAGCTCAATAGATACAAGCTTCCAAATTTTTCGATGGCATCACCAAAAACATTGCATAAGTGGTTTTACTTGCTCCTCGTTGATTTGATGTGTTGTCTCTTGTGGTATAAACTTGCGTTTGTTGCACCTATTATGCGATTTCTAATATACCGGATTGGAGACTCTCCCGAATTGGAATGGCTGCCAAGCTCTCGCCGCCTTGCTATGCTATGAACATTTACTCCTGGACTCTTGTACTATACACTTGTTTGCTGCTCGCTCGACTTGAGGAAAAACACATCAAATCACTAGTGCCGAACCATGGAACGCCAGATTCGCCAGGGACCCCGCAGCCAGGACGACCGGCACGAGTCTGAAGCTGGTCAGGGCCTTGAAGGTGTAGGACGCACTGTACGCCAGACTCCAGGCTACACAGATCAGCTGCTTGTTGCGGAGGCCAGGCACAGAAGGGCGGGGGGACGCACCAGTCGCGGCAAGTCGACCGTTTTGAATGTCGTCGGATTGCATGAGGTATCCCGAGTACCCGAACGCAAAGGCGTAACCGGCGCTCAAGAGAGGAGAGGGGATCCCTCGTCTTCCGCTATTCGTCAGGCCGGCGGCCAACACTGTGAGTGTCAACATGCGGTCCGAGTGATTGAGGTGGGAGAAAAGGTACCGGATGCACCAAACCCGTACTGTGAGTATGGTGTGTTGATCCACTTGTTGCGAATATCCATGAATGAAGTCATGGTACGGCCCCCCGTTGAATCTTTGACTGCAACGCTGTCCGTGAAGGCAAGTATAAAAGTATTGACTTGAAACTCAATTTGATGTCATCTGCCAATTCGAGGCACGTGATAGCGACGCTTATTCTCAGCCCACGGCTCCAATGTTTCGCAAGTGGCTGAGGGACAGTGGATAAACTCTATATTCCCGACCATGGAGAGTTGTACAAGACTATCCGCCATCACCCACTGACGAGAAAGCTTGTTTAGTAAGCTTGTTCCTCAGACACATCAGGGAGAGACCGAGATGGCAATTGGACCAAAGATTTCAGTGTGTCAGCACATTCCGGTCGCCGGTCACGACCTGGAGCTCAACTTTCAATTGGCGAGCAAGTTGGTGCGGCAGGCAGCATCGGAAGGTTGCGACCTGGCCGTCCTGCCAGAATACTCACTCGCGATACCGCATGGCGAACACTCGGAATGGGCAGACAGGGACTCGCGGTACCTCAAGAGATTCCAACAGTTGGCGGCGGAACTGGGCATCAACTTGGTGCCCGGCACCATTGGCGAGTGGGAAGATTTGAGTGGGGACGGCAACTTTGTGTTGAGCAATAACGCGTACTTTATCGATCGGTCGGGCAACTTACTGGCCACGTACCGCAAGAAGAATCTATGGCACCCGGAGCGGGAGTTCTTCATCAAGGGCGAGGACGAGCACACTGTCTTTGACACGCCAGAGTTTGGCAAGGTCGGGCTCCTGATCTGTTGGGACCTGGGGTTCCCGGAAGCGTTCAGATGTCTCGTCAAACTCGGCGTCGAGACCATCATCGCCCCGACGTGCTGGACACACGCCGATGCCGGGCCAGGACTGAGGTACAACAAGAACTCGGAGGGACAATTTCTCAATGCGTTGTGTACATTGCGCGCATTCGAAAATGAAGTGGTATTCGTCTTTGCCAACATTGGTGCGGAAGAACAGGATAGAGCACTCGGCGGGGTCGGCATGAGTCAGATCTGTGCTCCCTTCTTTGGACAGATTGCCGGATTCACGGATCAGAGGCGGGGAGTCATCACCGCAGAAGTGGATTACAGTTGCTTGAAGGTGGCTGAAGAAGTCTACAAGGTGCGACAGGACGTCATGAAGACGGACTGGCATTATGGGACAAAATGCGACAAGTGCGGATGAGCCTGCAAAGCCGTCTCAAATTGTAATTAACTATCCTGTCGAAATGTACAAAATTTATGGTTACGTATTCGTGAGTCATCTATTCTCGTATGAATCCTCCATCTGCCAGGGCTTCCTCGTCTTCAACTGTATCGGTGGCGCCAGTACCATCTATTTTTCCCGTGGGTAGTGCCGGAGGTTCCTTCGCCTCAGTTTTATACATTTCGCCGTCATCAGCTGCCTCTTCCCGGTCCGGAATGCCATATTCAGCATTGATCCTTCGTCTGATCCTCATGCCCTTCAATAATTTCGCCCAGAGCTTCAACGCCGCATCCGACCGTTTCTTATCTTCCTTCCTTATCCTGATTTCCTCAGCTTCCTGCCATGCAGCTCGAAGTCTCTCGGCATTCTCATCGGCAACAAGGACACCGAGTACGACTGGAATTGCACCCCGTGCTTTGAACTCAAAGCCGACCACGGCTTCAGCGTGCTCAATCTCCAACTTGCGAGCAATTCTCGATGCCCCTTTGAGCTTCAGGTGCGTTGCGCCTTCTGGAATCATGGACTCCACAAAGACATCTGCGTTACCATAAGCATTCTTCGGAATGATCCCGTTCTTGATCGCAGGTGGAATGATGTACTCGGTCTGATCGATCGAATAGATTCCTTGCATGACGTGTTCCTCCCCGGTCTCAGCCAATTGCTGTTGATGTTCTCTGATCCGATTCGTAGTCATTGCTCGAGCCTTGATCATCTTGATGGGACGTTCCCCTGGCTTTATCTGTCTACCTTCCTTGTGGTAATTCTCGATTGTCTTTCCAGCAATAACATCAGTCCGGAGATAGACTTTCGAGTTTGTTGCTTTGGCTCCCTTGCCAGCGGAAAAGGTATCAATCGCCTTTGCTTCCGGTCGGAACGATTCTTTCTCCCTCAGGTGCTTATCTAAGATGTATTTTGGGGATGATTTAAAGTCAGCCAAGGTCTTGGGCATTTCATCGATAGGTGGTTTCACGACTTCTTTGAATGCCAGAGAATCATCTTCCTTACGCTCCAGCTCATCTCGATACGGGTTGCCAAGACTGACCAGAATTTTGTTTACATCGTAACGAGTATTCGTCTTGCCGTCTGCACGCAGGAAAACTTCCTTGACCTTTGCCCACGATGATGCATATCGCACAGTCACGTCCTTTGCATGTCTGTTTGCATCGTAAGCAACGACGAAACCTAGTGTAAGTCTAAGACGATCAGCAAGCACACAATACATCGGACTCAAGAGATTGCATACTTTTGTTGCTCTGCCTTGGCACCCTTGGGATGTAGCGATTTGAAGTCTTTTGCTTCCACCAGAACGGCCTCCTTGACCATTGCATCGATAGCTATCCAGCGATCGCTTGTGAAATCGTACAGTTCGGTCCAAAAGATGGGAAACTCTAATTCATCATCAGGCCGTCGTTCTCTAGGTGTAATAGAATCCTTGGTAAGCTTCGTGAGGTCTTCTACGTCGCTCAGCAGGTCAGGATCAATACTGTACTCCGAGTCCAACTCCGATAAGTCCGAGTCGTCAACGCTAATAGCATTGTCTTTCGAGCCCTGCTTTGAAATGTTGAAATCTTTTTGCTTGCTGCCGTGTCCTTTGACCGTCTCATGATTGATGTGACTCTGGGTCCTTCGCTCAGTCTCATCTTTGATGCCCTGCACGAGAACTGGACTAAACTCTTCCCTTTCGTTGAATTTGAAGCCCAAAGGTTGAGTGGAGAAAACGAGGCGTGCCCGAAAGTGATATGCACGCAACAAGGCTGTAAACATTTGTGCCCCGAAGTCACGAGAGCCTGACAACGATTTGGCCTGTGTAAGGAATTCCTTCACGTCTTTGAATTTCTCAGAAGCCTCTTCCACATGAGAACCTGCATCCATCTGTGAGACATGCCTGTGGCCTAGCTTCCTCAACCCTGGCTTCGTCCTTTTGAATTGCTTGCTAAAGACTTTCATTACTCGCCCGATGAGCTCGATAAATTCGTGTGCGGTAGAGTTTTTGTCTCGTGCTAGAAGTGTCAATTCTTTGTCTAATGTAGTTGCCCGAGTCATCATGAATTTTCGAAGGATCTTCTGCAGTCTCGAATCATTGAGCCACTTATTCCTCCAGGCTCCGATTGCTACCATAGCAATGGTAGACATGTAGTGACAGAATGCACGCTCATGTACAGCTCTGACTGACTGTTTCTTCTTTCCAGTCTTTGCCAGCTGTATCCTCTCTGCTTTTTCTAATGTCAGGTTGAGGTCATCACCGGTATCGTCCACTTCAGCATCAAACTTCGAGCTCGCGCCAGCACGGGCGGAAATATCGACGTCCTCAAAAAGATCGTCCTCGTCGTCTCCCGCAATCTCAAGATGCTCGTCTTCCATCTTACTTGTTTGATGCTGACGAGACTGAGGGCTAGTAATGCGGGTAAATGCGCGCTCCACAGAATCGTCCGAACTTGTTGCATCGGAGTCCGCATTGTGAACCATAGCTGTAATCCTTCCAAGTGCTGCCATGGCTGTCTCCGATTCTTGTTTGATGAGTCGTGGAGCAAGGACTGCCTCATCTTGTCTTTTGGTCCCTGTCGATCTCTTTGGGGCTCGATTGGATGCAACATGCTTTGACTTTGACTGACTGTTAATTGACATGTACTCATTTGTAATGGGAAGACTCGTCTGGTGATCATCTTGTTCTTCCAGCTTTACTACTGACGTCAGTTTTCGCTTTCTCGATTGTGGAGACTGAGTTTGAGTCTTAGGAATAGGACTGAGTGAGTTGACCTTCGCAATTGTATGCTTTCTTGCGCCCCGAGTCTTGCTGGCGGGATCGTCATTTATGGTTTCCTCGTGCTTGACAGTGGCCGGGACTTTTGCCGCAGACCGCGTCTTTCTACTAGGTCCCAGCGCTTCCTGTTCCACTAGCTTTCTCTTGCGAGGCCTGGCCATAAGACTACCTTGGAGCAACACCAGAGCATCATCTGAAGTTATGTCATGGAAGGGAAAAGCGGCCGAGATGAGGATCTGGTACTTGGCGCCACCTGCCGCCACAAAGATGCTGAAGGTGACCGTGGATGATGTGGGGGAGGACCGTTGGAGTGACCAAGCGCACAGCAGTTGACATGGAGTATGCTTGTCACTCCCGAAAGCCAGATCTACTAGAATTTCTACAAACCTCGCTATGTTTGATGGTCGACATGCTTGTTGTACAACCATCTCAAGTATAGTGTAAGGAAGCCAATCACTGTGTTCATTCATAGCATACCTTGACACAGCCATAAGGCGAACCTTGTCTTCCAGTCCGCCTTTCGTTCCACACTGCTTAACTCTTCGATAGAGACCTGTCTAGTTTGAGCCTGCAAATTCTGGACTTCACGTCCGAGAGCTCGTTGTAAGTCGTGGTCGGCGGTGATCAGCACGGCTGTAGCCTCTAAATCAAGATTTTGGCTCCTTCTCGTGAAATTAGAAGATCCGATAAAGGTCAACGAAGGGGCAACCGAATCAGCCGAACGTGGCTGCAACCAGAGTCCTTTAGCATGATACGTCCACCGACCTGCCTCTCCATAGGTACCTCGTCGCCATTCTCGAAGTAATATATCGGCATTCTTGCCCTGTTTTTTGATATCCTGCAAAAACCTCTTGGAAAGCAGCGTATAAGCGGCAGCAAGCATTCCTGATGGACCACTCGATTTGTAGAAGCCGTTGGCGTCAGGACTAGCAGTGATCACAGTGCCTTTACCCAACGCCTTCAACAGTCGCGACCTATAGTCCTCAAATACATTAAAGTATCCCGCCGTGAAGACCCAAGTAGTCTCTTTGTGATCTTCGGTAGCCAAGACATCCAGCACAGTGTTCAAGACTGGCTGCTCTGTGGAAAATGGACCGTTGAAGAGAGAGGTCATCTGCACGAGGGGATATAAAATTGAAGCTGGCGGCTGTTCGGCGGTAAAATCACAATGATCTATTGCTTTCGGGATAATCAGGGTCCTGATCAAAGAAGAAGCAAATTCTTTATAGCGCTTCGGATCTTTGATAGGTTCTGGACACTTCTGATGCGTCCATAGGAGCGTGTAGCCAGACGGTTTTCGGCTGCATTGTACATGGTAAGATATGGAGGAAATGGCATTGTGCAATCGCTCGTAGAAGCGGGTGACCTCGGGGTGGGAGAATAGCTGATATCGATCCTGTCGATCTGTGAAGTAATCGCCCGACAAGTTCGCGCCGGAAAGAAGGATTTCATCGTCAAAGCCGTACAATTTCATGTGTTGCAATCCCCAGCCCTCGTCAAAGCGTCGCGGGATCACCGCCTTTCTCCACCCGTGAAGACCTGGGGTGTGGAACATTGAAATCTCGACTCTCTCATGACCGAATTCAGATAGGAGTGGAGCAAGTAAGGAAGCACAACTCGTCTTCGGAGTTTCCCTAGTACCTCTGAGCGCATCGGTGAGAATTGATAATTTCAGGGTAGGACATTCGCTCATCCTTTTGCGAAGAACAGCCACCTCACAAGGTCAGCTCTGGATTATAAGGAGGGGTTCGAGAATTACTAATTCATGCTCTGTCTTTCCTATATACAATGTTGAGAGAAATATTCTGTTCTTCGCAGTACTAATCTTGTCCAGCAACGTTTCGTAAAAGTCGCTAGGACTTTCGAGAATTTTCACGCAACCGGGAGGTAAGTCTATTCGTGGGGAGAGTTTGTCCAATGCTATGCTCAATTGTCGATACTTAGCATCAAACGTATAAATACGTGGTCCAATTTGCATAGGTTCACTGACTGATCGTGTCTCTCGACTCATAGATCTGTAGAATAGAGTTTCTCTCAGCGACTGGCGACGAACGATCATTACCGCGCAACGACAGCGAGGAAAGTCGAGATCCTGACACTCCTCAAAGTACAGACCGACTCATCGTTGTTCTCCAATGTTGTGTCTTGAACGACTCTTATGATACAATCACATCAAGTGATTGCAGAACGCGCGGCAAACACAGCACGACCGGTACAGTAGTGACCGCGCTGGGGACGGACAGAGTATCGGAACTACACTTGAAGGCCTTGCGCACTACCAGGCACGGACAGCACATTTGAGGCCGATGTTGCTTGATGTGTGGATCATCAGGAATCCGAGTAGCAGCGGGTTCAGTTACCTGCTTGGGGGGATGTGATCGAATGGAGCAACTGCAGCCGTTGAAGGATGGCATCAGTGGAGTACGGTGAAAGCCTTGGCTAAGATTTCCTAGCGTTTTTCGGCTCAAGAACATCTGCCAAGTTATCTCAGACGTGATTCAGTGTTCATACCATCCTCTGAGCACTTTTGCAGTCTAAGTGCCTACCTCGATCAAGCGCCGAGGGTGATACGCTCTACATTCTTGTGAATATCTAGCCCAGCACGACAATCCGACATCTGGCATGTTGCGAAATGGGCTTACCCACTCAAATGGACTCTCTGCATCGATTGCCAAATTGGCAATCTTACTGATCTCCACTCTCTCGTCATTGTCTTCACAACCTCTTGGTAGGCTTTTGCTCTCGATTGAAGATGATGCTCCAGAGGAAGAACCTGGTAGTACAAAATTTTGGTGGAAACTGGGGGTGTCAGTACTTCTGATCTTGGGAGGAGGAGTCTTTGCTGGACTTACGATTGGATTGATGGGACAGGATATTATTAATGTACGTCCATTGCAACCAAGGTGTCTTAATACTAACGAATTAGTTGCAAGTACTTGCGGAATCTGGCGAGGGAAAGGAGCGTAAACACGCTGCAAAAGTTCTCAAACTACTGCAGCGTGGTAAACATTGGGTCTTGGTCACTCTTCTATTGTCCAACGTACTGACCAACGAGACTCTGCCCATTGTCATGGACAGTATTCTCCCTGGTGGCATCTATGCCATTGCCATTTCGACCGTTTCGATCGTCATATTTGGTGAAATCATACCCCAAGCTTTGTGTGTCAGATATGGGCTTGCCATTGGTGCAGCATTCGTGCCACCGATGCTCGTCATGATGTATCTCATGTATCCGATCGCATATCCCATCGCAAAACTGCTCGATTATCTTCTAGGAGATGACGAAGGCACGGTGTATAAAAAGGCTGGGTTGAAAACTTTGGTGACGTTACACAAGACACTGGGAGCTGACAGGTTGAACGAAGACGAGGTCACAATCATAACAGCTGTACTGGACTTGAAAGATAAGAGCGTAGCATCGATTATGACGCCCATCGAGGATGTCTTTACTATGAGTGCGGATACAATTCTCGACGAACCTATGGTTGACACGATTCTGAAGGAAGGGTACTCTCGAATTCCGATATTTCAACCAGGTAACCCTACCAACTTTGTCGGTATGTTATTGGTGAAGATCTTGATTACGTATGATCCTGAGGATCGAGTACCAGTAAGCAATTTCACGTTAGCCACGCTACCCGAAACTCGCCCTGAGGTATCCTGTCTCGACATACTGAATTTCTTCCAGGAAGGCAAAAGTCACATGGTTCTCATCAGTGAAAGTCCCGGAGACAACAAGGGAGCACTTGGTCTATTGACTTGTGAAGACATTATCGAAGAACTGATTGGAGAGGAAATTCTCGACGAAACTGATGTGTATATTGATGTACACCAGAAGACCAAGCGTTCGAATCCACCTCCGCTCAGAAAAGGCCATCGTATAAATTATCAGCAACTTGACCGAAGAGTGTCTAGCCTCGCAGCTACAGGAGCTAAAGCACTGTTCAGACCGGCCAATGTTGCGTCCAATCCCAAAGAAACAAAGAATACTAAGGTGACTATCAAGCCAACCACGAATACACAAATCGATTCCGTTACACCGGCACAAGGAACTACCGACAATGAACGAACTGGACTGCGACCTCCTGGTCATCCCGATCGAAGTCGATCTCCCGGATACGGAGCCACCTCAGAACGTGCTGCCATGCAAGACAATCTATCCTCGAGTCCTGCTACCCTTGGTCAGTTCGAATCCGCTGACCGACCTACTGATGCTACTCTGCCTCAGAATAGAGAGGTCGAAGATGAAACAGACGATGTTACAACGCCACTTATTGATCGCGAAACATCGAACGAGTCTCAATCGAGCAACGAAGCTACAAGACGAACATCTCGAGTGAGGTCCGGCAGTATTGTCGAAACTACTTATCTCCAGCCTGATGGCACTAGTAAGGTAGTGGTAGAGATGGATCACCATGATCATCAACATGAGAATGCGATTGAGGAGGAAGAAGACGAGAGGGAAGGAATGAAGAACGGTGTCAAGGTGCCGACAAACACCAGTGGTCAGAGACAAGAAGCAGAGTTGGACACGAGTGCCAGTCAGAGTCCCGAGGAAACGCCGCTGCTGGACGGCAAAAAAGAACTTTCAAAGTCTCAGCGCAAAAAGGCCAATGCAAGAAGGAAGAAGAAGAAGACAGGTAATTGAGGAGGTGGTTGAGCGTTGCACCAGTGTGAATCATGTGGAACGAATGTCTATGATGAAACCGGCTCATGTTGCTTCTTAGCTCAAGCATAGCATTCTTTCCATAATTACCAACCTCGGGTGGAAAAAGTCGTAATCTTCTGACGAGTACTTGCAAAAAGTCCAGGTTCAAATGCACCACTCCAATACGCTGCCATGGTCCATCACCCGTCGTGACTTGCGGACCCTACATTTCCCAAGAAGTTTTTTTCCTGCCGGGACCGCTCACGAGCGATAGTCAGAGTTGATGGTGACGTACTCGTGACTGAAATCGCAGGTCCAGTAGGAGGCCGAGTGGCCGCCGCCGGTCCCGAGACTGACCTCGAGCTCGAGATCCTCCATGGCGAGGATCTCGGAGGCCCGGGCCTCGTCGACAGACTCGGGCTCGCCGTTGACGAGGAGGGCGAGGGTGGGGGACCCGTCGGTCGGGACAAAGGAGACGTTTGTCCGGAAGGGCTCGACGGGGACGCCGGCGTAGCCCGTGGCGCAGAGGATCCTGCCCCAGTTGGCGTCCTGGCCGTAGAGGGCCGTCTTGACGAGCGCGCTCGTGGCGATGGTGCTCGCGACCTGCTTCGCGTCGGCAAAGGAGCGGGCGTCCCGGACGCGGACGGTGACAAACTTGGTGGCCCCCTCGCCGTCCCGGACGACGAGTTGGGCGAGTTGGATGGCAAAGGCGGTGACTGCGTCCCGTAGGGGCACGAAACCGTCGGAGGATTCCGTAATCTCGGGGCCGCCGGCGCTGCCGTTGGCGAGGAGGGCGATCGTGTCGTTCGTGGACATGTCCCCGTCGACCGAGATGGCGTTGAAGGAGCGGTCGACGGCGTGTTTGAGGATACTGCGGATCGCGTCCGGGCTCACCGGTGCGTCCGTCGCGATGAAGCCCAGCAGGGTGGCCATGTTGGGATGGATCATGCCGGCGCCCTTCGTGATGCCGGCGATCCTGTATCCGGGACGGTCGGGCAGGTCGATCGTGCGGGAGAGTAGCTTGGGGAAGGTATCGGTCGTGCAGAACGCCTTGGCACAGTCCAGCCAGGCCTCGTGCGTGTCCGAGCGGGCCTTGTAGGCCTTTGGAATGCCGGACAGGATCTTGTCGATGGGCAGACGCTGTCCGATGACGCCCGTGGACATGACCAGACTCCGCAGGAGCTCGTCGTTCTTGGTGTCTTCCAGCTGTGCATCGAGCGTCTGAGCCATCGACCTTGCGTCCTCCATACCGCCCGCTCCAGTGACTGCATTGGCACACCCGCTGCTGGTCACTATCCCCCGTATCCCCCGTCCGCCCCGGTCTTGCACCGCCTGTCGAGAGACCGTGACTGGAGCCGCCTGGAAGACATTCTTGGTAAAGACTGCCGCCCCATTACACGCCGAGTCAGAGACCACGACCGACAGATCTGGCTTGCCGTTCTTCTTGACCCCACAATGGATGCCCGAGACCTTAAAGTCCTTGGGATACGTGCCGTCCTGAGGGACAAAGCGAGATTTGCCCTGGGAAGCGGCCGCACTTGCCGAGGAGGAATAGAGTCTAGAGACGGATCTCGGAGTCTGTCCGCGGAGAGACTGTCTCCAGCCGGTGAGGAACAACATGTCGGTCCGAGTCCGTAAGAGTACCTGGGTCCTGCAGGTAAAGGGACCGCTTGATGTGACCACTGCCCAGACACGACTCGAGTGAGGACGCAGGAGGCTACAGATGGATGAGCCAGAGATTAGATATCGGGTAGTGGACGGCACATATCTCCCAAAGAGGCAAGATATACCGAACCACAGGACGGCAGCAAGAGACAAGCAGAAGGAGGAGCAGCAGCAGCAGCAGGAGAAAGGGACGGCAAAGGATGAAAGGGAGGAAGTGGAGGGAAGCGCGGGGCTGACGGAGGAACAACGATTTGCATTGAGATCGTGGACCGTGGCGCAGGGATCTGGATCCAACAGAAAACAGAAGAAGGAGGAGGAGGAAGAAGAAGGAGACGAAGAAGAGAGAGCACTGACCTCCTCTCCCTCACTCTCTCTTCCCTCTCCAACAGACTGCACACAGACTCTCGAACGCCTCACACGAGAGGCACCTGAATTCGCAGTATCAGTCTTCCTCTTCCCTCGTCTACCCGCGCGTGCTGGTTCTGAAAAAAGTGGTTGATAACATGCTCGAACTGCGCTGATTCCCTCGACTGTCGCCTGGTCCTATATCCGTGGCAACATACAGCACTGTGTCACGACGTTGAGCCATGGATTCTCGCAGGGTGTTCTACAACCTCTCTAGATGTGCGCTGGTCCTGGTACCCTGCTTTCTCCTCATTCACTCCTTCCTCTTCCTCTTTCCGCACAACAAATCATTTGCACATGACAGGTCGTCTGCTGGGATCATCTATGACGCAGCTTACCCTCTCGAATCTTCAAGACCGCTCAAGTTTCATGTCGCGGACGAAGTTGTCGCATTTCTGGGCAAGAGACCACATGCCAAGACTTTTGCCGACATACCGACAATCATTAAAGCCTGCAACAGTGTAGGCGTGGATGGCTGGCGTGACACGAGCAACTGCGTCAATTACCTGCGGGACTCTGAGGATGAATACCTCTCCATCGGCAAGGACGACTCTTTTGCCTGTAATGCTGAAAATCCCCTCAAATACCATACTTATTGGCGTGGTCCCTTCACATGGAGGGTCTCGTTCATGCTCAAGTCTTTCTTGTTTACTCAGAATCTAGAGTGCTCAAAGATGTACCTATGGCTGGACGCTGACTGGGATGAAGACACTGTAGAGGATGCCATGGAATCGCCTGTCCTGGCGCCATTCTTGCCGCTTGTGCGGTCCGGGCTGATCAATCTGCGGGCCTGGAAGTATCCGACCGGTGTCTACATCCCGCGCCACTATCGAGACAACCAAGAGTACAACCACGAAGGCATGCTGACCTTCAGACAGCACCAGATTCCTCGAGGCGCGGTAGCCGTGTCGGACAGTGTCCGATTCATCATCCTCCACCAGGAAGGTGGACTTTACACCGACATGGACACCATGTTCCTGAAGGACCTCCGGCCTCTTCTGATTGCGCCAGACATGTCGTTTGCCGAGCGATGGGGTGCTCACCCGGGACCTGGCGAGTACAACACCGCGTACCTCCGCCTCCAGGCAAACTCCTCCCTCTCGTCCCGAGCCATTCAGGGAGCGGCCAGGATGGGTCTCAACTTTCATCCCCGCGTGCTCGGTCGACTCCTCGCCAAGAGTGAACACGAGAACGACCTCGTCATGTTTGAGACGGGCGTGTTTGATCCCCTGTGGAGTTTCTTTGACCATGACGCCATCGGTTCCTGCACCGTGCCATGTTTCGGCGACTTTGCCCAGTTCTACAACAAGCGGCCGATCCCCGGCGAATGGTCCACGCTGCGACCCGAGGACAAGTTGCCGGGCACGAGTCCAGGCAACCGGACGCTGTCGAATTTCTTCAGGGGTGCTTATGCGCATCACATTCACAACCAGTGGAGCAAGCATGTGGTCCCCGGTTCCTGGGTCTGGGTCGCCGATCAGACGTACAATCAGTTCTTTAGGGGCCAAAGGACGAATCTCTATGGTGAAGACTGGTCTCGTGCTCCGATAGACTTTGCCACCGACGAGGCCGCCTATCGTCCTTGACCCCTCCTCGACTCGGGTCTATCATCATATGTATCCCTAGCAATAGCACGAAAGATTTCTTATCAGCATAATATAATCTACAATCAAAGAAGAGGTGATGCTACGGCCGATCAATCTCGCACACTCTGCAATCCGACGACCATTGTGGAATTGTGCATAATCATCTTCTATATATGGAAAAGAATAAAATCCAACGTTGCATGAGATCCTGCTCAATTCTGCAAAAATGTCCTTCATTCGTGCCAGGAGCACATCGTTCAAGCCGCCGACATTTGCTTTGCCGCCAGGAGACTCTCGTTGCTGCCAGCAATGGTCATCACCGACTGGAATTGAGCTTTCTGTGGCTCCGACCAGCTGCCGGTCAATTGCTCGTACAATGTTTGGTTAGTGTTGTGCAAGCTGTGGAAGAATTGCTTCGCAGAGATGTACACGTCTATTGGCTCTAGTGGACTCACAAAAAGCACATCTTCAGACATGGCTTCGTCATCATACACATCATCTTCTTCGTCGTTGTGTTGGGACACTTGCTTTGCGAGTCGGTTGGCTTCTTGTCCTAGGAAGTCCAAGTATTCGTTGCTCTCATCGCGAGCGTCCTCGTCGTCCGGGAGATCGTCTAGAGCAGCCTCGTCCCAGTCCTCATCGTCCTCTTCAGCACCCGTATCATTCTTCCAATAGTCAGAGTCCTCGTTGGACAACTTTTGCTGTGCAGCTTCACGACGCGCAATGGCTTCAGGTAAAGAGCTGAAGACTTCGAGCATGGCAGACGGTAGTTGTGACCAGCCAGGTCGGACGCTCTCGGGAACTTGTTCGGCAGGTACCTGTAAGAGAGACAGTATCGTCAATATCATTAACTTTTTGTCATGCACTCTTAAGAATTGTTGCAATGACGATAACCACATGGTGAAGAAAGCTGCAGTGCCGCCATTGCTTTCCAGATATTGTAAGGCGGCTAATGGATTGTAGTATATAGCAATGACGAGTGTTTCAATTAGAAAGAGGTGGTAGGATCCGATTTTCGGTTCAGCGGGATTTGACAAGGAAGTCATAGCAAGCGCCATGATTGGATGTAGGTACTGGTCGATGCGCCCTTTGAGATGAAGCAGGAACAAGTGCGCTACCTTGGTAACTGCGAGACGATCTTGCACCCCCAGATGAGCATCAGAGGAGACAGACTGAATGATGTCGAATATTATGGCCTGGGCAGCTTCATTCCCAGCCATATGATCTGCACCATAAGTGATGTAATTCTCTAGTGAAGGCTGCAATTCGTCTATGAAGTCCATGCCAGTGTTTCTGAAAGTGTTGTGTAGAGTGGTGAGGACGCCCCACATAGTGGGCGAAATTGCCTTGGCTGAGAATGTACAGCTATCCACTATTTCAAAGATTTCTGCATAGAGGTCAACAATATCATTCTCCAGAACGAAGTTGATGACAGGAAGTACTGTCTGTTCCAATCTGAACAGAGCCTCAGGAGTGTTTTCAAGACTCAGGATGAGCGTGCCAATGGTGTTGAGTATACCTAAGGCAGCAAGTGACTTATCGTCTGAATTATCCCATTCGAACCCGTCATCGAGGCTTTTTCCATGCGAATCTGTACTGTCTTGCATGATACGCATAAAGGTGTCTCTGAGCTGTTCTGCTAATTCCACGGCGTAGGGCGTAAGCTCATTGGCAAATACCTCTACAAATTCTTCCATCACATTGGATAGACTGTCGACATCCACCTCGTTGGCAAGCTGCAACATGACTTTCATAATTTGCGGTATGCTTTCGACCATGGCATTGTGCACAAAATCTTGACGTATCAATGGTTGAAGTGCAAGTGCTGCCTCGACCCGAACCGGTAGTTCCTGCTCCGTGAGACACTTCATCACTCCTTGATAGGCGACTGCAAGGTTCTGTTGATTGGTATACTCGATATCGGCAAATCTGTTCATCATCTCACAAGCTCGAGCTCTCAGGTATCCCTGCGGAGACTCAAACTCAGGGAAGACATGCGAGACGAAGAATTGCTCCATCATTGGTCTGACAGGGCTCTTCGGCTTCAATATGAGATGAGAAAGACTGCCAATCATCCGTAGAGCTCCTTCTTTTCGAACTGGATCCTTCTTCTCGCCAACTGCCTCAGCATAAGTTGTCACTTCTCGGTTGATGAACTCTAATGTGTGCATGAAACAGGTCGATTTCTTCCGTGAAGCACAAGCCACAAGGAAATTGATTGCTGCAACGTCGGGAGAAGCGTAGTCTTCGTATATGTCTATGCGCTTGTTGATGTATTCTTGCGGGTCGTCAACCCACAGATCGTGGTCATCTTGAGTTGGACAGATTTGTGGAAATACGAAATGCTCCACGAGAGAATCAACGTTGTCCTTCAGTAATGCCCAGGTAGTTTTTGGCTTCACGCAAGCTGTAAAGAAGCTGCCAATAAAGTATAGGGCTCGCGGACTGAGCCAATTTGACTGGTGATCAGATGCCCAGCCCTGAACCTGTTCTAAATAGCATCTCAAGATCTCGGGTGCGAAGGATACAGAGAAGACTTTGGCGAACTTCGAGTAATCTTGAGCGGCTTCGCCTGAAAGTTGTGTGGGGTCCCCATATCTTTGGAATAACCTATCGAGCGAGAAATAAGCCCATTTCTTGGCTTTCAGCCAAACGTGTGCAGCACGATCCTCACGATCATATGCCATGAGCTCTGCAGTGACAGGCTTCGTTACGACCTTGAGCAGAAGCTGGCCCCACGGCACGAGTGAGGCCATGTCCTGCAACTCGGGAGCCAGCTCAAGCCAAATCACACTTTTGTATATCTTGAAGATCAAGCGCATCATGTCACCAGCTAGATCGCTCTCGTCATTGACCAGGCCCTCACCAATGTGTAGGAGTGTCGTAAATGTCGCCTGTATGATAGAGTCGAGCCCCTTACGTCTGTCTTTCGATCGCCATCTGTAAACTCGTGCCAATTCCAAAAGGCATGTCAGCCCGGCGTAGATTGATTCCGCATTGTGGTTTTGCAGCAGAGCGACAGTTTGTTGCAAAAATTCTGGCCAACGATCGGGAAAGTCTGTGCCAAGTATTTGGTTGAGAACATTGACCAGCTGAGTCTGGGTTTGGTATGGTGCGGCAACTAATATCGGCACTAGACGAGCTCGAAACTCTGCCTTCTCTTGATCGCTGATAGACTGCTCGTCATTGCCCTCCAGCGCCCAGCGACGGCTGACACAGTTCTTGAGATAGACGGCACCTGAAGATCCATTAACGACACGTACCCGAGATCGGATGAGACCTACCTGCCTGTTTGGCCGAAGTGTTGTCACACTCCGCAACCACCGTCAAGACTGCACCGACAAAGCCCGGATTCTTCTCGACATTTCGCAATTCCAGCTCGGATCGTCTGGAAATTCGTCAGAAGGGATGATAGAGATTGGAGTACATATTCACTACTTTCTGATATTGGGGTCGGATGCAAGTGTTTGCTCGAAGCATTGTATCAATGGCTGAAGAGAATCATTCATGCCAGATTCCAGTGCAGACAATGACTGGCAAGGAACACTGTGTTTTGCTGTGCGGACGATACGAGCTCGTAAGTAAGTGAAAAGATGGCCTCAGACCGGCAGTTCAGTTGCAGGACCAGGAGTTGCCTGGATGTATCTGTACCGGTACCGTAGCATTCAACAGCAAAACACTTGCTGTGGCTGTACGAATGCTTGACATGAATGAATTGCTTCCAAAATTTGGTGTCTCGCACGCATTCAGGAGGAGCTCCTCTCCTGGTGATGTGGGGCAGCAGGATTCTCTTTGGGTTCACTTCAGCTGCTCCCTGGACACTTCAGTTGCCAGATCAGGCAACCCTCTACCAGTCTCCCTCTTGCCAGCTTTGACATTTGCATAGGTACACATAGCCCTGAGGACAAGGTATTTCAGTGGTTGTGAGCATGTGACTGGTACCGATGACAGGTGGGCACAGTAGTACGCTGTCTCTCGAGCGCGGTCTGGTAAGATCTCTTGTAAGTTGTGCAGTGTTGGCTGACGCCGGCTGCAGTTGCGGCATAAGGATCTGTCATATGTCCAGCATTTACAATTACCTTATCCTCAACTATTTGTAAGACTTTGTCAGACCACTCAATTGGCATATAACTCATCGTTCGACAGCTAAGACAGATGCATGAATCCAGCAGCGTGAGCACAACCACGGCCGCTACACAGCAGCAAGACAAAGCGTGATCAAGAGCGGAGCCGCGCAATTAATACTCGAGCTTGAATTTGATCTGCAGGTGCATTTCGTCTGCGTCATTTCTGACGCCCGAAGCTCCGCTCCCTCCACTCCACGTCGAAGTCTGACCCTCACAATCGACTCCCAGCATAGCAGCAGTAAATTCAATTTTGCATCTCTGTGACCCATGCTCTCTTCTCGACCACAGATCAGACTAGCTCAGGCAGTTTCTCATCTATCACGACGATCGTACGCGACAATCATGACTGACACCACCAAGTACAAGCTGAATCACAGCATGATCAGGATCAAGGATCCCAAGATCACTGTACCATTCTATGAGAACAACTTCGGCATGAAACTCATCCACAAGGCTGAGAATGCTGATGCCAAGTTCGATTTGTGTATGCAATACCCTCTCGATGATTGCCGATCATGCTAATGGTCGAGATTTCCTTGCCTTTGATTCTCCTAGCGCACTGCACTCAGGCAAGGCGAGATCTGATCGTGAAGGCATTTTGGAATTGACTCACAACTATGGTGATTTCTCCACAGGTAACTGCTTTGCTCTCACACTGACACGACAGGCTCCGAAGACAAGGACGGTAAGGTCTATCACAACGGCAACAAGGAGCCCCAAGGATTTGGCCACATTTGTTTTACAGTCGACAACATCTCTGGCGCATGTCAGGCTCTTGAGTCGAAGGGTGTCAAGTTTCAAAAGAAACAGACAGATGGACGTCAAAAGGACATCGCATTCGCCCTTGACCCTGATGAATGTAAGACAACCCAACATGAAGCAAGTCATCTTGAAGACTGACTCGAGGAGATTGGATCGAATTGGTTGGGCATGGTAAAGATGACGCGTCAGCCAAATCAGACATCGGCAGCTATCGTTTCAACCACACCATGATCCGAATCAAGGACCCAGCAGTCTCTTTGAAATTCTACACCGAGATCATGGGTATGGAGTTGCTTCGCAAGTCAGAAATGAAGGATGCGAAGTTCGATTTGTACTTCCTGGCATATCCACAAGCCAAGAGCGAGGAGAATTCAACACAATCTGGCCTGAATCCTGGTGCAGCACGCGAAGGTATCCTCGAATTGACTCACAATTATGGATCAGAGGAGAAGGAGGGTCAAGTCTACCACAATGGCAACGACGAGCCACAAGGGTTCGGACACATTGCCGTCTCTGTCGACAATCTGGATGCTGCATGTGAGCGATTCGAGCAAAAGGGTGTAAACTGGAAGAAGAGATTGACTGATGGGAGAATGAAGTCCATTGCCTTCATTCTGGATCCGGACAACTACTGGATCGAGATTATCGGCAACGAGACTCTCAAAAAGTAATGATTGGAGTGATGACAGATGAATGTATGATGTATATTGTGATGTATTAAGCGACAAAAGTATGCTCGACACGTCCTCACGCGGTGCCTGTGAGGCACTTTCGTTGATCACGAAGCCGTCCTTGGCCTCACTTGTGTTGATCGTGCGTTGATAGTCAGTTTCCCAGCCAACGGCTCTGACACGCATCGAAAGGACCATTTGTACACAGTATCGCGCTGTGACGCAATTTACCATCGCAGCGACTTGTCAAACAGATACTCCAAGTCCTCTCGGGCGACGGCCTCTGGCGCAAGGGCAAGCACCCTCGCTTGTGGCAAAGTAGCCTCCACTAACTCTGGAATATCAGATGTACCGTACCCCAATTGCTCAATACCCTGAGGCTGTGTGTCCAATCGTCGAATAAAGTTCTTGATAGCATTCTCGAGGATTTCACCAGCCATTTCGTCCTTTGCGTTCGTGGTGTCTGCACCAAAGAGCTTTGCAGCAATCAAGTGACGTTCCGGATTCGAGTGTGCCGTGAAGCGGAAGATCATTGGTGCAGTGACCGCGACGGAAACACCGTGAGGGATGAGTTTGATGTCGGGATTGTACCCGGAGTGAGTGTACCCCTTGTTCATGCCTGAAATGGCATAACTCATGCCGTGGGCGAGATGAACACCGGCGTTCCCGAAACCGATACCGGCATAAGTCGCTGCCAAGGTCATGCCCTTTCTCGCTTCCTCGTCCTGCATGTTGCTGGCCACCATTCGAGGCATGTAATCGATGCACATCTCGAGAGCCTTCAGTGACCACATGTCTGAGATTGGATTGGCGCCCTGATAAGCGGGTCTGAATTTTGGGTTGGTCGGCCGAGGACTTCGCATATGGTAGGGAAGTGCGGTATACGATTCTAGTGCGTGACACAGAACGTCGAGACCGGATGATACTGCCACTCCTAGGGGCATGGATGCGGTATTGAGTGGATCCACTATTCCAAGAGTTGGTTTCAGCATTCGCGAAGCGATACCGGTCTTGGCCCGCTTCGACTCCATGTCGAAAATGGCCGATCCTGTAGTCTCGGAACCAGTTCCAGAAGTGGTGGGTACTGCAATGAGTGGATGCAATTGTTTCTCCACAGGCAGTCCCTTTCCGAGTGGAGCATTGACAAAGTCGAGGAAATCAGCCTTGTCGTAGACAGTGTATAGATTGGCGATCTTGGCTGTATCCATGACAGACCCACCACCTACAGCAAGGAAAGCATCGGCTTTACAGTCGCGCGCAAATTGGATAGCTTCATGAAGCTTTGATTCCTTCGGCTCAACCCTGGTCTTGTCGTAGACATGGTAATTGACTCCTGCCGCCTTCAGACCGTCAATAGCATTCTTGAATGGTAACAAGTTCTTGACATTCGCGTCTGTGAAGACTGCTACATTCTTCGAACCAAAGTTCAAAAAGTCCATACCCACTTCCTTTGTGACACCTTCACCATACCTGATGGCAGATGCAGCCATCTCAAAGGCATACTCTGTCTTCGCTTTTTCATCCACAGGTGTGGCATATCCCTTTGCATGTGCTCTACCGTGTGAGGCACACATCGATGGCTCGGCGTTATGTCCATGGCACGGGCAACTGCCCCCACCTACAACAGACAAGATATTTACTGCCCTCTGCCTAGCAGTCCTTGCTACTATAGTTGCCATATTCACAATACTCCTGGATCGTTCAAAGCCAGCCTAGGGAGGCTAATCCGAGCGAGGAAGTCCTGTTTTTGTTGTAGCAGTGGAACATCAGTCTGGGACGACTGCGGAGAAACCCCAGTTGAGCGGAGCCCAGGCTTCGAGCCATCGGTCAATGCCGGCGTCAGCGATTACCACGTGACGAAGACTGGATCCCGGGGACATTCAGATCTGGCTACCCTGGGGTACCGTAGCCGACAACTCAGGCAGATCAATCAGTGGTCAAACCATCAAAGAAATTGCTACTGATCAAGTTACATGAAACGACCTATCTCTACAAACAACTTTATTCACCTCTGCTTTGGGCAGTGTCCCGTCCATACATCATAGTTCTGCTTCTAGTGCTCGACAAAGTAGCTGGTCAAGATTTTCAGCACAATAGAAGCCCGAGATCACATAAATGAACGGCACGGCTGAAGTAGAAAAGCAGTCAAATGGTATCAGTGCTGATGAGGTGGCTTTATATGACCGTCAGATCAGACTATGGGGCATGGAGGCTCAGGAACGTATGCGTAGTGCTCATGTACTCCTGATTTCTATGAGAGCCTTGGCGAATGAGGTGGCAAAGAACCTTATTCTAGCAGGAATTGGAACTCTTACCGTTCTTGACTCACAAAGTGTCACGGAAGACGATCTCGAAGGACAATTCCTTGTGTTCAACGAAGACATTGGCAAAAACAGGGCCCAAGCAGCCGCTAACAATGCTCAGAAGCTCAACCCACGGGTTAGTGTCCTTGTCGATCAGGGGAGTGTCCAAGACAAGTCCGAAGACTTTTTCGCTGGCTTTGACGTTGTGATAGCCTGTGATCTCGAGTTGAGCGACATCGTTCGTATCAACAATGCCTGTCGACAAGCTCATAAACCTTTCTACGCAGCAGAAATACCAGGCATGACAGGTTATGTTTTTGCTGATTTAGTGGAGCATAACTTTGTAACAGAACGAGAGGAGGTCAGCAGCAAGGGAGAGCGACAAAAAGTGCCAATACCTGCAACAGAAAGATATACATCTTTCGAAGAAGTCCTCAAACATGATTACGGTTCTACTTTGAGGCCAAAGCAGAAAAAAAAGGTCGCTGCCGTGCTTCCTCTCACTCTCGCTCTTCTGAGGTACAGACAGCGTGAGGGAAAATCCCCCGAAAAAGATGACAATTCTTTTCAGAAGTATGTTTTGGACGCTTTGAAAGGACTCGGTCTGCCTGAAACTCTGATAAGTGACGTACAAGCACAGGAGTATGTGCAAGGCTGTGATTGCGAGCTATCTGCTGTAGCTGCCATCGTCGGCGGAGTACTTTCCCAAGATGTGCTGAATGTGCTCAGTCGTCGTGAGTTTCCTGTTCAGAATATGTTCATCTACGATGGCAACACCAGTGAAGGACCCATCTACAAATTGTAAAGTTCTTCCCGTGCAAATGTGCTTTCATTTGTGCCAAAGCTACAAGAGGCAAGACTGAACGAGAGGAAGCGTGACCGCTAAATGAATCGTGTCTGACAGCTGCAAGTAATCTATTCTCGTTCTGATGATGAAGCATCCGGCGACGATACAAGCATGTTCAATCCTCGGAACATGCCTGATGCATGCTCAACTCACTCGATACAGCTTTTTTTGTGGACCACAATTTCCCAGTCATTTTCGAGGTAGTGAAGCTTGAGCAAAAATATAAATCTGTCGGCTCACAATGTGGAAGACATAGTGTCAGTCACAATCTATCATAGCTCATTGAGTGCTGGACTTCCCACAGTAATCGGTCTCCCATGCAGGATAGTGCCCCAGGTAGACAGGCAAGGCAATACCAGATTAGTGCTTAACTTGCACCAGCATCGAGACTCGTTCGATCAGACAGTACATCAGAGTGATCAATCAACAGCATAATCTGAGCATTTGCTTCGTCTTCTTTCGTCTCACCTGGGCAATGAGTAGACCAAGTCGTCGACACTGCCAGTAACTGGAGCAAGGTACCTGTACACTCTGCTATGGTGCGTCTCGTCATAATAGATTTAGCATGACACCGTCCGGGAGAGCGACTCGAGCGTCAACCAAACTTGCTACGACCAGATCTCGGGAGAGAGCCACAGGCTTCTGGAGAGACAATCGTTCTTACATCATCAGTGATGAGGAAGATGCTGCTTATGGCCGACACAACATATCGTCCAAGAAGCTCAAGAAGAAACGCAAAGAGGCTAAGAACATCCTACTTGTCAAGAACCGAAAGGAGATAGTCAAGCAATCGAGTATTCAAATACGATTGCCCTATGATGTTAGTGCTGTACATATTCTGAGCTCACATGTAACAATGCTAGATTTTGCGAATCGTACTAGACTTCCTGGATCCTGTCTCGCTTGCTCAATGTGCACAAGTCTGTCAAGAGTGGAACATTATCCTTCAGCACGACATCATTTGGCGAGCCTCACTGGAGAACTGTTTCTCTACTTCCGTTAGCATACCCGAACATCTCACTAATCGCGAATTTATAGAAGTCTGTGCTGCCTCCATATGTGGTCTCTGCCACGAGCGCAAGACCGGCCATATCAAAAGCTACTTCATATTTGGGTTCGCTGCATGTGATCCGTGCTTCAAGGAAAACACAGTTTGTGCTATCACTGCGAGAAAAATGATCCTAGAAGAGGACTTGCCGTTGGACTTGGTGCAGACCGTGCCTCATGAGAACATCCAAGTGGGTCGTGCTCCAGTGTGGCAGTCTACCATGGAGTCACGATTTTGGCCTGCAGACTTAAAAAGCATTATAGAGGAGAGCTTCTATTACCACAATTTGGACGAGCTACGAGCATGGATCCAGCACCGAGCAGCCTCTTCAGCATCGCTCATGAAAGCTATCAAACCGCTAAGGATGTTTCAGCAGTCATACCACTCAGAGGTTGCTCGCATAAAACGGGATCTCTCGAACTACAAGTTGCGCTCGAAGTGGTTACAGATCGACAACCTCGCTCAAGGAATTGGCATCAGTGAAGAGAGACAATCCTGGATATACAAGTGCGACTACTTATCACGTCCACTGATGACTCCTGTGCCTTTCACAGAGACGGAACTAAGACAAATAGCACGAGATCTTCCCAAGGAGTTGGAAAAAGCGGAAATGGAAAGCAAGAAGCAGAGTCTTCTGAGACGAGCAGAGAAGGAGCTGAAGAACATCATCACGAGGACTATATCGCGAACATCGTTTGCTTGTATGGTCCATGGCGGTCTACCACACAACCTCTGACCATTTCAGATCCACGCATGCTCTTTAAGCCCTTTGAGCGACCATTACCTTCCACAGAACTGATACAGTTATACAAGAGGGAACTTCTCGAGCTGGACTACTTAGTGCTCTTACACATCATTAGCGCAGTCTATGAAGCTACAGAGTTCTCGAGTGAAATCTCTATTGGCCAGATCATGGACGCCTGTGATGTAGTGTCGGACATGACAAAACGTCACCCAGATTTTCGACATCAATTCCCAGAACTCACGGTCTGTCATGTTGCATGCCGTCACGAATAGTGTTGATTCTGTAGTGTACAACCTGCTCTCCGCCACGACAGATGAATATCTTGTGCCTCTTCTTCAGTTATTGGACACATACACATCGAGGCAAACGCATGCAAAGGATTAATGTGGATGCACCTAATAATAGTCTGTGGAATCTGTTAAAAGATGATGTCCGTCAGAACTCGGCGTACGTGTCATTGAGAAAAGAAATTACGGCCCAGCTAAGTCTAGCAGATCCCCAACGGCTGAAAACCTCGAACGCCTATATAAGATGTCGCCTAGAATACTCAATTGGTCCAGTGTATGGACAATTGAGGACGAAGACTCATTCTGGAACTCGGCACGTGAGCACGAAAATCATTGGTTACGTGAATTTGAGTCTGAGTAAATCTCCTTCACATCTTCAAGAGACATATAATCAGGAGATTGTCGCCACTGTAAGCCATGACCTGTACACGACTGTGTTCTGCATCATATGCACTAGCTGAAGTAGAGTACAAACTGAAATAGCTGTCTGAGGATGTCTCCTAGTGGTCCACTCTTGGTTTTTTTTTTTCAAGCTGTTTTTGTAGGACCATGTACGAGCTTGGTATGGTGTGGCCATGATTCACTGCATCGAGCTCAGCTTGAGTCTATCCGATGTAGAACCGAGGTGCTCATGTGAGCACAATTATGAGCTTAATATTGGCTGAAACTCCAAAGATGCTGCCCGGGCAGGTGGGGAAAGCGCAACCAACAGCCACCGTGGGGTAAACAATGAAGCAATTGGTGGAGCTGTAGAGCAGGACACCTGGGGAAGCACCCTTCACACCGCCCACCTTGACCATGACTGGGCCTTCATGCGGGATCTACATTCTCGCGCCTGCCCAGGTGCCATGCTCGCGCGACAGCCTCTTCGCACATTAATGGCTCGTGGCAGGAGAGGTAAAATGACATTGCCATATACTTCAGGACGTGAGAGATTTTTGCCGTATTGCTGCAGTACATTTTTGTCTATGCAGAAAAGATGCGAGAGTAGAGTAACTCGTGTCGACCTTGCCATACATCAACGATGCTGAAGGTCTGACCACAGTCGTCGATTCCCATGTTCTTTGTCTTCTCGATCGCTTGCTGTATTGCTTGCCGCGTGCTCCTGCTCGCAAGCAGGTGAGTGGACTCGTAGGGACCGATGAGGCTGAGTCGCACAGCAGCGCTCAAGACTGCTTTGGCGTGAGATTGTAGGAATGCAAATGTCAGCCTGTCCAGGCCAATCCCTAAGACCCGGCCGGCGAGCCCAAACACAACGCCAAAATGACCTGTCGCGGCCGCGTGAGGCGAGTGTACCGCGGCCTTGTATGCCAATACCTGCTTGTAGAGTTCTTCATCCTCGTCGCCACAATGCTGCAGGAATGTCTTGACAATGAGTTTGAGCAGCGCACGACCCTGGGTCAGACTTGCACGTCGCGCGACCTGACATGGCGTGTTGGCATCAAACGTGTCATCATATGCTACTGCATTCCTCGGATCTGTGTTCGCAGCACGAATGAACGGTATGGTCGTGCGGCAGAGGGAATCTATAGAATGTTTGAGAAAATCTGCCACATCGGTCCCTGGATTGTGAATACTACAGGACTCGAGACCGGAGGAGTAAGCAAACTACATCTCGCGTGTCAGCTCCACAAAGCAGTGTCATGGCGATGGAATCTTGCCGCCATGACGGGAGGTGAAGGCGGGGGAGAACCACATCTTGGAATGGACTCACGGATCCAATGGGGAGTTGGGAATCGGCCAGGATCAGGAGAAAGTGATCCTCCATCTGTGACTCGGTCTGAAGTAGTACGTTATGTTATTTTTGTGGACACGACCTGTGTGAGACCTTAACCTAAATTAGCTGGCTGGGATATCATATGGGCTGGCTGTTGCTGCTCGTATTACCGGTCCGAGCAATCTCCGAGTGTCGAAAATGAGCTAAATTGAGAAGACTCCACTTCTCACACGACAAAAGTCAAGCAGGTGCACAAGGGATTGTGAAATTTCATGTCTGTCACGTTGCGCCCTCTTGAGGATTCGATGGCACCCTCAGAGAACGGATACCATTAATCGGAACGAATGGAAGCGACCCCTCGCGATGGCACGGTTGCAAGGAGGTTCCTAGAGTCAGGGAAAATGGGACAGATTGCTGCCCGAGTGGTTGAGAGTGAGCCCAAGACGACCTTGCACCAAAAGGTGGGTCCGTTGTCGATCGTGCCGAAGAACTGTTGGAAGACTGCGGCGGGGTGACATACAATCCGGGCATCTGATTGGTGGTAGTGCAGCTGATGCTGGTGTGCCACATGATGGGCAGCGTGGGTGATTGCCGATCGCAGCCTCAACTGTCCGGATCTCTGATCATTCGCTCTCCGACTAAAGTAAGGTTGGCGGTCTGCAGCTCGCAGCTCGCTTCGTGGCTCACGGCAGACGTGCTTGGTCAAATAGGCCTCTTCGTCCACCAGCTACTGGGCCTCATCTTAGAACATCTTTCTGTCCTCGGCACACACACGTCTCGCCATCAAATAGACACCTACTACACTAGACATTACATACCATACAAAATGGAACAGCACAGCATGACCATCAGTGCTGAAGAGTATGCTATGACCGCTCGGCGAAAGTCTTCAGTCGCTTCTGTGACCAGTGTTCGCAGTGTCTCGGTGAGCTGATGCGTCGTGGTGGATCCTGCGCAGCACTAATGGTATAGCACGAGCTGGAAGTCAATCCCTTCGAGACAAGCTTCAGCAACTTCCTCGGGTCATCAAATGCCACCCCGACACAGCCTCGTCCTATGCGACCATTCTCTCTGGACAGCTTCGTCCTGAAATCCAAGTCGTCCGGCGTGTCGCGCAATTCTTCTATCAATAGTACGAGGTCTAGCTGTCCGTCCGCAAACCCTCCCAACTACGCTTCGCGATGTCCACCTGGACATCTCGAGACCCGTTGAGCACTCCAACTCCGGTCTGATCTATTCTCACAAGGCAGCTCAAAACGGCATAATGACATAATGAACGCATTGCACATACTTCCGGACTATTGATTAGTCTCGACTCTGGTTACATAGTATCATTCTTGTAGTCATATTCACTTTACTCTGGCAGTAACTCAACGGGTCACGATATCTTAAGCATAATTGTGACTACCGTACCGTAGTGCAGATGTCCTACTTCTACCTGTGGTCAAAGCCCGTGGTTTCGACCTCCGTGGCTGAATGTCAACTCACGGCTCGGACTGCCCAATCAGTTCTGGGCGGCGTGTGGAGCAATTTCAACTGGCGACTTCCTCCAAGCTATGAACACACAAATTCAGAGGGGATCGTGTACGGTATATATTATGATTGTACACATGAGTTGCTAGCCTGTTGAGGGGCGTATATACGGCGTGCTCTGAATGCTGGATGCTGCTGGCATAGTCAGTACAGCATGTTTCCTTGCTGTTGCTGCTTCATGGTACCTCACCACACCAGCGCCTGATGACCTATCGAAAGATTGTCTTCGTCCGAGGCTGCTTGCCAGTGCTACTTTTCATTCGCGCTTTCTACCCGTCCTACATTCCTTTAGATATCCGGTTCTCTACATTGGCATAGATTTAGACTCTGTCGGCTATGTAGACAGAATACTCTCGTTACAACGTAAAGCGTGGCGAGTGCTATCACTTCATAGTGAGGACTATCTCGGTCAGAGGTATTCTGGCACAATCAAGCAAAAGCTATGGAGTCATATGGCGGACCATGACATTGATACCACAGACCTCAAGAGAGCTCTGCTGATCACTACTCCGAGACTGTTGGGATACTCCTTCAATCCAGTCTCCTTTCACTACGTTTACGATACAAATGATCGTCTGAGAGTCGTTGTCTTGGAAGTCAACAATACATTTGGAGAAAAGCACGTCTATGTACTACAGCAGGACTTGGCAGATGAAGTGCCCAGGAAAGGCTATACTTCTGCCCAGACGTTCCCCAGACGATTTCACGTCTCGCCATTCAATGATCGATCGGGCTCCTATCGATTACAGTGCCTCGATCCTCTTTCGGGCGATGAATTCAAGGTGTCGATGCACTTGACCCTCCTGGACGTCGATGGAACAAAGAAACTGACGGCACAAGTGGAATCTACTTTTGCTCCAGTTGAAACTTCACGGACAGGATCATCTGTATGGACTTTGGTCAAGTACGGCTCAGCTGTCTTCTTGACCATGCCGCGGATCCTGTTACAAGCATACAAGATCCACTACGGAAAGAAACTGGCAGTCTATCTCCGTCCGGAACCATACGAAGATATCGGCGCCATCGGACGCTCTCAAGCATCGCCCGTCGACTCGTACTTTGCGGATCTGGTCTTTGAGTACCTCAGAACCAACGCAGAATGGTTGCCCTGTCACAGGATCATCTTCAACATTCTGCCTTCACCAAAAAACCGGCAGAACGTCGTGATTGATGGTGCAGGCTTCGAAGATCAACTCGAAATCACGGTTTTGTCTTGGTCATTCTTCTCTTCCTTGGTCACTTCAGAGTCACCACTGACGTGCCTATGGACCGATTCGCTGGCTCTCTCGTCGCCGCTTTTCAGGACATCTGATCAGACACTCTTTCTGCGCACGTTTGGTGCTGGATTCGGGAGACGGTTGGGTGGTAAATGGTACCTACAGGATGCCCGTGTAAAGTACCGCGGCCGACCAGACTGGTTCGAACAGGTGGGTGAGGTTGAACCTGACCACACCGAGTTCCTCGGAACCAGTAACTGTGTATTCGACAATCACGTCTACGATATGGCTGCGAAAGGACGACGGTCCCTGTGGACCTTTAGGTACCATGTGCTCTCGAGTCTCTGGTTGGCCTGGTTTGGAAACACATTGTTTGGTGCTATCGCGACATTTGCTGGTGATGCAGGTAAACCTGCCGATGAGTGGTTGCGCGTCAAGCTCGAATTTGAGCGACGGCGACTCTGCAATAAGACGGTCGAAGTGAAAGACAAGTGATTTGAAACAATTCTCTTCGTGGTCTAGAACGACGTTGGATTTTTCTTGTGGCTCAATCATCATATAAAGAGTGTCGCAATGACATCGATCCATATTATGTACACTATATAGATATGATAAAACTACATCTTCGATAGTGATATGTACAGACACGGAGCAAGTCTGTGCAATGGCACTACCACCAGGCGCACCACCCAATGTAACACTGACACAAGTTTTCCAGACTGGTGGCCTGCTCGATCAGTTTTTCGACCTGCATGGTGACATCAAGTTCGACTTCAGGCTTAAAGTCCCGGCCAGTCAGTTTATTCTGTACTCTGTTGAGGACATTGACGGCACGTTGGTTCAGGACTTCCGGCTTGTTCTGTGCCTCCTTCAATTGCTCGCCTTCATCAGCCTTTCCACGCTTTGCCGGGCCCGTATTGTCTTGCTCAGGCAACAATTCAGGCTCTGTACTGTTGGCATTCCGAGCGACCGGATCACCAGGACTTGGGGCGGTGGTCATCAATCGCCAGTTGATGAGTGGATCGTATACGAACGCTTCCAAAACAGCCATCAGAGACTCTTTGTTGTCTCGCAGTACACGCATGACGTGTTCACAAGTGATTCTGAACGACCCTTCGATACCACTGACTTCCATAGCATTTGTCAACATCCGCGTCAAACGGAATGGAATTTGTTCTGGGAATTTTTCTCTGTGCATAGCAACCTCGAAACAATCTCCGAAATCGATGTGTACAACTTTGCCTGTATAGCGATCAAGCATAAGATTCGAAGGATGTCTGTCACCAAGACCGAGAATATATCCGGTCATCGACATGACGGCAAGTGAACGGGTATATGTTGTGCGTCTGTCGAGCCAGGCTTCAGAACTGCGTGATTTCAGCCATAGGACTCGATAAAGATCTTGTCCCGTAGTATTGTCCAGAGCATACTCGAAGACTTCGACTTTTTGAAGAAGTGTCAAGTTGTCATAGTCTGGAGCCATCTGCAGCATCAGACGGTGCTCGATATTCAGCAAAATTTTCCTTGAGTCACGATAGTCTCTGATCAACACATGGAAGGTATCACTGTCGGGCACCCAACCGAGAAGCCCAGAGTTTGGAGACAGTGGAATTACCGGATATCTTTGGATGTTGAGATGTCTCTTGAAACTCTCAGAATCCACTGAGAGCAAAGTGTTTACAAGTCCAAACAGTTGCATGACACGCTCGTCCTGACGTATATCTTCGTGGCCCTTCAAGAGATACTGATAGTCCTGACCGTCGTTGCCTTTCATGGTAAGCCTTCGTGGACGTTGCTTACTTGTGATTACATTGAACGTTGTCGCAAAACTAGCAATCTTGATCACTTCTCGACCAGAATGATATGTCCCAGGTACAGCGAGCTCCAGATCTTTGGCACCAAGCAATTTTTGAGACACGTACTGCAGTTCAAGTGTAGTCAATTGGGGTAGTTGGCGACTGATCTTACGGAAGACTTGGTAGTACAAGTCCCAAGCCTGATTCAAATCGGCGGCGTTCTTTGTTTCTTTGTATTTTTCACACCAAGATTTGGCTTCTTGTAGATCTCTGCCAAAGGCTTGATTGAAGGAGGTCTCACGCAGCGTTTCCGGTCCTCGTTCCAGCATTTCGTGAAGTGGTTCTAGCACGCTGAACATACCATCTATGTTGCGATCGCCAAAGTACAAACGAGAAGCTTCTTCTAGTCCTTCATGCCATTGCTCGTGCCACAGAATTGCAACACGAATCAACTCATGACTGACCAGTTGTGCTTGATCGACCAGGTCAGCGCTGTGTACCTTCATCTTCTCCATAACCTCCAACGCAGCTCGCTGTCTGGAGATACTAGTCGACTTCGTGGCTACTGTCAGAGGATAGACCAAGGCTTGAGGATGAGCTCTGCCGACATCTGCCAGTAATTGATGGATCAAACGACGAACATTAGCACCTGGAGCATGAATTCGCGCAATGAGTTGTGGAATCACCTCCAGCCAGGTATCAATACTGACAGTTGTGAAACCCTCGGTTATGGCCTGTCCAATCTCGACATCATTCGCATATTTAAACCACAGACTCAACAAACGCAAGGTGTCTTGCAATGAATTGCCAGAGCAAAGTGCGATAGACCCGAAGAATCCTTGAATTGCTGGCTTGATACGAGTGCTGTATATTTCTTGCTGTACACCTTCTGGTTGATTCTCATGATATTGTATGACGTCGAAGTTTGCAAGAGCCCACGAATGCCAGGCTTTGTACCAATCCTTGTCAAATCTAGTGGCAAGACTGTATGATTCTAGAACTTCAGTCATGTTGTCTGAAGTCCATTGTGGTTCGAGAGCTCTTTGCCATTCTCCTTGTTTGTGATAACATCGTGCCAGGAGTTCGTAGTAGTCTGACACATCAGTCTTAATGGAGTCCTCCTTGACAGCAGATACTTGTTCACTGCCACGAATTGTCATGCCGACATCGTTTGACAGACGAGCCGTGAAATCGCGTAATGTTTTTAGTGCCAAGGCTTTATCTTGAGTTTCATATTGGTACTTGAGATGGGCATATACCACTCGAGGCTGTGCATGTGTCAGGTCATCTGGTGAAACATCCTCAGGCAGCAGTGAGTTTAGTGACTTTTCAGCCAAGCCCAAGCGACCCGATTTACGGCACAGATTCGCAAATCTTATCCACATCTCCATGTTTTCCTCGGGCGAAATAACAAGAGCGCGGACTTTGAGCATACGCTGCCACACCTCAACATTGCGCTGACAACCTTTCAGTCGCCTCGTCCAAGTTTTCCTCATTGTAGCTCGTTTCTCGGGTCTGTCTTTGCTCTGTTTGTACGTGATGATCTCTTCAAGCTCGGCAAGCATCTGAACACGGACTGCGACACTGTACGCGCGGTTGTAACTCTCTCCGACAAGAGCTGTGAGCTCTGTGTCGAGTAAGTCACGGGCTTTGGTTATGTGTGAGAGCGCTTCCGGGAATTGGTTCCTATGCAGGGAGATAATTGCACGGAAAAAAGCTCGATCAGGCACATCCGATTTCATGACACCAATGTAGTCGTCCATCAGTTCCCACTGTCCTAGGCCCCATGCTGCTGCTGCGGCAAGAGGTGCAATTGATCTACGAACATCGTGGCCGGCATGTATCCATTTCTCTTGTGCGAGTGACGAAAGATGATCCCACTCTCCAAGGGCATGTAAGCAACGCATCTTACCCATAGTGACAGCAAAAGTGTTTTGCTCTTCAGGCGACCGCGACTCGTATGCCTTCAGGGCATCTTCCCATCGTTGCAACTTTTCGTACCAGGTCTCTTTGAGCTCGAGATCGTGATGTTGTTGTGCATGCGTCAATATACCAATGGCAGCGTCTGGTTGTTGCAACTGATTATTGATGGAAATCAGACTCTCAATTGTCTCTGCCGATGGTTCTGAGATGAATTCGAGTTCTTTGTAATGCAGGGCTTTCGCAAATGCATGACACTTTGCTGCATAAGAGCCCAAAGTACGGATATCGATTGGAAGAGCCTTGTCGTCGTGTTCCATAAATTCAGCCAGGTTCAAAAGCGCCTGTAAGATCTCTGGAGGAATGTTGGGTGAGGTCAAAGCAGTCTCAATCGCACGGACAAGTTCGTCCTGATACTGTTCGTACAAGTCGGTCCAGCAAGATACAAAGGCTGCATTGAAGAGCTCTCTGGCCAAAGGGTAATATAAACCTGCTAGTCCAGCGCAAGCTCGCAGAGCATGGGATGGAGATTCATTCAGAAGCTCAACAGATAGACGTCGGATCCACTCCTGCCAATCATCTCTTGTTGATCTTTGAGAAGCTTCCCAAGCATTCTTGAGATGCTGCTGATTGACTGGCAATTTCTTCGCGGCTGTCTCGGCAGAACCTGCATCGTTCTCTCGAACGTCACCAAACTTCTCCTCCGGATTCAAATCTTGTGGTAATGATTCTCCTTTCAGAAGCTTAGAGACTAGTAGGTCGTAGTTTGAGTGTTGTATTTTGTTTGTTATCAAGCATTTATTGATCATTGGTATAAAGATCGCATAATCATAACCGAGCTGGAAAACGAGAGCACATAGGCAATCCATTGCAGCTGCACGAAGCTCGTTTGGACCTGAGGCTAGCACCCGCGCTAGTGGGTGGATGATGCGAGATGACAGATCAGAGAAATTGACCCGCCTAGATAGTTGAGCAATAGTTTGAATTGCGGTCTTCCTCAGCGCAATAGGAGCATCCTGCTTCTCTACCATCCTAACCACGACAGGCAGGATAAGATGCATATATTCCTCCACATTAGAGCCAAAGACGATGAATGCATGGAGGACCTTCTGTGTCGGGGCTCGATGACTTGTGCTGTCAACGTCGAATATATGGAGCATTAAAGGTAACAAGGAAGGTAAGAAAACCTTGAATTCGCCTTCCAGAGCTCTAGCAATGGACTCCACCAGAGTCAGAATAGTTAGTTGCAAATTAGAAGTAGGATTCCAGAATTCTTTGATGAGTGCAAAAATGTCAGGGAGGAAGTTACGAATGTGTTGTTTCACAATGGAAATCAAGATGCCCAATTGTTGAAAGTAGAACTCGAGTATAGTCGGTGAAGAAGTCCGCATGACGGCCAGGAACCCGGGTATGATTTGTGACAAGTAGGGGACGCATTTCAGACCTAGAGTTTTGAAAATGTACATGATAGCTTGAATGACTGCAGTATGATGTGTGCTTAGGGAGGGATCCTTCAGTATATTCATTAAGGTAGTGATGACCACGGTCGGATAGTATTCCTCAGCAGAAGGACCCATACCTGAAGATAAGAGAGACACAGCCTGTGTGACGGCTTTCTGCTCTGGTAAATGATCTTCTGGTCCCCGTTCAAGCATTTGATGTCTATACGGATCCAGTGCGCCCAGAATACCTATCAATTTGACGGTCTCTCGACGAATGGAGCCTGCTTGCTCGGTCTTCAGAATCGAGATCAGAATGTTGAGCAATGTGGGATAATCGAGATACGGATCAATTACATAGCCTGAAGCGCTTGCAAGTTGCCCCAAGGTTCGCAATGCAGCGTCTCTCTTCATACTGGAGCTTTGATCTTGGAGAGTCTCAATAATGAGTGGCATCAAGTCGCTGAGATATTTGAGAAGATCTTCTCCACCCACATTAGCGAGCTCACCAAGAGCCGCAAGCACACTGCTTGCGACACCCGGACTTGTATCTCGAGCACGGGGCAACAAGACTTTGAGCATAGGTTCGACATATGGCTTAATGAGTTTCGCAGCAGCAGCGACAAGTAAGGACAACAGTCGCGCAGATTCCTCCTTGTTTCGTGCTACTCCAGAGAATTCCAATTCAGTAAGCAACTGAATGAGCGTTTTTCTCAAACTCGGCATGACATATGCGGGATTGTGAAAGGTCAAGCGACCAATGATTGTGATAGTAATCTGACGAATTTCGAAAACCTCATCGTTGAGAGCAATAAACAGGCTACGAACGTTCTCAGCTTGAGCCAAATGACGATCGAATCTCTCATCCAAAGAGCTAAGGACGATCTGCCGTATTGTATAATCGGGATCTGCGATTCCAACAGTCAAGAGTTTTTCGAGGACTTCTCCGACAAGACGAATGGCGTGATTACTCGTTTGGAAAACGATAGGATCTCGAACAAAGAGCTGACACGAAGTGAGAGCTGCCGACTTCCTCACTTCAGCATTGTCGTCTTCTAGGTATGAAATAACACAGTCTCGGACAAATTCGTTCAAGACGTGATGCATGAAGTCGAATGTCCCAAGTGTGGTCAGGGCCAAAGTCACAAGCTCAGCATCTTTGATCTCGCTTGCGTGAGCTTCTCGGACTTCCCGAGCTGTACTGTTCGCGATTTGCAACTTTTGTGGACTACCAGGAGGGCGAAACGGTTTTCCACTGAGAATCATAGACAGCAGATTCAATAAGCGGTCTTGAATAGTGGGCAACAGAGGGGGAATATAGTGAGCCAGGTCCACTAAGGCTCGTCGTAAAGGCTCTGACAGACCACAGGAGAACATCATATCGAGCAATTCGTGCATATGTGGGCGAAGCGCCTGGCCGACTGCCGTTGCCATCATCGAGATGCATTGGAAGATCGAAGCTTCATTCTCCCTCTTACCTCGACCACGAATGCTAAGGCCTTCCCTGATGGTCGACAGAATTGCTTCGAGATAGGGGTTCATGGCAGCCTTCACTGCAATGGCCACTTCGCCAATAGCTACAAAGGAATACGAACGGTCGCGCTCCTTCTTGAGTTGTGCGAGCAGGTGTGACATACTCTTTTGCAGATAGGTCGAAGTAAATTCAACCGGATTGTACGAAGCTAGCGTCGGAATCAAAGCAACCACTGTTCTCCTGATCAAGCTATCACGATGATCCTTGTAACGCAGCACCAGTTCACAGGCACCACGATACTTCTCGTGCATAAACATACCCGCCTTTAGTAGCAACGCCTTGTATGCGAGAAGTGAGCCATGTACAACATCAGCATTTCCACTTTTGAGACCGTGATCAGCCTCCTCGAGTATCCGAACATACCACTGGACTCTCAGTGCAGTCTCGCGCTGGAAGATGATGTCCAAGCAGCCTGATAATGCCTCAGCAGCACTGTTACGGATGATGAACTTTGGGTCTCGAAGCGCCATCCATAGCAAGTCCAGAATCTGAGAGACATATGAGTAGATGAGCGTTGGTGCATGTATCGCAAATTCCTTGATCACAAGCACTGCGGCCATTCTGCGACTCTCGTTTCTGTCGCCCTGTAGCCACTCCAATGCCCTCTTGATCTCAAACTCGACGAACTCGGCAGTGAGAATGCCGCCAGAAGCAGCAAGCCGACCAAGCGCTTTCGATGCCAAGGACATCGCATGTACATCATTGCCAGGTAGAACAATTCGCAGGTAGTGCACAAAGCGTGTGATTTTCGTGTTGCCCTCCTCGCCATCAAAGTCGATCAATTTATCTGTATATTAGCCAGTGAAGACGACGAACACCGCTTCTCCTTACCAATGGCAACTATGGCACCAAGCTTTTCCGACGGATCAGAGGAGTGTATCAATTCGAAGATTTTCTTGTTGATCTCATTGTTGAGACGGGTGAATGACTCTCCCGATAATTCACGAGCAGTCGCTGTCACCTAGAAGAGTCAGTCATCACCACGACGCATGATTGCATGCATACATAGTCACGAAGTTCGTTCGCCGCCCGCAGTCGAACTTCCTCACTTTTCGATTTGAGGTCACTGAAAATAGGGTCCATTTACGGCACTCGTGTAGTCCTTCAACTCATGCAGTGGACGTTGCTGATGTCCGAAGCATATCGCTCGGTAGACGGTACAGAAGTGACACGGCCAGATAAATGTCTAGCGGCGACAAACGTATACAGAGGCAGGTCAGCAGTAGGAGGACCCGTGTGGACGCTTGTTCTCCGTAACGGCGGCAGTGGCTGACTGATGTGCACCAACAGGATATCTACTAAGTGGCGCCTGGCTGTGGCTTGACCTCTACTCTGAGGCCTTTGCCAGTAGCCAAGTTACCAGGGAGCTGCATGATCAAGACATGACCTCGACACACACACACACTTACACACACACACAAACGACGAAAAGTTCTCCTCTTGATATTTCCTTCGCAACAAGCCTCGGCGACAATCTAAGCGTAAAGTAAAAGTAAACTTTCCCGCGCGATACACTGTAGATGTTGAAAGCGAAACCCCTGTCGGATCTGCTTTCGCAGACACTGTCTCCCTCTCTCGAGTCAGCTATGTAAGCCAATCAAATTGCTCCCTACTACCGTACACAGTCTGACGATGCGACAGTCTATTCACGAAGTCCGGGTCTCTTCTGGCGCAAGCACTAGACTCCTCAGTTCAGAATCGCAATCGGGTGGTTGCCGCTCTTGCGGCTAGCCTGTGGTCTTCCTCCAGCGGCTTGCAGGATGGTGATCTGGATGGAAGTGTTCAGAGAGGCCCTGACTGGGCCTGTGTGACACTCGAGGTGATTGACGAATGATTATCCATGCCAAGCGACCTAACTCTCCCAGGCTAGCCGGCTCTTCATTCAAGACATTCAGATCACAGGTAGCGACCTTGGTGTAGCATCCGAAGGCCTCCTACTGTGCTTGCAGGGCAACTCCGAGTCCCACTTCGGACTCTTGCGGCTGCAGTCACGAAAGATCAAGCAATATCTCGAGTCTGAGTTTGCCAGAGTCGCTGGGTGATTGTGGTGGCTTCAAGCATGTGTGAGCGTGACGAGAGTGTGAGTCCGGCATAAATGCAGAATAACATTCAAAGTGGTACTTGGACTTGGATAACACACGAACGATGCATTGAGGTACCAAATTTTCATACTCAAGCATATATTCAATTCTGAATATAGCCTAAGCTGCATAATTACGACAGCTACACAAATGGAGCAAGCACTACTTACAACGGTCGACGAGTTTAGTAACCAATGGCTGTGGATAGTCTGGGAAGACCCACGAATGAAGTGCTCCATGGCGGCTGCCCAGTACGCTGATATCGGAGGTGATCGTCAAGTTTGGTGGATCAGTGACTCTGAGGCCGCCGAACCGTGCATCAACGCGAACCAATAGAAAATGAAAAGGTCGAAAGGCCACGGTCTTTATAGTAGCAGTCTCCTATCAGAACAGAATGTGCAATGATCATCCCCACCGTGAGAAGTAAGCCTGTGAGTCACGAATCTGAGATTCGTTGTTTGGAGCCTGTATACTGCCTCGCCTGTTGTCTCCGCTACCTTGTCCGGGACCCATATAATTCTGAGACGCAGGGTCCATGGAGTGCTGCCACGATCCGTAGTTGGGGCTCGAGCGAAGGGCAGGGTTTAGCATATGAGTCTGTCGTTGTAGGTTGACAGGCATGTCGATGTGCCCCATCGTGCCAGCACGGGCACGTCGTTGGTTGAAATTTTGAGCCTGCTGCTGCTGCGACTGTTGATGTACATTTTGGTCTTGCATTTGGGAATGAACTTGAGCTTGCAAATGGACTTGAGAATGAGGTTGTGCCTGCATGGGAAACTGTTGTGCGTAATAAGGACTGCTGGTAGAGGGATTGGTGGAATATGCCTGACCATAAGGCAGGTTGCCAGAGGGCGAGTACTGCGCAAAGTTGTTAGGAGATTGGTGGACGGATGTTGATGAAATTCCTTGCTGGGGATAGGATAGTTCAGGCAATGGCTGCAAGTACGGATTCGGGTCGTATGGATTTCCAGGACTTTGATGCGGTATATTAGGCATTGCTGGTGATGAGGACAGCTTCGCCATCGGAGGATTCGAGGACATCTGTTGCTGCTGCTTCGCGGCAAGGATTGCTTCTGCTTTCTCATGAGCTACGGCCTGACTAGCGATAAGCTTCTCTGCTGCTTTCTGCTGGGGCGCTTGGTTATGGTGTGATGGCGGTGGTGGTAGAGGATTATCAGCAGTAGGCTTCCTAGCGGCACGGAATGCTGGAGGTACGAAGGGGCCGTTGAAGCGTTCTCCGGTGATGAACGGATGTAGACGAGCTTGCTGCGGTGACCATCGTTCTAGAGGATTCATGTTGAGTAAACCGCCTACAAAGTCCACAAATGAGCCTCTGAGATAAGTCTCGCGACTGATTTCCTGCTCAGTCATGTTCTTTCGTTGTAGTGGGTATTTCATCACAATATCGTGCAAACTCGATTCTTGGAAATAGCGTTTGCTGGGTTGCTCACTGACCTTATGCTCGATGCTGTATTGCTCGAGCGTCTTCAACCGATATCGCTTGCGACCAACCGCATCCACCTCCATACTCTTCTCAAAGAACTCGCCGCTCTGCTTGCCCATCTCTAGCATCCAGGACGGAGGATGCCCCAACATTTCCGTAATCCGAGTTATCTGATTATACTCAGAGCTTCCAGGAAATAGAGGTAAACCTAGGAACAGTTCCGCTGCAATGCAGCCAAGACTCCAGGTGTCAATGGCAGCAGAGTACGGAAGGCCAAGGAGGACCTCCGGCGAACGATAGAACCGGGATTGGATATAAGTGTACACAGTCTGACGTTCATGACAAGCACTACCAAAGTCGATAACTTTGATGTTAGGATTTTCCAGATTCTTCAGTAGGATGTTTTCAGGTTTCAGGTCACAGTGTATGATTTTGGCCTCGTTCAGTACGGTCATTGCGTCCAGGAGTTGTGTTGCAAAAACGCGAACCAGATTCATAGACAAGCCTCGAAATTGATTTTGCTTGATCAGTTCGTACAAATTGACACTAAGAAGTTCGAAAACCAAACAGAGATGATGACGGTGAATGAACGTGTCTTTCAGCCTCAGAAGATGATGCTCATCTGATTTATCGAGCTTGTTATTGAGTAGATCGAGTATGGTAACTTCCATCATGGATTGATTGAAGTATGCTGTCTTGTTCTTGATAACTTTGACAGCGACAACCTCCAAGGTCTTCATGTTCTGACACTTTACAACTTGCCCGAAAGTTCCTTGACCCAGAACATCTAAGATCAAGTACTTGTGGCCCTCATCAAGACCAAGGACATCATTAACATACAGGATGTAGTCGGAATGCTCATTGTCATGGCCGTCATTCTTACAACCTTCCGAGGGCTTCGTCAGAGGCCGACGAGGATTCCTTGAAGACTGGTAATTGAAGGATGGATTGCAGATTCGGTATGTCTGTGGAAGGTGTGTTGTAGCAGCCTGCAACGGTGAGATGAATCCACCTTCAGGTCTTGCACGCCTGAATGGGGGTTGCGGATTGTGTCTTGGACGGAGACCGTGCTCCGATACTCTTTTCATTCTCGACAGAGGTGTAGCTGGCTCTCGTTGTGTCAGCGGCTGTAACCTCGGAGACATGGAACCATAATTTGGATTCGGAGAACGTCGTGGTGATCGAGTAGGACTAAGTGGCCCAGTGGATGAGTAGATATCGCGCTGATGGTTATTATCACGCGCAGGCGAGCTATATGATTGAGACCTGATCTGGAAGTCTATATGGTGTCAATTTGCGCTATTGTGACCGCGCCTTGGCAGCGCCAGCGTATTACTCACCTTGTAGGCCCTGCATATTGCACGCGGTGCCAATCTATCGACGACGTATCGATTCAAGCGGACAGGTCGCGAGATGACTAGCGTGTTTCGACTTAGGTTCAAGAAGATCTCGCGTAGGTAGACAAGCTCAATGAAAGTGATAAGGCAACCTCGACAGCGACGATATCTGCATAAGCATACAGAGCATTTCAAAGGACCTGATGCAACCCAAGTTCCACTTAACCAATGGCGGGTGGCTCTGGGATAGCGTGCAGCCACATTTTGAACACCTGAGCGCTGCCTCACCAAGTACGGTGTACATTAAGCACGGCACTCATTGCTGTAGAGACGCAATTTTGATGTTTGATGCTCAGCCATCACTATTGGCACAAAAGATTGCTGCAAGCTCTTTGCGAGTTACAGAAAAGAACTCGATTTATTATCTAAGTACTACGATTAGTGATTTTGCGAGCCTTTCAGCGCCGCAATTTCCAACCAATGAATAATGTTATACAGGTTTCGTGCCGAGCTAGGAATGCCTGGTCAATGTGTTATGCCAATATGCAAATGCAGCTTTCTGCTCGTTGTTTAGACAAGTCTTATACTAAGTCGACCAAGGCCTCTGCGCGGGAAGGACGGACGAGATGTACCAGCAGTTCGTCCAAATCGATGAAGTTAGTCTCGTTCTTGGCGTAATTACGATGTTGTCTTGTTCGGAGATGTGCATCAAAATCTTCAAATTTCTCTCTGCAATTTTCGCAGTAGCCAGCCTTGACGTCAACCTTTACCTTCTTGGCATCGGTCGGATCAAGCGTCGCGTTAAGCTTGGAATTCCTTTTTGAGGTAACTGCCTTCTTGTGTAGGTTCGCGATCCCAGAACCCATGTTCTCCTTGCCACTCCAACCAGATCGGCCGAGATTCGATTGTATAGCACTAGTGATCTGTTGTATTCCGGACGCATTAGCATGTTGGAAGTGACTTATGCCAAGTGGCCTTTCGGGTCTAACCTGGGTGACTTGTGTCGCTCGTACATTCTTCTCAGCAGTCTTGTCTCTGATGAAAGGACAACGCCCGGGACGAGTGGCACGCCACTGAGGCCATTCGCCATCCTTTGCGTTGCTTACAGTCGCCCACTCGCGACAAATAATTGGTCTGTACTGCTCATTCATATCTCGGACGAGGATGTATGGACCACTGAACTGCACTATGTTCTCTTCCCCGGTGCCAATGAACTTTTCAGTGCGTAAAGTCGTTAGGAGAGATCGCTGTTGAGTGACTATGTTTTGATCTGCAACTAGATTCTTTAGGACGGAATCCCGAAGTTTCTTGAGCGACCAGATCTTGATGTTCAGGTTCTGTGCTTTGACCAGAACATCATGGGTGCTGGAATCAAGTCGAACTTGAACGTCTTGTCTACGAGACTTAGCATAAGCTCAAAGCTGTACATCAATCTTTACGGTCTGCCATTCATTTGCGTTGAGGCGGAATTGTGTATGACGGAGTGGTCAGCAGTGTGCTCCGCTTGTGCAATGCCAGTGAATTCGTGAGGAACCCTGACGCAAGACGCTTTAGGCAGCTCCCGGGTCGTCACTACTACATTGACATTATTGCTGAAGAACGGCTCAATGGACTAACGAGGTAAGCTCAGGATATCACGACTCGTAAGAGTCTGAAACTTACGCCGCCAAGCGCAATGATCCTGCGTGTACACCGTCTAACATCTTCCTCGGGGCAAGCATCGAAAAAGAAGCGTAGGTATGGAAACTGTTTCTTGTAGGAAGCAACCCAGGCTTTCATTTTTGCAGCATATTCTGCTTCTGCAGTGGAGCGCAAGCGAGCTGTTGCTGCTTCCGTGTCCTCGTTGACCTCGGCTTTCACGCGTTTGACACTTTTTCTGACGTTCGCTGCTGTAGTCGTGCAATTCTTGGTAGGTGTCTTCGTCACGTTTTTGATCACAGTTATGTCCGGTTCAAGGTGTTCGTTTGTCCGCTTATTGCTTTTCGATGTTGAATTGGTGAAAGCATTTGCAAGCACATTAGGACTAGGACGCGAGATTGGAAGTATGCCAAGCGGTGGCCTGAACTTTTGCTCGGCCATGATCTCTCCTCTTTTCTTTGCTGCAACGTCACACGCTATGAAAAGGAAAACGTTGGTGAGGACCAACCCCTCTCTCACTGGATGGCAACCCAGATGACCTTGCGCAACACGACAGGATCAGACCTGTAGTGAACACACGATGATCATCCCAGAGACATCTGGTCAAAAACCGGTCGGAATATGGGCTCAAGAAGGCATGCAGGCTGGTATGTAGGAGTGCATCATCCTGTCCGGCGCGTGCACCGAGCTCGAAACTTCCACATGGCCAAATTTGGTGGCAGCAGCAGCAGCAGCAGCACGGATGGGGTCCGCGCTTGGTTGCCATCGGCCCGCCTGCCGCTGCATAGGTACCCACAGTACGGAAAAGAACCAGACTGACTGACTGATTGCCTACAGTCTACTGGCGAAAAGCTATGATCACTGATCGGCTCGCATGGCAGTCAGGGTGTGAATCCACGACCAGCTGCCCTCGCATACACTTCGAGCACAGTCAATCATTATCATTCTAATCACCGAGATGTCAAGGTATAGTAGATCTTCCTATCTCTTAGATATGGTCGTGCGGACATGGCTCTGCATACGACGGACAAGCGGAAGAGTACAGTATATGATCCATTGACAATTTATTGTCGAGTTAGTCAGCAACATAATGCTTTAGAAGTGGACAGAATACGACTTACCCTCCAGAGAACGGAAGTAGCTATAGTAGTATGATATTGGTACAATTTTGACTATGCACATACCACCTCATGCATAAAATTCCCTGGGTCAATCTTTGAGAGGTGGTACTCAATGACATGATTGTGCACCTGTTGGTCGCCCACAATCTTTTCACTCCAACTGATTCAAACCCCAATCATCGGATATAAAACAATTTATTAACTTCTTGGCGATCGCCATCTCCGGGGGTGTACTGAATTCAGAACTGTTCCCGTTTTTGCTTTCCACACCCATAACACCAGCATTCCTTAATTCATCTCGCGTGAACCATCTTGCGTCTTCGAGTTCGGGATCATTCCCCAGATCAATAGTAGAGCCTGGCACAGCCTGGCCGATACAGCCAATCATCAAATTGGCTGGAAACGGCCAAGGTTGCGAGGAGTGGTACTGAACTCTGCCGACTTCAATCCCGGACTCTTCCCAAACCTCGCGACGAACCGCTTCTTCTAGTGACTCACCAGGCTCCAGAAATCCTGCTAAGCAGGAGTACATACCTTTCGGCCATACCTTCTGACGGCCCAGTAGAAGCTTAGAACCATCTGAGGACAAGATTCCCATGATGACAGTTGTGTCAGTCCGAGGATACTGATAGTTGTGCAGTCCCTTGCGAGATACACAAGTTTTTCGACTACCGCCGACTCGGTCCTTCTCCGGACACTGTCTTTTGGCACCAGCCCAGACGGAGATAGTCTTCCCTCCGCAACCATTGCAATATTGATATCGCGCATTCCAATCAATGAGGGATCTTCCCATCGCAACAAATGCACTTTCGTAAGGCTCCAACTTGACACCGACTCTCACATTCTTGAACTCGAGCCCTTTAGCGAGGACTGTGTCGATAAAGTCTTGCTTCTCACGCGACTTACCAGAGCCTGTGGGTGTAACGTCCACAGCAAAGTAGGCTTCACCGCCGTGATTCGTTGGCCTACTTTCATCAAGTCCAAGAAAGACCACTGTAGTATGGTCATCTTCTGCAGACCATTGATCAATCTTCTGTTGATCGGTCAATTCATACGGATTGCCTATTATTGGTTGGATTTCTTCAAGCTTTGATAAGACTAATTTCCCGTCCTTGGTTGCCAGCGGATCTAGTTCGTTGAACGTCAAGAAGCGAGCCGAGGAGTCTAGTACGCATTTTGTGAGAAAGGCATTATCTTGTCTCTTGAAAGAAAAGCGATTCAGCGTAGATCCAGCAAAGAAATTGACAGTCTCGTTCCCAAATCGCTTCGTCAGTAAATCATTCCCCATAATGCTCTGGTAGGTCGGAAAAGATCTCTCTTTTGTGGACAATACCCTTTTTATGAGGTGTAGTCGATGCACTTTGGCGAACTTCTGTGATGGATCGAGGCGTAGTCACCAAAATCGGTAAACGATTTATGTCTCTCTGATCAGATGAGTGATCTGCACTTGGAATTTGGAAACTATAAAGGACTTGATGGCAACCTGGATTTGATTCAGGGGGCTACTTCCTCATCGCTCTCATGCCAGGGCGATATGTAGTGGTTATGACGTACATTGAAAACATGCACGGGATCCTGTTTCGGGGATCAATCTTGTGGGGTATTTTGGATTACCGGTTAATGGCAGGTAGCTACAAGCTACTTTGAAATGGCGAATGCAATGTGTTCATGAAGCGTTCAATTGACTCTTGCTTCGTGCTTGAGATCACCAAGTGTCGTGTATATCGTTCACATCTCAACCTTATAACATAGAAATCAGTACTGGCCTAGCTTGCAAGTAAATGGTATCATTGGATGCGCAATTGCGTCAGCACAGTCGTCACGAGACAACATGTCAAATATGCTAAATTCACTCGCAAGTATTTGTGTCACAAGTTAAGTCGACCAGGGTGAATTGAAGAAGATGTATTTCCACCATTGGACAGCAGATTGTCATGAAAGGCGCTCGATCTGACACCCATATCAAGGACGTCGCCACAGTTTCAAGTTCGTACTACACGATATCAGAATTATGATCGACTTGACGAGACTGGATGACTTGGCCTATGAGTCTATTCTGTCACATCTCAACTACCACGATATACATAACTTGGCTCATACTTGTCGGGCTTTGCGTTCTATTGTCAGTGGCGCATCTTTGCGAACACTAAATTGCACAAAATGCTATCATCTACCAATAGACTTGCTACCTTATGCACCGGATCACTGTTTGATGAGTCAACCGGACTGGCGCGTGCTGACTTACAAAGCTGGAAACCGAAAGGACGACCTATATCTCAGTAAGCTGTTGTGGACCTCGAGCTACATCAACACAATGTCATTACGAAATGTTGTACTGGATGGAACACTAATAAATGTTCTAGACGTGGTCTATTTCGTTACAAAAGCTCCACATCTAGTGTATCTCTCCGTACGCTTTTGTACAGAGGTGAACAGCCTCTTGCTTCAGAACTTCCTGGACACATTAAGCAACACGAATCAGGTTGTACATCTCGAACGGCTTGATGTGCTTGGCATACAAGGCATCCCGTTCTTCGAACCAATGAACAATGGTAGCTTCACCTTCAACGAAATGGAGATTGAACTGACTGGAGCTGGCCCTGAGTTCGATTATCAAGATCGCTGGCGTGAAGACATGTACGACTTCAAGATGTCGCTTGAACGTGTTCCAACATATCACAAGCGACCCATCTCCACAGACCTTGCCCGTTGCTCTCAAAGCTACTGCCGAAACTTTAGCTTTGGCCGTAAAGAGCTTGCAGATCCCACGATAAGCCGCACACTAGCGGATTGTACCATGTGCGGGGAGAAATGGACATCACCGCTGTGTCGGGTGTGCATAAATGGTCGTTCCTGTAAGATCTGCAATACCTTTGTGTGTCCTAAGTGTAAGACACATGCCGATATGATACTACACACACGGTTTCTGATTTTCCATAGGCTACAGTATAGATAACGACATCGAGTTACATGATCTCAGCACGAGTCAGCGTTGGATGCAGAATCTTACAACGGATCATGCTCGAGGAGGCGGTGCTATCACTCGAGATTGCCGAGCTGATATCAAGCTTACCTGCCATGGATCTGCCAAAGCAGCCTTGATGATGCAACTTACACACAGGCAGATGGCACGCATGGCTACTGCAAAGATCACCTTGGAGGAAGGTTGGCTATAATAATTCGGTCCTTTTCTCGTACAGTGAGACTCCAGCTACGACTCAAAGCCAGTCAGTATCCGTGTAAAGTCATGTTAGCCTCACGATCTCACGACAAAGTGATTGTAATTACTGCCTGAAAAAGTATCGTAGCAAACTATATACACCACAAGCGATCGTGATAGAATATCAAATCAATTCGCAGTCTATACTATTATCTCGGATTGCTTTGCTGATTGTGACATTCGATATCGGCTTTGGATGAACCAAAATTTCGTCATTGTTGAGATCCGCTGAGTTTCGTTTTCTAAGCCACTAACAGATCCAGACTCTAAATGTTTATGTGTGGTTGTGATTGTTGTATAGCTCCCTGCACTGTTGCGAATGTGTCTTGATACCGCCTTCACAAGGCAAAGCACTGGGATTTCACAATGACAATACAAGAGAATTTGCCGTTTGAAGCAATAGCTCAATTTGTGGCATCTCACGAGAACTTTCAAAACCTGGAACCTGTGTATCAATTGCAGTTTTATGCGCTGTACAAAGCGTCGCACTCGCGAGCTCCATCATATTCATTCCCTCGTAGACTATACCTCTCTCTTACAAGTCCAACTGAATATGCAAAGTGGTTGACATGGTGGGTGGCCTCGGACACGTATACTGGGGTACAAGCGGAAAGTCGCTACTATGAGCTTGCCAAGCAGATTGATGCATTTCCAGATGACTCAATGCTGCACATTATGAGCACTGCCTCTACAAGAGGGAAAGGATCCTCACTTCTCGTCCCCCAGGAAACGCAGGAGACAACTACGAGTGAGATGGATAGTCTCATTGACGCATGCACAGAGAATGATATTGATTTCATCCTCGCGTATCTGTCCAACGGAGGGGATGTGGATATCAAGAATGAAGAAGGTTCTAGCCTTTTGCACTTCGCAGTTGACTCAAACTCCTTGGCGATTGTCGAGATCTTGCTTCGCAATCGTGTGGACACTAACGTAGAAGATGATCAAGGTCTCTCGCCGATTGAATCAGCGAAACTTAATGGTGAAGAGTACGATAGTATGGTTGAATTATTACAAGCCAGCAAGTTGAAAAGCTGAGTCGAGTTCGGAATTCGTTCTCGAATGCATATGATGAATTCGCCAAAACTAATGGAAACTACAAGAAACAAGGTCTATGTTTGCTTTCAGAGCTGCATATCGACATCAATATCAGGAGGTAATGGGTCTCCACGATTGATGGAGTGTCGCAACTCCCGCAAGATTTCCGGTCCAATCTTGTCGTGACCCTTCACCTTGACTATGTCCAAGAGGCTTTCTTTCTGCTCTACAGTCATGTCGTTCTTATAGCGCTGAGTGAAGACTAACAAGGATTGATGCTCGAGCACAGCAAATGGTCGCGACATCGACTTCCATCGGATGAAGTGGAAGACTAAAGCATCAACCACTTTGAAAGGCAAAGCATATTTCTTGTCAAGAAGTACACGAATGAACAGGGCAGCAGGCCCGGAAAATTCCATCTCGGCTAGTCGCAGCAGAGCTGCTGCAGAATGTAACACGGGGACTGATACCTTGGTAAGGACAGACGCTACTATGGCACCTTCCTTCAATGTACAGGAACCGCTTTGCACTAGAGGAAAGAGGAATCCCTTGAAGAAGGCAGCAGGCTTGTAGAGAGCTTTCTTTAGTGCCATGTATAGATGGAAGTTGAGCTTCTTGTTGTCTTGAATATCGTCTCGCACACGCTCAAGCAGAATGTCGGTGATGAAGCGCTGACATTGGTTCGCAGTCAGGTTTGAGACCAAGAGTCGTGTAGCTTCGTAACAAGCATTCGGCGACCACTGATCTGGTCTGGTAAGGTACAGAATGTCCTCCCAGTTGCGAAGTGAAGGAATGATCTTGAAGGCTTTAGGCAACTTTCCTGACTTGTAGCGCGAGAGAAGCACACCGACTTTAGTGTATACTTCAATTACTTTTGCAGGAAGTTGTGGAGGAGCACCACCAGTAGAGCGGCCTTCTGACACTTCTTTGCCTCTGGCGGCTTCCTCTTGCTCTTGTATACGGGTCATGATCATGTCTGCAAGGCTTTGACGAGGCAGTGCCGCTGTTGGCATGAGCTTCTCAAACAGATCCTGATCGGCCTCATCTATCTCAAGTTCTTCGACCTCATCATCGCCGGCGAAACCTGCAAATTCCTCTTCGTCATCGTCGTCATATCTATCCCTCTCATCTTGTCTTGACAATTGAGGATTATTCAGGGAGTCTTTCGTGCTCGATGGTATGTAGGTTGCATGATCGTCCAGCGCACTTTCAAAATCATCATTTTCAATTTCGAGCTCTTCTTGTTGCGCTCTTGCTAGATCCAAGATCTTCCGTGACATCTTCGAGTCCACAAATTCCTCATCTTGCTCAGGTTTTTCGGCATATTTTGCTTTGGTCTGTCGAGCCAAGCCTCTTCGCTGATTGACAACGGAGTCATCTGTGATCTCAGAGGCCAAGTTGCTACTGTGCCGTGGTTTCACTACCTTCGGCATCTTGCGTGACTTTCACACGACTTGCTTCTGATCAAACCTCCCAGAATTCTTCGTCAGGTAGAGTCAGGGCAACTTTGCCAATCTAGTGAGATTGCGTCGTTGTAGAATCAATTTTTTTGACTGAGGAACTGCTCAAGCCACACACGGACATGGCTGATGTACGCTAAACAGGAAACTGTTACCGTCTCTGCAAATTCACGCGAATCGCGACTTTTCACCTTCTCCACTCCACCACAAATGCATGCCATCCATCCTTGATTTAGATCCACTGAGACTCGTACGACTGCAATGCTGACTCGACTCGCAAGCCCGCTCATGGAGGCCGCATTAATATCCGGGAACATCTAGCTTGCACAGTGCTCTTCCAGTCGCGACTGACATTCGCATCCAGCTATGTCAGAAGGCCAAGCTAGCAAGGCGCAAGTAGTCAATCATGGGGAACATACTGCACATACCGAGCCCAGGGTACCAGACAGCTCTCGTCAGAGTACCGAGTCGACAGTTCGTCATTCGCCTTATGAGCAGTCGGGCTCGATCCCTGTACGAACAGAGCTGTATGGACCGCCTGGCGCCGTACAATCCGTAGCAGCAGAACGACCTCCTGCAGGTTATAATCCTTATAATCAATCTCACTTTCAACACCAAAGTCTATATGGTCCATCACAACATTCGATACCAGGTGGTCATCCGCCTACACAGTACTACCAACATCATTATCAAGCTCAAGCCATGTCCCAGCAATATCAGGCACAACCAGCACAATATTACCCAGTTTCCCACATTGGCGTGCCAAACCACTTCTCCTATCAACCGAATCCCCAATACCAACTTCCAGGTCAATATCCTCAGTCAATACATGGCACGCATATGAATTCCTCCCAACAAAGACCAGGGAATAATCAGATAGCTCAGGAATCATCACCAGCAGTTCAGCACCTTTCGTCAACCAATGCAGATCTGAAGGAGAAGTCAGTTGTGGCAAGCAACACTAGCGCTTCTGCTACTCATCAGACCTCCAATGTCAGTCCATCCCGATCTCCGAGGTATGATAGACCGCACAATACTGCAGTATCAAGTCAGCATGAAATGACCAGTCGTGATGGAGCATTTGTGCCCTCAACGGCAGCCGAGCCTCCTGCACAAACTGTGCAGGACATACCAAGAGCGACTAATGCAGCCATATTCGGTCAAGGTCCTGTTACACTTCCCTACGAAACTGATGAATTGAAATGGAACACTGAAAGGACATTGAACGAACAACACAAGTATTGTTACTGTGGTGATGATAGAAATCTATTGGACGTGGACGTCCAGTGTACGAAATGCTCTAATTTCTTTCATGGAAGGTGTATCGGCATTGACATGGGCCCGGTCGTGCCCTTCATGACGAATTATGAGTTTGTGTGCAAGAATTGTAGCTCTACCCTACGTGAAACCTTCACTAGAACACCGTGTCCATGGAAGAATATATGCGCCAGCGTCATGGCCAATCTTGTTCTCATGAAAATTCGTGTAAAAAATCAAAATTGGGGAAAAGCGAACTACGCAGCAAAGTACGTGGCCGAGCTGCACAATGATTCTGGTTGGTACACACGAAAAGCAGACATCATCCCATTTTTGGGAGTACCCCGTCATTGGGCAGCATTATGCACAGGTAAGGACAAGAACGAGACAAATTCTTGGTCATCGACTCTTGCCAATGCTCTCGTTTCGAATCCAGACATCTTCAGAGCTCATGACGAGTCCAGTCGCAGTGCCAATTCGCCTTATGTTCTTGGTAATCCCAACCTTTTCGCGTTCCGGGCAGGTTACCTTTCAACCAACAAACAGTCCGTGCCTCGCAAACGGAAAGTCGAGGACGTCGACCAGAGCAATCAAAGCCAGACCGTAGCTCCTGTGTCTGCACCTTCTCCGACCAGATGCAACTCTCCGAGCTTGGTTAAGCTGGAACCGCAGGTCGCAATTCCGGAAAAGCCTCTTGTGACCAAAGATAAACCCACGCAAAAGACTGGTGATGCGCCAGCATTCACACCTAGGATACCTACCGTCAAAAAGGAAAGTTCTCAACCAGCCAATGCGTCTGCCAAAGAGGTTGTCCGGGAGCGTAAGCCGACTATGAAGAAGGCAGCCGTGTCAAAAAAAGGCGAAGTTCCTGTACCAGCGAAACTGATCAGACGGCCTCCTCCATACAAACCACAAGATTTTCATGCAGTTCCGAAGACTCCAGGCATGTCTCAGGTCGAAGGGCAATTCCAGGATGGACCCTATTTCTCCGTGACCGACATCCCGTACAATAAACGTGGATTCAAATATACCTTGTGTGAGGCTGCACCGGCACTGCCAGGTATTATGTACCGGCAAGTCGAGGTGGAACCACACACTGCCCGGCTTGATTGGTCTGATATGTCGCCGTACATGTACCTGACCAGAGACGCGAAATGTGCCACGACAGATAAGGGATTCAGGATGGGTCGTGCCAATGTAGGTGTTCGAGAGGGTCAATGGTACTGGGAGGTAAAGGTGCTTCGGGGCAATGGCGAGGGAGGCGGACACGTCCGTCTAGGTATCGCGAGGAGAGAAGCTTCCTTGGACGGTCCGATCGGCTTCGATGGGTACTCGTACGGCATCAGAGACAAGGGCGGGGAGAAGATGCATCTGTCGCGACCTCGCAAGTTCATGGACTCATTTGGGACTGGCGACGTTCTCGGATTCCACCTCACTCTGCCGAGGGCACAGACCACTGACATTGTGCGGGACAGGATTCCCATTCGGTACCGTCAACAGCTCTACTTTGAGCAATTCGAGTATACATCAAGCAAGGAGATGGAGGACCTGTTGCAGCCCGGGACAGTACCGTCGAAATCGAGCCTCCCACCAAGGTTGGCGGGTTCCTCCCTGAACGTCTACAAGAACGGCAAGCTGGTCGGCACGGCCTTTGACGACCTCTTCTCGTTCTGGCCACCCAACTGTCAGACGACACGGGACCAGCCTGCACCGGACGACGGGTCGTTGGGGTACTATCCCGCCATCTCAGTCTATGCCGGAGGTTCGGCCAGACTGAACTTTGGACCCACGTTCGAGTGCCCGCCCGAGGACCAGCTGCTCGAGTCGGGCGTGGTCAAGAGCATGAGTGCGCGATACGACGAGCAGGTGGCGGAGGACGTGGTGTACGATCTCCTGGACGAGGTGGACATTGAGGGGGACCTGCAGGAACTGACGCTGGACGGTCAACAGCAAGTCGAGGTGGAGCCGATCCGGGAGATTGCAGAGTACGATTGAGCATGAGCACTGATCAACTTTTTCGTATTTCCGTCTATCTACTTCGTCACTCTAAACCGTTGCCCTGCCAGACCACGTATCAATCATGTTATTGTGTCTATTGATCTCTGTAGTATCCCTCGTTGCAGAGGACGTGTCTGTACCGGGCGTTACCGTCCTCCATGTCGACGAGGGCCTCGTTGATGTCCGTCATCTTCCAGAGCTTCATCCAGGTCTTGGTGTTGGTCTTGGCGGCGAGGGCGAGCATGTCGGCGATCTCCTTGGGGGAGCCGATGGCGGACCCGCCGATGGAGACGTTGCTGAGGAGGAGGGGGAAGACGACGAGGGGGAGGGGTTTCTCGGGTGCGCCGACGAGGACGAGTTTGCCGCCGACCTTGAGGGCGGAGAGGTAGTCGGACATGGGCATGTCGTGGGCGTTGACGGTGCAGACGATGAGGTCGAGGGTGCGTTTGTGGGCCTCAAAGGCGCCGTCGTCGCCGGTCGCGACAAAGTGCTTTGCGCCCATGGCCTTTGCGTCGGCCTCCTTGCTGTGGGTGTGGGAGATGGCGGTGACCTCGGCCCCGAGGGCGGCGGCAAACATGATGGCAAAGTGACCGAGTCCGCCGATACCGACGACGCCCACCTTGGTGCCCGGCCTGACGTTGTTCTGCATCAGGGGTGAGTAGACCGTGACCCCGCCGCACATCATCGGGGCCGCGACGGCCTCGTCGACCTCTGCCGGGATCGGGATGCAAAAGTGCTGGGGCACCCGGGCATAGTCTGCGTACCCGCCCGAACTCGGGCTCCCGTCCGGGTACTTGGCATTATACGTCCCCACCATCCCCTTGTGACAGTACGGCTCCCGGTGCGCGGTGCACATCTCGCACGACTCGCACGAACCCGACTGTGCGCCCACGCCCACAATGTCGCCCACCTTGATGGACTTGACGTCCTTGCCCACCTTTGTGGCCTCGCCCACAATCTCGTGACCCACCACTGCGACACGTCAGTCTTCTTTCTCTCTCTATGTAGTCTCCATTCGACGAAAAGCCGGGTTCAGAGGGGGTTCGCCGTACCGAGTGGGTAGTTGGTCGGGCCCCAGCCCGATCTCAGGGTGTGCAAGTCACTCGCACAGATGCCCGAGTAGTGAATCTTCTAGACGGCAAATGTCAGCCCCTGGGGTTGGTCACGCCGACAAGGTACTCCGGCAGGGAATGCCACATACAATCTCGACATCGTCCTCCGTCCAGTTCTTTGGCTGAAACTGCTCGTACTTGAGGTTTCCGATGGCCTTGGCGTCGTGTGCGACGTATCCCTTGAAGTGTGCGTCAGTCATGTTTGCTCGAAAGATGCAGTCAATGTTCTACAGGACGAGAAGGAAAGGGAACGGGGTTATATAGGCATCTACCAATTACTAATTATCCCATTGGGAGGAGCTTGGCCTTTGGGTCGATGACGTCGAAAGGCCCGGGCCGGTACTTGTGGCCCTTGTGTGAGGCGAGGCAAAGCGGGTTCGTAGATCCGGGCGAGGGAGTGAAAGCGGATCGTGCGGATGGATGAGAAGGAAGCAAAGAGAGCTTTTTGGTTCCGAGCCAATCAGATTTCTCCCCACGACCTGTCCAATCCTTTCTGCGCGGGGAATCGAGAAACCTTTGTTCTTCAACTCCTGAAGCGATTCTCGATCATCCTGATCCCTGGGCGGGGGACCGATGTATGGCTAGCTAGATCCGTACTTCATAGCTCCCGTTCCTCGTCATGTACCGCACCCCTGTCATGCATCAGCTCAGAGTCACATGGCGGGCCGCGTGCGTGCTTTACATTTGACTGAATTGTAGTTGGACTTTTCAAAGACCTTGAGGTACCGCACCAACAAGCCGGAACTGGTAAACATGAGCAACGAAAAGGTCATTGAGATTGGGGGCTTCGACCAGGCCTTGACCGTGGTCATGAGCACGAGGTCGGCCTCTGCGCTCAGGACGTATTCCGCCTGACCCACAAACTTGGGGATCCTAGCTCGTATTTAGCACAGGCCGGGCGATAGAGGCAGGCGGGGAGCACATACTTCCACTCGATCGTGTTCGAGGCCGGTTCGTACTTTGCCTTGCCGGCAGAGACACGAGACGCCAGGTTGGCTGTATTCAAGGGCGTCGGGATGGACACCACGACATTCGTGGCGGACAGATTGGACGCAAAGTTGGCCTTGATGGCGACCTGGTACTCCACTTTCAGCTTGCCAATCTCGTTGACAATCGGATGCAATCTGAAGGGCAGATTGACGTTGTCTGTGGAACGATAGCGCATCAGCTCAAATTCTCCATCCTAGTCATATTAGTGCACGTCGAATTGCGTCGCTTGCTTCGGCATACGGGAGGGACGAAACTGATGGTCCGATCCGTGTCAAACTTGCCCAGTCGCACGCACTGATGAAATTGACAATCCTCCAACGTCACGGATCCTGCCGCGGCCTGGGATGCCTTGCTGATCTTCAGACCACTCATCTTGCCCGAGTCGTCCAGGTCCGCCCCACTCAGCACCAGGGAGTCGTTCAAGCCAAACTTGCATTCCGGTGTACCGCTTAGGTACGCTCTCATCTGAACGTTGCCCGTCACGTCTGCCCGAAGGACAGTCCCTGTCGAGCTCATCAAGAGATTGACACTCTCGATAATGTCGATGAATGCTTCATTCTTGCGATACTTGATGTCCTGCCGCCTCCAGGACGTAGCCCCTGTCGCCTGTATCGTAATCTTGCTCGAATCCTCCTGCTTACTCTTCTCCGACTTGACGCCCTCCGTGGTGATGTACAGTTTTAGCGTGTCGGTCTCGCTGTTTTGTGGGTACCCAAAGTCGAGTATCTCGTCCAACAGCTCATAAATCAGGACGAAATTACTCTTCACGGCCTCTTCGTCGAATTTCCCAAAGTAGCTCTTGCCAAGGGAGATGAGGCGGTAGAGAAACTCAAAGACCATGGCAGCGTTCGCATTGACTCGTGTGACTGCGACCAAGTACAGATTTTCGTGTCGGACGTGGAGGAACGTCGTTGAACCAATGGTCATGACTGGCGAACGGACATCGGCGTTCGATATGACTTGTATGCGAAACGCATCTGCGATAGATCTCTTCAGATCGTGTCTGTATAGTCGCGAGATGAGGACCTCTCCTTTCAGATTGTACAGGAATATGGCCGAAATCATGCGGCTGTATATGTCTGGCTCGAGCCAAAAGTCGGAAACCTCTTGTCGTGAACGAACCCCTTTGATGCGCTTCAGAAAATGTTTCTGTAGAGTATCCGGAAAGTCATGTCGATGTGCTCAAAATATGTGATGGCAATTTGGTGTTGTGATTGAATGTGGAGAATCGTGCATCTGATGAGATGGCGGTAAAGCTCCGACGTTGGAAATTCAGGTGACCGGGCCTTGTCTGCACTGTGAAAACGTGGACGAGAACGCATCGATGCTCCAACCCATATATTCATGCATGTCCTCATGTTGTCGAGAGATGTCAAAGTAATCTATCAATGCATTTACCTGGTACCGCCATCGCTCAATGAAGAATCTCCCTTCCTTGCAAAGTACCGCCCTGCCCTTATTCCTCATCCTCATCCTCCTCTTCCTCCTCCTCCTTGACCGGTCCCTGCCCCTCGAATCTCGGCTCAGGAGACTGGACTTGGCCCATTCCTTGCGCCTGAAACCTATTCCTGGCTTGATTCAACAGCTCTTCCTGTTGCTTCAACAGTTCCTCCGTACTGAGTCCACTACTCTCAAACTTGCTGACTTTCTTCTCGCGCGCCCGCAATTGGTTCTTGTGGTCAGTAAAGACGACGTTGATCTGTTCCAGGTACGCATTGAACCCGAGTTCCTCCAGGGCCTTGGTGACGTGTTCGCCCGCAATCGTCTTCTTCGTCTCCCGCTCGCAAATCTCGTTTGCTTCCGAACTGACGAGGTGCACAAACTCGACACAACAGTCGATGAGCAAGTCTCGGGACTCGCGACTGAACGTGAGGTCCGGCGCTAGCATCTCCCCGACCAATTTTTGGACGGTCGCTGAAAAGAATCGTTAGCGATCGGCTCCTCGACTATCGCATCTTGTCGCTGGGCGGTCCTCACCTTTTGGCAGTGACAAGTCATCGTCCATGCCATCCATGGCTTTCGCTGAACAACTGCAGGTAGTCAGCCAACGACGACGACGACGACTACGACTGTTGTGAACGTCGCGGTTTATAGCTCACAAATGCGCTTGTCCGCCTGTTTCACAATGTGAATGAATAACTTTGTGCGTTACGACCTAGCCGAGACACAAGCCACATACCGGCCTCGACAGCCGGGGCGGTGTCCGTGAAATGGTGGGCCAGCAGGTATGGTTGTGCATGAGGACGAGCTTTCTTGGGGCTGAAGGGAAAACATCGTTATCTAGCTATGAAATGGATTGCATTGTGCCTACGCTCTATTGACATTCACTTGGTCCACGAGAACGTCATCCTCAATCGGGACGATCATCAACTCAAAATGGTAATTGGCGTCTGTTACTCTGATTCGACTGGTTCGACTGCAGAGAGCGGGTAGAGTAACTGGGACTCAGTCTCGGAGGTGCTTGACCGGGTCCTGGTGGTGGTGACGACGCCTCTGTAAAGTCCCGTGTCGGGCGTGATGATGGATTGACGGATCCAGTGGACGGTCTGATCGACGTATTGCCAGGCAAGCGGCTCGTACTGACAGCTTGACCTGCCGAAGCCGCCCGAGTCTGATGACCAGCACTGTTGCCGTAGCTCTCCTGACGATGATATGACGGCACAGCATGGTAAGGAGGCCGCGAGGCTATAGGTGGAGCCCTGAAGGACGTCGGTGTGTTTTGCAGCCTGGGAGGCGAGTCGGTGGAGAGCACTGGCAGAGTGGCTTCCGTCTGCTGCCCTCTCGCACCCGGACGGGTGCTATCGATCGTCTGAGGCCTGTACAACGGCAAAGTTTCCGACCTGGGAAGCGGTCCAAAATTCGTGAGGCTGTAGGCTGATCCTGACTTGGTCATCGAGCTATGGCTATACAAACTCGACTGATCGTCCTCGAGAGCGTATGCTGCCGGTCGTGATAGATTCTTCTCCTCGTCGCCGGCAATGAGTGGAATCGTCGGCAGGGTGGGTTTCTCGGTGCAGACACTCTTGCTGCGGACGAGTGTCGTCTTTTTGGAGCCTCGCGCAGGTTCTTGACCCTCTGTGCGTCTGGCCTGCGCATAGCGTTCCAACCTCTTCTTCCTCGCCTTTTCAATGATTTGCTCGATCCGTTTATCGATCCTCCGAACCACAAACTCTGTCAGACCACCCTGCAAATGACAGAGCAGAGGCAGAAACAGCACTGCAGCCATACAGAATCGTGCAAAGGAAAAGAGCCAGATGATCAACGACAGGGCCATGAAACTGAGGACTGTCCATTGGAAGGGCGTGATGTTTTGGTACGCCTCGGCAGTCAGAGCAAAGTTGCGAGTACTGAGGACACTGAAAACAGTGAGTGCGTTGATGGCCTGTCTGGGGCCCTCCGAGAGGAGCAGACGCTTCCAGCCGATGAAGGAAAAGAAGACCCAGAAGGCGACCTTGTTGCTCTTGTCTGTCGAGGACCCGAGTCGATAGAAGAGACAGTGGTGATTGTAGCTCGAGAGGGAATACCATCTATTTGCAATGACGTTCGTAAAGGCAAAGGAAATGTTCTTGCTTCGCATGATTCGAATGGCCACGATCCAATCCCAGATGAGCAGCACGACAGAGAGGATGATACACCCGGCAAAGATCCACTTGGTGATGTTGTGTGCAATGAATGTCTGTTGAGCCACGGTGGTTGTGTATGATTTGAGGATGAGGAGACCGATGGCCGTGTAAATGTCCAGCCCGAGGATGGCAAAGGACCTGAAGGTAGAGATCCAGACGTATAGATGGCCGAGCCGGCAGCCGATGGCATTCGTCCTGAAATCGTTCATGTCCAGGTAGTCGAATCGATGGTCGACCTTTTCCTCACGCTTCCAGCTGCGGCCATTGCAGCAACCCATGACTGACTAGGACGGTGTCGCACGCTGCCCAAGACTCTGCGTCAGATGATGTCTAGGTGTTGCAAGAAAAACCTGTCCCAATCCCCTGGATCTGGGCGTGTAGTTGCAACGAGATGGCAAGAGACAAAGCAAACGGGAATGAGCGTTATCGAGTCACGCCGTCGTGTGTCGGGTTGGGGAGAGAGAGAGAGAGAGAGAGAGAGAATGTGTGCAAGTGCGTCGCACGGGTCTGCACGGTCGAAAGAGAGTGTGGGTCTGAGCAAAGGGATTGTGCGTCTGGACCAGTGAAAGGGTGACTGCACGTAGGTAGGTAAGAAGGAAAGAGGGAAGAATGGACGAAGAATGGGCAGGACGAAGACGGTCGAGGAGGAAGGCAAGGGTAGGGAAGGATGGTAGGAATGGGGAGGAAAGGGGGAGGGGGCTAGTCAGTGCTGTACCGTATCTAGGGGACATTGCCCTAGCCGAAGAGGCGGGAAGTGGTTGCTACGTAGGTCCTGTAACTACTGTACGATAACTATTCTACTGTAACTACCGTACTGTAACTAACTCTATTCAATCTATGGATTCCATCCCAGGTTTCACAGGCTGGAGCTGGCCTTTTCTGCCAGGAAGGGGAAGGGATTGGGATGGGAGAGAGAGAGAGAGAGCAGAGGAGAGAGGGAGGAATCCATTCCCTTCCCTTCCCTTCGCTTTGTTTTTTGTTTTGTTTTCACTCGCTCACCCGCTCACTCACTCAATCTCTGACGCTAAAATTCATTTCTTCACTCTTTCTCCAAGTCGAGAAATCTGGCCCGCGCTTCCCGCTCAAATGTACGTTTCAGGAGAATCGAGCCGCACCCACGCTGGACACGCGCTTCATATCCTATTAGCTCGCTTCTCTCTCCCTCTTCAAGACCTGCCCTCACAAGGGCTCTGTCTCAGCTCGACGTCCTAGCAAAGCTCTTCACGAGTCTGCCGTCGTGTCTCCGACAACTCTCCATCAATTCGAATTGGCAACTGCTTCTCGCTCGGACCGACGACCATCCTCTCCTTGGCATACTATCTATTGCATTCTTGTCTTCGGTACAGATAACCTCGACACAGATTAGGTCGAGCTTGCGACACCATGGTCTGGCTCACAGATGCACAGAGTAAGACTTGCGATGCCCGCAGCAGCACAATCATCCATGTCTGACCGGATGAACAGAAATCGGCGTAGCGCTTACCGCCTTTGGCACGCTCTTCATGGTGCTCGGAGTCTTGCTCCTTTTTGATGGGGGTCTGCTCGCTGTTGGCAATGTACGTCTTCTCATGTCTGCCCGCGCCAGAGCACCGGGATACTGAACAGATGCTAGATTCTCTTCATTGCCGGACTCACGCTCATCATTGGACCGCAACGCACAGTGGCATTCTTTGCCCGGAAACAAAAACTCAGAGGCACAATCTGCTTTCTCGGTGGTGTCGTCCTCATCTTCATCAAGCGACCGTTCATCGGTATCTGTATCGAGCTCTTTGGGTTTGTCAATCTATTGTGAGTACTCCACCTCGCTCTCTCTCTCTTTCTCAAGTCCGTTTCGTCTGACACGCCCGGTAGCGGGGACTTTTTCCCCATCGTTCTCAGTTTCCTGCGCAGTCTGCCCTTCATCGGACCCGCCCTGCGCGCGCCTTATATTGGTCCCGCCCTGGACAAAGTCGCCGGCTGTAAGTTTGTCAGCGCCTCATAGGCCAACTTTCCCAGTTCCTCCCTCTAATCAGTGCAAGACAAGAATCAGAGTCCGGTATGAAGATGAGGCTTGCACGGATCAACGAGCACTCGAATGCGTCTATTTGTCGTTTGCTTCGGATGCAGACTGGTGCGGCCTGATGCCTAAGATCCTGGCCACACTGTGCATGCCTTGATCGTTGGGCGGTCAGGCATAACTCGATTCCGGCTGACCTGTACATTCGACCATGTGATGCGATGGGCCGGACTCCTTATTGCTCACAAGTCTGAGCTTGGACACAGACTGTGCGGAGGCACTCTGGGTGGATCCGATCATGACTGGCGTTTCAAATCGAAAAGAGATCGGACTGGGGCCTCCGTCTGTCACTCGATGATGCTGGAACTCGGGCAGGTGAGCACGACACTGTGCTGCAACGATAGATGGACGTGGCAAAGGAGGATAAAATGTACATGTATATACACAACTATTGACAACCCGCTCGAATCATTTGACTTGTGCGCCGCCCCGTCCACGGATTTTTCAGATCAGTTGGTCGAGAAACAAGAGGCGCGACTCGACCGAACCACCATGGAACCGGTCCACGGCCTCCATCGCCTGGGCGTCCGCTGACCGAATAATCTCGTCGTCCTCCTCGGTCCAGATGCCAGGCACCCGGGGCGGGTTCAGGCCCTGTCCGTACGCCTGGACCACCTTGATGGCGAGCGACTGCACCCCGGACGTCCGGTTCCACGCATCCTCCGCGTCCGCCGGCGGGATCCCGTACGTCGCCACCTGCCGCTCGATCCAACTGTACTTGCGCTGCCCTGCCGCCGCCGCCGCCAGTTCGGCCTCCATCAGGTCCTCCCCCGAGTCCAGCTCGAGTTCCTGGATCGTCGTGTCAAAGTCAAAGTCAATCTCGCCCCGGATGACCTGCGTGTCCTGCAGGAACCCAGACTGAGAGAAGGATTGGTTATCGTGGTGGTGGTGATGATGATGATGAGGGGGAGGACTCGTCGGGGTCGGACTCGGGGCGTCAAAGGCCGTCGTCAGGCCGACCTCCCGTTCCGCCGCTCGCAGCTGGGACACCGGTGGCCGAGCCGGGGAAGTGTCTGGGGTCGCCCGCACTTCGCCAGACACGCGAGCCTGGGCGCGGTGCGGTGTCGATCCGGAGAGACCGGCCGTGGCCGAGAAGTCTGCGTCCAGGAGCTCGTTTGTCTGCAGGAACCCATCCTCGTCAATCAGCGGCATCGGCTGGACGGCGGTCTTGGGCGCACGAGGTGTCTTTTTGTTGTTGGATCGTCTGATTTGCTCCTCCGCCATGATGTCGTCCTCATTCACATCGTCATCCACAAGGGATTGATCAATCCTATCGAAGGTCTCGGCGGGTTTCGCGTTGTTCTGTATAGCCGCCCATTGTTTGCCTTTGTCCGTCATAGGCTGTGGTTCCTGGCTGGCGGCTCGGGCCCTAGCGGCGCGAGTCCGGGGCTCTGCAATCTCGGCAAGGAATTCTTGCGAGGCACTTTGTCGGACGGCCGGCACCAAGGTAGGCTTTTCCCGCTCGTGATGCTCCTGCTTGGCGGATTTGGGATTGGCGTGCGTCACATCACTCAAGCGTGAGGGTGTCGCGGGAGTCTGATTCTTTGAGAGTGCGGCAGCTCGTTCCGCAGCTGCTTGAGCAGCAGCATTCGTCTTCCGTTTCTTCGTAGCTCGCTTGGGGCCTCGTCGACCGATGACTTGTGTCTGGGATGCTCCGTCCTCGATATCGGACACGGGTCCGGCATCTTCATCAACAGAAGGATCGTGAATATTGATTTGTCTTTTGCCAGCTCGTTGGTCCTGGGACCCCGTGGCTTGCATGTCGAGCGTCTTGTCGCCCAAGCGCTGGTCGCCCATGTCCATGTCTTGTGCTGCATGCACCTGCAAATTTTGACGCAGCATGTCCTCCGTGGACTGGAAATCAAAGGATGAATTGGCCGCGTCCTCTTGCTGCAGTTGTTGTTGCATGTGCAGGTCCTGTGTAGGATCGTACTGGCCTTGTTCAAACTGCTGCTCAAAGGCTTGCTGGTTGGGGTCTTCCATGATCATACTGAGATGTTGCAATTGAAGGTTGGGATCAATGTTTGGGTCAACCAGTTCCTGGTGATGCTGATGTCCCACATTGTCGTGTTGCATCTGCTTCATGTTTTGTGGATGTCCAGACATGCTCAGATCCAATTCTAGATTGGAGTTGGACAACTCCGAGAAGTCGCCGATGGAGAGGCCTTGGTCGGGATCTGGCAAAGTGCCGCCATTCCTCTTCTTGAGTGCCTTGACACGATTCTTCCATGACTCCCATGTGTGGTGAGGATGACGCTGTCCGAGCATCTTGTATGTGGACGCTGTCTCGCCGTTCTCGGCGATGGCACGAAGGAGAATCTCGTCATCTGTGGTCGAGAACGCGGCTCTCTGCTTCTTGATCACTGGAGGGGTTGCAGGCGTGTGAAGTTCCTCATTGGCTTGCATTGTCGTCTCCGGTGCTTCGGATAGGGAGTCGGAGCGCCCAGGACGCCCTACCGCAGAGACGTGCGGAGCACGCAAATAACTCTGTGTAAGGATAAAGTCGTCAGTCGCGTTGACATCCATGGCAGCCTCATCAGTCGGAGGTCCCCAGATAGGACGCATGTGTCTGATGTAACGATCACGCCAAGAGTGGAAACTGTGACCGCCATATTGTTGAGCAATCAATTGGTAGATTTTGTTGCCACTGGTAGCGACTCCTGGACGGTGCACAATCCGTCGCAGAATATCGTCCTCCTCTGGCGTAAATTCCATTCTCGTGCCACGACTGCCGACACCGTTGGGCAGACCTGATGCACTCGGCGTGTCTCTGTGGGTCGTGGGCATTGTGTGCACCGTATTGATAAGCTGAATTGAGCCGCCGGGATTGTCCATGACATAATATTCCGGATTCTGCAGCTGTCCTTCGCGAAGAGCATCATCGATATATCGAAAGTTCAACCATGAAGCATCATAAGATTGAGGCTTTGCGGGATCCCCAATTTTGATGATGTTGTTCATCAGCTCCGAATGGACGAGCACTCCTCCATTGTGTTCAATCTTATCCTTGAATGTGCTGCGCGATGCCAGCGACATTGGTAGGAAGAACCGGAGCGGCTCTCCATCCGGGTCCGTGAACAGATTCGATCCTTCCATCCCGTACGAGAGCAAAGGGGTCTATCCTGAGCAGTCAGCATTATGTCGACGAAGAAGCTATGCTCAGCAGTACTCAGGCGTGAGACACAATCGTATTGTGTACTGTTTTGAGGACTGATGACGCCCTGCGTGGAGATGAGATGGAGACGCGCCCAAAGGGTTAGTAAGTAGCGTGGTTTGGGTATCGCTGGTGTTGTGGTTAGTGTTTGAAGTGTAACCTCGATCGAAGTGCGAGAGACTCTTCCTCCCCTCTTCGTCCCCGTTATCGCCGCCTTGGCCTGCATCTGCATCCGCTCAGGGACTCTTTTGCTCCTCCTCCTCCTCCTCCTCCTCCTCTTGCTCTTGCTCTTGCTCCCGCTCTCTTCCGCTGCGGCTCATCGTCATGATCACGATCAGCTCTAAAGGCTATACTCACGTGTTTTTATGAAATGTCTCTGCACGTGCAACACGAGTGATCACGATCAGTAGGCACGTACCAGGTGATCTCTGATCCTCTATGAACCCATGCAAGTGCGTGAAGAGTATCTCTTGCATGTCAACGGCCTCTATCCTCTCGGTTGTGCATGCTCTGCAACATGCCTAAAACTAGTCTATGAGTGTGTATCTACCAACTTGGACATATCTGTACAATGCAGGTCAAATTGAAAAGTCAGCAAGCGAGGCATCGGTGGGTAGTTTCGGAATAACACATTCCGGGAAGAACGTTGTGTGAGATGTAAATTGCACGCCTGTGGACTGACATATGTCCATGCTTTCGAAGCCAGGTCATGGAACCATATAAGCATGCCCCATAGCAACGGATTTCCTCGATCCAACTGCCAATCAATCGAGTTCCTCTCATCTCGGCAATTTGCAGGTCGCCAGGTACAATGCAGCTCAGCACGATTATGTGGTCGCAACTCCTCACGCTTGTGGAGAGTACGGTAATTGTCTCGCGTGACGTCGGTCTCGAGGTCCCCATCACCGCGCCCAAGCTTGGTAATGTCGTTGATGCATACCGTGCCGCTCATCGTAGGCGTAACACTTTACCATTCTCAGGTGAACACCCCGAGAGAAACACAGTGCTCGCCGCACCACTCTCCAGCTTTGGGAATGATTACGGTTACACCGTCTCAGTCAAATTTGGCTCCCAGGGCACCCAGAGCTTCCCGCTGTTGATCGACACTGGGTCGAGTACAGTCTGGGTCTTTGATGCTGCAGTGAGGTCCGATCAGGGCGGCAAGCTGCGCTACCACGCCAATTCGGCCGCCAAGTTGGTGTCCGGCATGAAGTGGGAGAGTGGCTACTCTGACGGGGGACTGGCAAAGGGCAACAAGCACGAGGACACCATGCGCATCGGCAACTACCAGGTCAAGCTGAACTTGCCCGTCGCTCAGCACGCGACTGGCTTCGCTGCAATGTCATGCAGCGGCATCATCGGTCTCGGCCTCGACAACCGCAATTGGGTGCTTCCCAGTACCGCCTTTGCCATTGACCTGAAGCCCGACCCGAAAGCACATCCCGATGCTGGCGGGTCCATCCAATTCGGCGGCTCCTTTGCAAAGTACGGCGCACTCACATGGGTACCGCTGGACAAACAGAGTCGGGCATGGTTCGTGCCCATCCTCGCATACAGGATCGGAGTCACCGGACAGATCAAGTACCATCAGCGTTCTGCAGAGGCCACGGGTGTCGGCCAGGCGATGCCCAACCAGAGACAGCACTGTGCATTGCTAGACTCGGGCACGACCTTCACCTTGCTTGACGACGCGACTCTGACGGCCCTGATGTCCAGTATCCCTGGGTCGAGCTTCGACAAGGCGGCCGGCCTGTGGGTCGTCCCTTGCGTGCCCAGGGCTGGCGCTCCCGATGCACTTTGGTTCCTGATCGGAGGGACATGGTTCTCTCTACCGTACCGACCCGGCGGACTCCTGTGGTGGGATCTCGGCAACGGAAAGTGTAGTGCGGCCGTGCAAAGTCGCGGCACGAACGAGTGCGACATTCTTGGCGCTTTCTTCATGCACAGTACCTATGCCGTGTTTGATGAGGGAAATAAGAGGATCGGGCTCGCAAAGAAGATATGAGACATGGGCGCATCTCGGTGCATGATTTGACGCATCGTTGCCCTGTGCCCCGAACGCGATATTATTGGTAGTCTTCGGTAACTATTGGACAATGCTAAGCTGGCTCGGCTAGATTTTTTACAATGCGTGTGAATATGAAGCTAAACAGCCATCTTCGTGCAAAGTTGCTCGTGTAAATGAAGAAACTACTACTTCTTCTGCTGAATTGCCGAATAAGTGAAAATCCCGGAAAGTGCGATAATGACTCCGAGGAGACTCATGTTGCTCATCCTGCCTCCAAAGACCCAGCCGAGGGAGACAATCGAACATGTTTTCATGTGGCCGACAATTGTCGAGGTCAGTGCCGACGTTCCATGGATAATGAAGAATTGAGAAATGTTGATCATAATTGCAAACATACCCGACATGAATACCAAGACCATTGAGTTTCGGGAAATCTCGCTGAGTGGTGGGACGGTGTCGGAAAATGGTACGCAGATCAAAAGCAGCAAAACTGACCAGGGTGCCTGATTATAGAGAAGCTGCATTGAGCTCACCTGATACTTCTTCGCAAAAGTACCGATCCAGATTGTGTAGACACAGCTGACTGTGACGCCGGTCAAGGCGAAGAAGACTCCGTATATGCTAGTCGTCCTTTCCGAAGTCGAGGAGAGCGCATCGAAGTAGGTTGTGATGCCGACACCAAGACAGATCGGAATGATGGCGAGCCCAGCAGAAGTGCTGATTTTAGTGTTGTAGAAGGCATAGTTCAGCGCAGCTGTGCCTGGTGTGAGCAGTATGCGAACCAACTGATAGAATGTCACCGAGCTGAAAGCCAAGGAGAGATTCGGCAGAATGACGTTTCCGCAGAATGCAAAACAGAGGGGCAATATCTGAAGCGGCTTCAACAAGCGCGGTTCAAAGGCACCAAACTGCGAGACGATGAACAAAGTGAGACTGGTGCAGGTGAAGTGGAATGCTGCAAAGGCCACCGGCATCTTGACGAGATGCGGATCCGAGAAGATTGCCTTGTTTGTAAAGACTATACCAATGGTGGCTAATGTGTTGATGGCCATCCAGAAGAGGACAACAGCCTGACTTTTACTGGAAGCTCTCGAGTCCTTTTGCACCGCAGGTTTAGGTAATTCCACCGAGCTTTCTGATCCTGTCGCAGATTCTGATTGCTCGAGAGACTGCATGAGTTTCGTCCTGACCTCATCTAGTTCGTGATTGTCTTCGCTTGGCATCGTGTCTTAGAGAGTTCGATCTTTGTTACAACACGTCGTATGGGATGACCAACACTATCGCGTACGAGAGTGTACAAGTGAGATCGCGCAGTTGAGCAAACGAGAGTACAATTGCTCGTAGACCGATTGAGAGGATGATCTGATCGACACGCGTTCAGTAGTGTAGAGTTGAGCTACAACTATGTTGTGGACGGTGAATTGACCTTGAACTCAAGATCGTGTTGACGTCTGAATGCGAGCGAAGGAGAGAGAGAAGAAAGAAGAGGATAGACGCACAGCACAAAGAGAGAGAGAGTGTGTGTGTGTGTGTGTTGTGTTGGAGAGGCGTTCCCAGGTTTGGCGGTAGTTGACAGAAGGGGGCAGCGGGTATCGTTTGCCGAGAGTACAGGGACCTCCATGCTAAGGGGGATGTTGCCTGCCCAGCACCCAATTGGAAGTCTGGATGGGAGCCGCGAGTGTTGCACCGCACCCACGCCAAGATTGATTGATCAGGCGCTGCCGCAGCTGCTGCCTCCTCTGCCTCCTTGGCCCTCGCGTCTTTGCGCTTCTGCCTGCCTGCTGAAGCATCAGGTGGTGGAATCAGCAACCCCAGGGACGGTCTGATTGCTGAGTGGTGATGGAGGGTAACGATAGTGGCTGCCTCCTGGCCCATCGCATCCCCCACGCCCGTTCTTCTGCTGGTGCCGTGACGAGGTCTCACTAGAAACGGCCTCTTGGAGCTCCGCTATGTTACATGGATCTGGGCCTTGTCCTGCCTGCTCTTGCTTTTGTCTTTTGGTCTCTGGTCTTGCTGCTGTTGATCATGATCACAGCACATCTGCAGGTGCTCCCTTTCACTGTTCAACAGGTTTACATTCTTCATCTATTGATCATGATTGGGCTGGAAACACGCCTCTGTCGCTGACAACGATGACGCTGTGTTATGGCCGACTCTGCTGGATGAAGTAGCAATTACCGTATCGCTATGCTTCCTTATAACCATAATGGATCATCCACCTCCCATAGCCTGTAATACATACTCACCATGACCGCTGCGCGCTAAGCCAATACAAATGCAATGCTCCTCGAGCGAGCCAAGCTTCGCACACGGAATCCCGTGGTCAACTACTCGTTGTGTGACTTCATTAATCAACTGAGATTGACTGTGTCAATTGGACTTGCTTTGCCAGAAAGAGTGTTCATGAGCCCGACGCCTAGCCTTCATCACCTCGCTCCAGGTGATCTCTTGAGCCCTATCACCCGATGGCTCTCCATGCACCTCTGCCCTAATGCTGCTTATACCTCCTGTCAACAGGATCACCACCGCGATCAGTCCTGCAATGCCCAGAAATCTTGCCATGAAATTATCCTTGAGTTCTGCATTCCGCCGGGACAACTCCTCTTCGAGCTTGATATTGTATCGACTGTCAAATGCCGAGTGTCGCTCTCGATGCTCGTCATACGTGAAGCGAGCATTCCTGACTTCTCCTTCCGGGGCAGGATTTGCACCAAAATCGAAACCAGCAGGGCGATTTGAAGCAGGTGAAGCAGATGCTCGGAAGGGTGAGGACGGTGGAGTCCCCATTGGCCTTGTCTTCCGTCTGCTGAGACCACTTGCCATTCTGGAGCCTCCCTCTCTTGTACCGATAGGTCCACGCTCTCGGGGTAGGGACCTATCATAGTCGCGTCGAGCACTCGCTTCTCGCAAGACTGAATAGGCAGCATTGATCTCCGTGAATTTCTTCGCCGATTCGGGAGACACGTCTGGATGAAACTTCTTGGAGAGCTCGTAAAACTTTTCTTTGATTTCCTTCGGGGTAGCGTCTCTAGCGACAGAAAGCGTGTCGTAATGTGTCGTTGATGATGCATGACGTAGTCCACTCGGACGGGAGGAAGGGATCCGCCTCGGCAAGACACGATCTATATTGATAGGGGACGACCGTATCGAGCGCTTTGACCATAGACTCATTCTCAAAAAGTTGCTTCAATTCCTTGAAGTTGGGTAGAATTGGAAATAGAAAAACAACTTTAGGACTATAGTGCTCATCGCCTGTACGATGTCGACAGATCCTCTCGATGATGTACTTTGCGGTCTATTTTGTCTCCATCTACAGAGGACTCTAACGAATCGATCGTGGAAGTGATTGTTCTCTCGACCGTCGTGGTCGCAACGAAGCAAAGTCGAAGGTGTGTTTGGGGGCGGTGTTGGAGATGCACCGCACGATGTGCCACTTTATCGGCGACTCTCAATCTTTATCAGCGGATACTTATGAGCTCCTCTGCATAATTCTGGAGTAATAACATATGACACAACTACGCACACGAATTCAGATAAATCCATCGGTCAGCCATTACTTTCTAGGTTAAAGCAGCAATATATCATATCCGTGGGGTCATAAAACGCTTGTCTATGGTCGCAATTCTAGGTTCGAGTGCCTAAGCGAGTAATTCGCTTCATATGAGCGCTGTCCACTCTGCTTCTTTCGCAGACAAACTCGAGGACCATATCAAGACCTCAGACGTCTTCTTGACCTCTTCGAATAATGAGAAACACGACAAGCGAACTCGGCAGCTAAATCACATTCAGGATGAGCTGCTTGAACCTGGTTCACAATTCGACCGCTCCGTGCTATGTGCATTGCAGGAACCATGGACTTTCGATTGGCAATTGGACGATGTCCTCAGGACTCCCATTACTGAGGTTAAGCGCTCTATAAGATTTCGTAGGAAAGGATTACAAGGAAATATCGTCGGTTATGATGAAATTGTAGAAAACGTCCATAAGCTAAGACCGGACAATTCTTCGTCCTTCAAAAGAGCACCAGCGCCGAAAGACGCGTTCGTCAGAGGCAAGGGCTCTTTCTTTCCATGGGTGCCAGGAGGTTTACAGAATATGGAAGAGTCAGTCAAAACTCTTGCTGAGCTAGACACTAATACTGTTCTTGAGAAAGACTCACGATCATACTTCAGACGAGCACCCGGGCTGCCCAGTGTGCAACTACAAGATACTGGAAAGACACTGAACATCTCCCCTGACCCTTCGAAATGGGATCTTCCTCTCTTGAAACGCAAGAAGCGTACACAGGTGGAAATCAATGGAAATCGAGAACCTACTACAAACGATGTTCAAGATTCTGCTCTCAATGATGTCGACTCTTTCCTTCCCACTGATTTTGGTCTTCTCAGATCTATGCCGTCAGTCAATCCGACTAGTACAAAACCGCACGACAGGAAGTGGGCGCATCTGGTTGATGTCAATCGCGACATGACTAATTTCCGAGATCTGGTGCCCGATCTAGCTTTCGAACATCCCTTCGAGCTGGACACATTTCAGAAAGAAGCTGTCTATCACCTCGAGCAAGCCGAGAGTGTGTTTGTCGCTGCGCATACATCTGCAGGGAAGACAGTCGTCGCCGAGTACGCGATTGCCCTCGCGGAGAAGCACATGACAAGAGCTATCTATACTAGCCCTATCAAGGCCCTTTCGAACCAGAAATATAGAGACTTCAAGCAGACCTTCGGCAGTGTAGGAATCTTGACGGGAGACATTCAACTGAACCCTGAGGCGAGCTGTCTGATCATGACTACCGAAATCCTGCGATCCATGCTCTATCGTGGCGCAGATCTCATCAGAGATGTCGAATTTGTCATTTTCGACGAGGTGCACTATGTCAACGATCAGGAGCGAGGAGTTGTCTGGGAGGAAGTCATCATTATGCTTCCAGAGCATGTCACCATAATCATGCTTTCGGCTACAGTCCCTAACACATTCGAGTTTGCAAACTGGGTTGGTAGGACAAAACAAAAGGATATCTACGTCATTTCGACCTTGAAACGGCCAGTACCTCTCGAGCATTTCCTTTATGCTAATAAGAAACTGTTCAAAATCGTTGATGCCAACAAGCAATGGTCAGGTCTCGGTTACAAGGAAGCCAGCCAGGCTCTCGTACGTAATAAGGAAGCAAAACCCATCGTGCCAGCAACTGGTCGTGGTCGAGGAGCGAATCGTGGCTCAGGTCAGAGAGGAGGCTCAGTCGCTGCACAGGGTCGTGGCCAAGCACAACCCTTTGTGAGGGGCGGCATGATGAAAACTATGGAAAGGCATGACAAAAATGTCTGGATCCATCTGGTTAATCATTTGAAGGAGAAAAAATTGCTCCCCTGCGTCATATTCGTCTTCAGCAAGAAGAGGTGTGAGGAAAATGCCGGTGTACTGTCTAATATTGACCTCACAAACTCTGTCGAGAAGAGTCAGATTCATGTAACCATAGAAAAGGCGTTGGCGCGTCTCAAACTTGAAGATAGGACTCTACCACAGATTGTGCGTACTCGAGAGCTCTTGTCCAGGGGTATAGCCGTACATCATGGAGGCTTATTGCCTATTGTGAAAGAGATCGTCGAAATCTTGTTCAGCAGGACTCTCGTGAAGGCTCTTTTTGCTACGGAGACCTTCGCTATGGGCGTGAACATGCCCGCGAAAAGCGTTGTCTTCTCTGGCATCAGGAAACATGATGGCACATCGTTCCGTGATTTGACTCCGGGAGAGTATACACAAATGGCTGGTCGTGCTGGCCGTAGAGGCCTCGATCCAACAGGGACCGTCATCATCCTGTGCGGCGAAGAGGCGCCAGACACGCATACTTTATCCACAATGCTCTTAGGTCAGCCCTTTAAGCTACTCTCCCAGTTCAGATTGACTTATAATATGATCCTGAATCTTTTGAGAGTCGAGACGCTCAAAATAGAGGAAATGATCAAGAGGTCCTTCAGTGAGAACGCGAGCCAAACGTTATTGCCTGAGCAACAAAAATTAGTCACTACGACCGAGTCAAAATTGAGTAAACTCAAGGAACAACACTGCGAACTGGATGAGACAATCCGTGATTGTCATAGCCGGTGTGTGCAATACATTGAAGTCGGCAAGAAAGTGATTCAAGAATCTGTAGGTATTACTGGTCGGAAGTTCTATGGTGCTGGTAGAGTGGTTGTCGTACAGCCAGAGGGAATGTCGCGCACATTGGCCATCATCCTAGGTGAGTCGGCCATCTCAACGAAGCAGGAGCGATCGTTTGCAGTCTTACTTAACAAGCACCAAGATTCGACGAAGCGATCATCGGATCTCTTGCCCTTCCTACCATGCTTCCGTCAATTCATGAAGGCCGATTTGGCGATCGATGGCAAATTCGTGCTCGAGATTCTGCCCGCGACCGCGATCGAGTGGGTGTCCGATACGACGCTGAAGATTGATGCTACAGCAGTACGCCAACGAGTCAAGAGCGAATGGGACTCGGTCGCTTCCCTGGTCAAAGAACACTTTTCAGATCTCGATGGTTCGGCGTTCCGCGAGATTGAATGGGACAAGATCAAATCACTAGAACTGCGCGACACGATAACGACTCAGAGTCGACTACGTTCCGAAGCACAGTCCACGGGCGCTGAACACATGGCTGACTTTCTCCGTATTTACACTGCGTGTCACGAGGAACACTTGTTGTCGCACCAGATCCTCTCACTCAAAGCGGCCCTCTCGACTCAAAACCTGGAACTCATTCCGGACTACGAGCAGCGCATCGCCGTCCTTCAAGAACTGGGCTTCATCGACGCCCACCACGCCGTCGTCCTCAAGGGCCGCGTGGCGTGCGAGATCAATTCGGCGCACGAGTTGATCCTGACGGAACTGATACTGGACAACACCCTGGCAGAGTACACGTGTGAGGAGATCGTGGCCCTGATGTCGGCTTTCGTGTTTGAGGAACGGACAGACAATGAGCCGAACCTGTCGCCGCGGTTGGTGGCGGGCAGGGTAATGATTGTCGAGATGGCGAGGAGGGTCAACACGGTCCAGGAGCGACACCAGGTCCTGACGGCCGGCTCGGGCGACGAGTTTGAAGAGTCCCCGAGGTTCGGCCTCATGGAGGTCTGTTACGAGTGGGCGAGGGGCATGAGTTTCGCCAACATTACGGAACTGACGGATGTCCTGGAGGGCACCATCGTGCGCTGCATCGTGCGTCTCGATGAAGTCTTGCGGGAGTGTCAGAGTGCTGCCAAGACGGTCGGGGACATGGCCATGCACGCCAAGATGGAACAGTGTCGGGAGATGATCAAGCGAGACGTCGTCTTTACCGCATCGCTGCATCTAGCATAGTCTCGCAACATGCGCACTGGTACAGGGATGCGATTGTGAGACGATGCAATGAATTCTACCACAAGTGACCCGCCATCGCAAATAGATGCCGCCCAATGAATGAAATCCCGACGACTACTACTAGTGTCACTCCTCCTCCTCCTCCTCGTCGGTATCGACAATCTTCCGCCTGGTTTCCCTCAACTTGGCCCTCTTGGCACGCAATTCCTGGCCATCATTGTCTGAATCGTCCTCCACAAAGAGTGCATTGCCATGTGCCAGGCCGGGGATGGCAGTCCTCTTCCGGACGGCGTATCCATGATCCAGACTCGTCGCTGGCGTCTCTGACTCGTCTCCTCCGCTCCCGTCGTCGCGTACAGGTCCATCCCTGGCATCGACCGACTCGTTTTCCTTGTCCGAGTCGTCGTCCGAGTCGACCGCCTTGCTCCCCCGACCTCTACGCTTCTTCTCGCCACCACCACCACCTCCTGCTGCCCTCTTGATCTTTGAGGACAATGTCGGAAGAGGCGCCCGTTTCGCCTTTACGCTCTGACGTTCGCGCAGCGCGGCCTCTGCGGCAAAGAAGATGGCGTTTGCCGCTTCGTCATCCTCATCGTCAGAGTCGTGGACGTACTTGGACGACTTGATCTGGCCGCGGCGTTGTTCCTCCATCTCCTCGCGCTTCAGCCGCCGTGCCTCCAGCTCCCCTTCATCCACTTCAATCACCGGACGACTCTTGCGTCTCCTGGCCGAGGTGTCCTTCTTTGTCTTTGCCGTGGTGAAGTCCTCGTCTTCGCCAGATGACGACGACAACGAGCTGTCCGTGTCGTAACTCCTCTTGACGACCTGACGTCTGATAAAGTCAGCAGCCCTCTTACCGTCTTCGAAAGACGGCGGGTCGAGCGTGAGTGCTTTCATCAGAGCGACGTCGGCATCGAGTGCATCTGCCTCGAGTTGCGCCGGCACCGTCCAGATGGCATCTCGGTCCTCCCTATCACCCATCCTCTCCAGACCGAGCACTTTGAGCAACAACCGCACCTTGCCGTCCTTGAACAGGAGCAGTTTCATATCCTCAGAGACCGGCACGATCGGGGCTGACGTCTGATTCGGACGCCGGATGTCACCAGTCTCCTCGTCATCGAGAACTCTGAAGCTCGCTTCCCAGGCCATCCGTTCCACCACCACCCGTGCAAGCTGCTCCTTCAACCAGTCGAGCAGCTCATGACGGTTGTCGTCAAGGAGCACCCCGACCGCTACACGGACCTGGTCCTCGTGACTCGTACCGGGACGGACTTCAAATTCGGCGGGAGGTCGTGGTGCTTTCCTCTCGACAGGTGCTTTGTTGGCATCGTGCGTCAGGTAGTACGGATCTTTCGACAGTTTCTCAAAGAGGACTTCCCAGGCGAGGGCCGGACACTCTTCGATCGTGCGGCTGAAGCGCTTGAACATGTAGATCGTGAATGTCTCTACTTCAGTTCTTGCTGGATTGTTCGCAGACAGATTAACCTTGTCATGTATCATCCTATGCAAGAGCTCAAAGATTTCCAACCTGTAGAGTAGTATTTCCACTTTTTGCTTGACAAATACTCTGTGGAAGAATGTGATGATTCTCTTGATCTGGTCACTCGAAAGATCGGCATAGAATGCAAGAAAAGAGACAAAAGTCGCCAGTGAATGCTCGTTGATGAACTTGGCTTCGAAATTGGCAAAATTGAAGGCCCGCTCCTTCACCATGTCCTTGACATTAGCCTCTGCTGCCTCATCATCGGAATCAGCCTGTGCTGTTTGTGCAGTATTCTTGGCTGCGCCCTTTCGCTGCCTCTGTCGTCTGGCACGAACAAACATGTGCGTCCTGCTAGACGCATACTTCTCCAACATCTTTAGCAGAACAGTTGCCAGATCCGTGCACGCATCCAGATAACCCGTCGACTGATTGACATAGGTCTTGACACAACTGGCAACAAGATCGAGATTTGATTCTTCGTAGTATAGATTGCTCTGAATATTCTCGGCAATGTCCTGATACTCTGGGTCGGAGGAGAGCGACATTGAGTGGATGGTCAGCAGAAGCTCTTTGAGACAATTCATCGCAGCTTGTGCATCCTTCCACAGCTTGGTCTCGATCGCTTCACGTAACATTTTACGCAGCATGATTGTTGCTCTACTCTCCATCATCGAGGCAATCAAGCCATAATCGGCATCGTCCGCAAAGTCAGAGCCACGCTTTTCCTTCTTGTTGACAGCTTGTCCTTTCTCCCGAAGGGCGTGGAAGCTCCATCCTTGCAGATAGAGGAACTGCAGCCTGTTGGATTGTGACACTCGGGACTCGTCATGTTCCAGAGCCTTGAGAAGAGACAAGAACAAAGGGTTAAAGCCGGCCTCCAAAAAGGTTGTGACGAAATTGGCAAGCGCCAAACGAGCCTCAGTGTTGAGCGAGATTTTCTTGTCAACATCGTCCTCGGTCTTGATCTGACGCTGTGGTCGATTCCACTTTTTGCTGGCTTCAATATCTGCAAAGTTGCCACCAGGGACTTTGCGAAGAATGGCAGTCTGGCTAGCGACTGTAAATCTCCTCGACTCCTGGACCACAGACACCATTGTACCGAAGCGATTATGCCTTGTGTGAGCCTGCTTCTTGTTGTTGGTCCGCAGATCCTTCTCCCGGGCCAAGAGATCGGTGAGCTCGTTCTTTAGGTTGTCCGAACCAATGTTGACGAGTTCAAACAACGACTTGACCTGCACCCCGCGAACTAGGTAATAGATTGTGTCCAACACAATGACATCTTCAGAAGTGAAATCCTCGCCCATGCCGGATGCCAAAACGCACAAGAGGTCCAGGGCATTCGCTTTGGCGAAAGCGAGGATAGTATCACTGCGGCTTTGCCCTTCCTCGATGGCAGCTAGATTACGCAGGAGGTAGATGACCAGTCTGATGATGCCATGATCCCTCTCCGAACGCTGACGTCGAGGTACGGCAAGAGACGGATATGCGACCCGCATGACACTGCCTAAAATGTCGTTCTCCGGGTCAAAGAGCATCGCTCGCTTGTATCCAGACTGAGCCATCCTAAGGTTGGGGAACTGCTTGCACTTGAACTCGTCTGCATCGGAACCTAATTCCATTGGCCATGTCACTGGAACCAAGATCTCAACTGTGCCATGTCAGTTTGCAAGTCGTCGTGAGCATCGTCAAGTGACTGACCACAGGCCAAGCACACTCTGCGCTTGTGCTCGTTGTCCATCTCCGAGATTGTCCATGAAGCAAGTATCGGGCACAAGTCCGTCACCACAAAGTTCATGGACGCCAAGGCCGCCTTGACATCCCAGACATCCTTCTTCTCGTCGTAGTGTTGTAGCCAACGCTTGATGTCTCGGAGACACCCGAGGCCGTCATCACCAAGCACATACGGATTGCCGGGTTCTGATGCATCCCTCCCTCCCAGCGCCGAGACGAGATTCTGGAGCGTAGAGGTGATGCCATCCATATGGGCGACCCCCTACCACGTCAGACACAAGATCCTGCGTCTTCAGCGACGGTATAAATCATAAAACACTGGAAAGTGTGAAGCAATGACACAACAACGCGAAATTACACGTTCATGTTAATTGGCTAGACGCGCCCGAAATTCGTGTCTCGGAGCTCCAGAGCGGGCGCCGTTCAGTTTCCAAGGTTGGCTGCTACCGTAACGAATTGATCAACGTTAAAGTACAACCTGGAATCGCGATATTATATGTGCATCCACTACTCCATTAATATTAATGTTTACTTGCACTCGCAATTCGATGACTGCAGACTATGAAGAGACTTTGATACAGTTCGACTACACCGGATCGTAACTGCCTAGAAGATATCCTCAACTTCGGTCCAGTGCTTTTGCTCTCGCGCATCCCAGTACTCGCCAGTAAATTCCCAATAGCGCTCTTTCGTGATCGGATGAGTAGCCTCCTTGAACCATCTCGCTCCATGCTCTAGCCCTTGCTTCTCACGAGTTCGTCTCGTTGCCCTCTGCTTCTCTTCCAAACGATTCTTTTCGTCTGCTGCAAAGTCATACTTTCCATCCTCCATGGCACGTTGGTCCGGTCGCAGACGTGTATCCGTGATTGGTAACCATGGTTTCAGCTGGTTGTCCAGGGCGTTGAGTGACATGGCAAATGTGGTCAAGTTGAAAGGCACACCCGTCTTTCGCGGGTTGGCAGACCAAATAATAGTGTTCTCAGACTTTTCGCCAGCACGACGGGCATAAATTCGTTCATTCCACTTGCCACTGACGGACCACTTCTCGACCCCTTGGGCGTCCACGACGACACCAGTCACTTTGTAAGCATCCGCTCCACGCCAGCCACGAGCCTTGAAGTCCAGTCTCGCCTCTGCACCATTTGTCTGGTTCGTGACGATCATTGGACCATAATTGTCGACAGTCGGAGATCCCATGAGAATACCGACCACTTGAGTGTTGACCTTCTTCCATGTGTAAAGCTCATCCTTGCCCGAAGACAACTTGAGTCTCAAATGCCAAGTGCCCAGTGGATTGATGTCGAATGACTTTCCGGTAAATTTAGACTTGACACTGGACTCTCCATAATATTCCCAGTTGCGTGATTCTGCGTGAGCCGCGCCGATTGGTGGATGGTGCGAGACTTGCTCAATGACGAAGCGGAAACCCTTATCCGGTCGGCAGTATTCATAAGTTTCGTGCAACAGAGGATTGAATGGCTTGGCAACCCGATCAATCGTACTAGCATATTCACTGGCAGCAAATGCTGCTACATACAGGGCTCTATCGGCCGCGTCAGGCAAGCCAGCAGCTTTGTCCAGGATATCAGTATACTCCATGTCCTCTGCAACTCTCTGAAGAAGACTTGTAGCTTCGTTGAAGCTTACTGGTAATGTCATCTTGGACATATCCTTTCCGATCATTGACTTCAAGATACCCCAAAGAGACACGGACGGGCGATCGTCCAGACGGCCCATGTCAGTACGGATTGGAGCCTCATAGCCGTGGAAGGCGCTGTCAAACGAAGTATGAGCTCCATCATCAACGTCGTGTGGCTCAGCAATCTTCGCAGCGGGAACTGGCTCGTAGTAAGGAAGCTTCTCGGGTACAGGAGCTGCAATTCTTTGAACAGTAGGCTCCACGGCTCGGGGCTGCTGAGCCTCTGCCACTGTGTATTGCCGATTAGTAAGATAGGCAGCAGGTTCGAGTGTGGTGACCCTCGAAGTAGTCTTGGACAATGCGGTGGTGGAGCCATTGGTCGATCCCACGGCATCGTAAAATTCATCACCCGAGGAGTCCGAATCCATGATGTACGGGTCCGCCTGTGGTACCTGCAGCGGATCCTTAATGTTCTCTGCGCCGAGAGACGGTGTCGCCAGTGGTGTATCTCCACGCACTTGATTCAGCTCCGAACGGACTTGCTTGAGAGCCCTGCGAGTGTTCCGCCTTTCTACGTTCGCTTCGTGCACGCGACGTTCGAGTTCGTCCTGATCAGTAGCGAGTGATTGCATGTTTTCCTCCCATAAGACTCGCATCTTGCGCTCTCGCTCGACGGTCTGTTTCCAGTATTTTTCCCTATCATTGGCCATGGTCACAAGTCGAGTCAAGACCTCTCGCAACGAAGTAGCACTGGAACGGAAAGTCCCGGCAGCTTCTTGCATTCGAGGATCGAGACCATGTCCGGTGGCTGCTCGCTCTGACAGGATACTATCACAGATTTGATCCATCATTTCTAGCTGCAATTTTGCAGTGTTTGCAGTCAGACCAAAAACGTCCTGATGAGGCTCCTCTGTAGTCTCAAAGTCATACGCATCAACGTCAGACTCAGCATCTGAAAAGGAAGCGGCATAACCACCGAGAGCAGGTTGTGCTCCATCCGGCGAGCTGCTCGTCTGGGCATTGTCATAGTGAGAGCCTGCAATGGAAGGTGTATAAGACGAGAGAGGTACATGAGCAGATGGCATGGCAGATGAGCCTGGTATGTCCACGGAGACGGTATCCGAACTTGCCATCGGTGCGCCCGTAAGATCACGGCTAGTTGTAGCCTTGTGAGCATCGGCAGCCTGTGTCTTTGCCAATTTGAGGTTCCAGATCCAATTCTTGGCTTCGGTGGGATGGGCTGCCTTGACGTGGAAGCCATTCTTGTCCGGGCCTAGAATCTCGAATCTTGATTTGTCTCCATTATGATAGACAATCTTGGCCACTTTCATGTTGATCGATCCACGGCAAGCATTTTCGGATTCATCCTGATTGCGATAATACGAGAGGACTCCATTCTCCAACACGAACCATCTAGCTTTGTATCCGGATTTATAGTTTGTCCACTTCTTCAGGTGACCCGAATACCGGATAGGATCACTCGGGGAGGAGTTGAGCATTGCCTTTTGTGGTACGTTCTTGAACAGAGATCTAATTTTGTCGTCCTTTGTCAGATCGGTCGGTAGCTTTCCCTTCTTGTTTCGTGGGAACGCATCTGCGCCGTGGTTGAGAAGCAGGCTGACCAGCGACGAGTCACGGTTCGCGGCCGCGATGTGCAGAGCAGTGTTGCCATCCTGGTCAGGCTTGTTTAGATCCAGCAGAGATGAAGCCCTCGGGTTGTCAAGCAATTCTTCCAAGCTGCCGTCCTTTGCCCGCAAGGCTTGCTGAAATTCCGCATTCACCTTCTCAATGTACTGTCCACGCTTGACTTGCATGTGGTGGGCCACTTCCCCGTTGCGGACAACTTCATATGCCTGTTTCCTGTCGTTATTCTGTAGCGTATCGTTGATCTCGGGATGAGCCATGAGGAGGTCGATGACATCGACCCGATCAAGCTGCGCAGCCACATGCAAAGCAGTATTGCCCGCAGCGTCCCTACTGTTCACGTCAATCTCGGGCTTGGAGAGCACATACTGCACAGTCCTGGTCTCTGCACACTGTATCACCAAGATGAGAGGGTGGATGAATTCCGAGGTGGTCAAGGAACCTATCGAGGAACGCGGATCACTCGACGATTGCGTAGCAGCTGGAAACAGATGTTTATCGATAGCGCCAAAGTCGCCGGCTCGCAGTGCTATTGCCGTTAGTCTACGATCCAGTCGTCCCATTCTGGATTTCACCTTCGAGCAGGTTGTACGATCGCAAAGATTCATCCACACCTACAGACTTTGACAGGACCTGAGCCTTTGCACTTATCCTGTCGAATGACTCGGTCCGTATGTGCATCGATCTCGACGGTGTCCGACTCATGGTTGAGTGGCCGTCAATGACAACGAGTGGACCGTGGAGTGGTGGAGGTCCGAGAATGCGTCAATTCGAGAGGAAGAACTTGACGGGCACGGTAGATCGAAGCAGAACCACTAGAGACTTTCTTGGGAACCTGATATGAGCTGGTCGGTAGGGATGTGGGTGCTAGCTAGAGCGTGGAGAAGCAGGACGTAAGGACAGGCAGGCAGGTGCAGGTGTATGGAAGTGCGGGAGGGGGTGCGCACCAAAGGCCGGCCAGCTGCCACCGACGAATTCAACGAACGTCAGTCAGTCAGTCAGTCAAAGGAGAAAGGGAGGGAGCGACTGATCACTGATCAGGAGGGAGCTGCGCTTTGGGCTGAATGAGAAGAACGAACCTCGAAGCACACGAAGGAACAGAACCTCGAAGGTTTGGCAAGATTAAAAGCCTCCCTTCAATCTTCCCCATATCTACCCGTCCATAGCTTTTCCCGATCAGATGTCTTTTCCTCATTCGCTAGTCACCATTCGCCAATCACCAAAAGTCTACATTGAGCATTGGATGTTGTATCAGTAGGGTCCACGACCGAGACCCAATTGTGGCACGGGCGATATTCTTATCCTTCACCGATCTTGTCCTCGTCCTCGTTCTTTCATTGTGTCAGATGTCTTTGCGATTGACACGACCGGGACCATTTCAGTGCACATAAGCGGACCACCAAAGTTCCCGGACCCGTGAAGCCCGAGTGGTCGACCTCAGAGATGGACGAAGATGTTCCGGGAACGTGCCGACTTTACGACGTCGAAGCGTCGTCCACCACGTCCGATGCACCTCTGCTCGTACCACAGCCGACAGACTCCCCGCATGATCCTCTGAACTGGAGCCTCACACGAAAAGTGTGGCACACAATCCTCGTCTGTTCCGTGACGGGACTGACGGCGGCCATCTCCAACGATGCCGGTTCGGCGCAGGATCAGATGAATGAGCAGTTGGGAATCTCCTACGACGTCATGAACGATGCCGCCGGCATCCTCTTTCTCGGCATCGCAATGGCCACCTTCCTGCTGTATCCCTCCACCATCCTCTATGGCCGGCGCATCCAGTACATGATCTCCCTGGTCTTTGGCTTCCTCGGCTCCATCTGGTTCGCCAGGACTCAGACGGCCGGCGATAGCATTGGGTCTCAACTGTTTTGTGGCATTTCCGAATCCTGCGCCGAGGCCTTGGTGCAATTGAGTCTGTGTGACATTTACTTTTCACATCAACGAGGATCGGCGATTGCAATGTACGTCCTAGCGACGAGTGTGGGCACGTTCATGGGTCCTCTGCTCGCCGGTCTCATCGAGACGGGTCAGGGAACGTTCAGATGGATAGGTTGGTGGGGCGCCATCAGTTCCGGGTTGCTGCTCGTCGTCTTCTTCTTCGGCCTACAAGAGTCATACTACGATCGAACGCTCGCGGAACGAGAGACCCGGAAGAATCTTGGCGATGATGCGATTGGTGACCGACACTTCAAGGCGGGGGACGACAGGCACATCCTCGGCGAGGAGGCAATGGCGAAATCGGACGAGAAGGGTGCACCGGCGCAGGAACTGATCGCTCCGCGACCTCGGGCGAACGATCCGGCAACGACCTCGAGCAGCCGGTCGAGAGCCTACTTGAAGTCCATCGCACTAATCACGCCTGCTCGACAAGTGCGCGGCACCGGTCTGGCACAATACGGCAGACTCCTGTGGACCTTTCCACGGATATTCCTGCTGCCTGCGGTCGTGTACAGCGGAATACAGTGGGGCGCCCAGGACGCCTGGCTCACCTTCTACCTGACGACCGAGGCGGAGACGTGGTACGATGCGCCATACAACTACACCGACAAGGCGGCGGGACTCATGAACGTCCCCTCCCTGATCGGAGCCATCATCGGCTGTCTCTATGCCGGTCCGCTGAGTGACTGGTTCTGCCTGTGGTGTGCCCGCAAACGTGGCGGCCTGCGGGAGAGCGAGGACAGACTCGTCTTCTTCGTCCTGCCCGGCCTCGTGTCCCCGGCAGGCATGCTCCTGTTTGGGATCGGGTCCGATCGAGGCTGGCACTGGCCCGTGCCCTACCTTGGACTCGGATTCATTGGCTTTGGCTGGGGCTGTGCCGGAGACCTCGCCCTGTCCTACCTGATCGACTCCTACCCAGAGCTCGTGCTCGAGGGCCTCGTTGCCGTGGCCCTCATCAACAACCTGGTCGCCATGGTTGGCGCATTCGTCACCCAGAGCTGGCTAGACTCGGCCGGGGTCGCCGGCACTTACATCTCCCTCGCCGTGCTCGACTTTGTCATCATCATCGTGCTCACCGCGATCATCATGGTCTATGGGAAGCGATGGAGACGGGCCAGTGTGGCTCGCTACTCTGTCTGTCTGCAGATGAAGGAGACTATGAATTTGGGAAATTTCGGGGGCTAGCGTATGCAAGTTGGAGCACGGAGGTTGATATGCGCTTCAGTCGAGTAATGATAGTAATGTCACGGTCAGAATCATCTTGGAATCACTGATAATTCGAGACCAAGCTCCCTTTGTTTGTCATCATAATGCACAGGACATGAACTATCCGGATACACAACAGATGGCATGGTGAGTGTTTTGAGGATTGCCTCGGCTAAAGAGCGTGTTCTCCATCGTATATGTGCCCTAAAGGACATGGCCATCTCCAACAATGTTTGCACTTATTGGACTCTGTGGTCACGAGAGTGAAGATTGATTGAAGGACTACCGAGCTGTGACGAGGATTCTGTGATGCAATCCGTCTGGGTTTCTCCTTTTTGAATAATGAACATCAAAATAGCATCTTGTATGACAGTTTGGGTAGGCCTCCTTTCCATGGTAGCGGCACTGGGCGTTACATTGCTCCCAGAAGTATGCAGGATTGACTCAAATCTACAACAGCTTGCGGCACAGAAGTTCGCCGTGCAAGATGTGCTCTCGGTACCTGGAAGACCACGCCAGTGCCTCGCACCACGTCCCACAAGTCTGGAAAAGGGGGCACGGTTAGCGTACGTGACGCCCTGGAACAAGGCTGGATATGGCTACACCACGCTACATTCGGAAAGGCTCAGTCACGTCGCTCCTGTCTGGTACCAGGTCAAGTTGCAGGGAGCTTCCGTCACCTTGGAAGGAACCGATGCCATTGACCAGACTTGGCTGTCGACCCTACACCCCACCACCAAGGTCGTGCCCCGCTTCGAGGTCCAATTTGCGTCCAGGAAAGAAGTCGAGGCAGTCCTCTTCTTTCCTCGTGACGAAGTGAAGGACATCACCTACACAATCATGAAGGAGGTCACGTTCAGGGGCTACGATGGCATCGTCTTGGAAGTATCCTATGTCGCACAGATGGACAACTTGGTCAAGCAGTTGAGCAAGGCGTTGCGTGATATCAACAAGGAACTGATCCTAGTCATTCCAGCACACCACAAAGTCCACGAAGTGTCGCCTTTCTCACATCGAGACCTGCTAAAGTATGAACCGCAAGTGGACTACTTTAGTCTGAACGCCTATGATCACGGAGCCGCATTGGGGGAAAATATAGGAAACGCACCGTTGCCGTGGTTGAGGCAGATCCTGGACGAATTGATTGGTTCGGTCGACAGAGCCGGCACGACGACCGCTGAATTTGAGGCGTACGACGACGACGGCGATCCATTCGAGGACGACGTCTTTGCAGACACTAGCGGAGGCACCTCTCCAGGAGGTACAGACACCAAGGCAGTCTTGCCGTGGGCGAGTAAGGTCCTACTGGGCTTGAACTTTTACGGGTACACGTTCACTTCCGACGGCGTCATCAACACCATCACCGCCACAGAATACAAAGGTCTCTTGGAGTTCTCGCAGGTTTCGATTCCCTTGACTGTCGAGTGGCACGAGAGAGTCGGAGAACATGGCTTGGACGGAAAGTTGTGGACGATCTGGTACCCCACCGTGCTCTCCCTGCTCCACCGGGTCGAGTTGGCGGCAGAGTATGGTATCGGCCTGAGTATCTGGGAGGCCGGCCAAGGACTAGACCACTTTTGGGATATCGTGAGCGTCTAGACGTACTGCAAGGTTACAGATCCAGGAATATGACGTCTCGCATCTCGTGCGGACACTGATGAGAGCGTGTTTTCGACAAAGAAAAGAAAGGACAGACGACATGGCGACATGTCTAGGTATGCATTCGTGCAGCTGATTGTTCAGTTATGGCAGCGCTGCCTGAGTGATCAGCACATATGATCACCCGGGCAGATCCAACGTGCGGAATTCCACGCGAGCTCACTTACAAGAGGCATGAAATTTCCTGGCATTTGATTGGTGCATGTCGCAAGTAGAGTTTCTTGATAAGCACGCGAGGACAAGCAAGATATTCATCTGCTGAGTCCCCTTGATGGTCATTCTTCAGGCGTATATTGATTCATAGTACACTCAGAAGATTGAGAGGCACTCCTTGTCGAAAGGCAGACTGACCTTGTCGAACGTACGTCTGTATCGGATTGCAATGAAAGTATATCACGGTGAATTCGCATAAGTCCAAGACCTTATAGTAAAGTATATACATTTGACTGTGCGTAAAGTGAACGTCGAACAGACTATATATAACAACGATTATAACGCCGAGCTGCTCAATATGTACATCTTGCCAGCGTTGAAAACGCCGTGATATCCAAAGAAAAAATCCTCATTTGTAAACGAGAACCCGACTTTACCTCTTCTCCGAGAGGGAGCTTGACAAGTCCTGTTGTTCCTTGACCAAAGCGGGCGCCACAGCCTTGACCTTTTTGGTGAATTCTGCATCTTGGAGCGAGAAGCGTCGTCCGATAGCTCTCTCAATCTTGGCACAGACTGCCAAATTTGCCTGTTTCTCCGCCTGAGCCTCCGAGACCAATACCCGCTGCTTCGACAAGGAGGGAGTGGCCAGGCGCTCGCAGTCGAGTTGGTATCGTAGTGCCTGTCGCTCGAGCGAGCAAGTCGAGCGCATAGAAGCCTGTCACAATCAGTCCACTTGCCCTCTATCTGAGAAAATGGCAAGGTCCATACATCGGATGAGTGGATGCTAAAGTCCTTCATTGGTGATGCTACAGAAGTCATGCTGTAGGGGAAATCGTGACACAAAGCTGAGTACTGTTGAGCTTGTTTTGTAGGACAACAAGATTCCCCAGAGGCAGGATATCAAGAGTCAAGTAGGTTGGGCAGGGTGGGAGGGTCGGCGAGGGTATTGTATAGCAGCCAAGGCTGGTGAAGCAGGACCGGACGGGCAAGAGGGAGGAACGGACGGATCCAAATTTGGGGGTGGATAGACCTGCATGAGCCACCACTCTCTCCTCCATCAGCCACAGCAATCTGGGATCAGCTCGGCGTTTGCGCTTGATTGTGTGATTTGCGTGGTTGGAGGAGCAGGAGGAGCAGGCGGAGCAGCGCCAGCCATGGAGGGACGAATCTGAGACTTTCCGACTCCCTCGAGAAATCCGGAGACAAGCGGCCCGCAGATTCGAGCCGGCGTCCATGGATGGGACCCCCATCCACGTCTGGTGTCTATGGGGGGTGGGACAAGACACGGAACGTTCCCGCGCGGGTTGACTCGGTCCAGCGGCTAGCTGGATTTGAACAGAGGTCCGAAATCATTGAGCCAGCCTGTCAACTGCAACTGTGGTAGCTCCCTGCGGCCTGACAGTTGGCAGCTGCTCCTGCGTCAGAGACTCGCCGTGACCCGCCCGCCGAATTGGGAAGGTTCCTTGTGATTTACATCGCTCAACATGTAGAGCTGTCCGAGACCTTTCTCAAGGCTGACTTGACCCGTTGTGGGAATCGAATCTCGAGCGATCTCACTTTTGACTGTCCAACTCGTGCATGCAAGGCTTGCTCGCAGTGATTTGATCCTCTAAAGGTGGCGCAGATCTATTGAAACAGTCTATAATAAGCAGCTTTACGTGTTGCCGGGTGCTGAGTGATCAGCATAGCAATCTCAGGAGCACGCGTACAGAGACCCACGCTCTTCTGATCACAAGCTGCTACCGGAGCAGTCCGTCTATTCCATACACTAAACATACACAACGTACCGTCCTTACAGCATTGTAGTGAGATGACCACAGTATCTCTTGCTCACCAAGTCTAAATCCGTGGGGTATCAATATTGACCTGTCGCGTATCAGCGATAGGTTGCGATTGATCTCTTCTTGGACACGTTACCTTGTCATGAAATCCACTAAGAGCATGTCAGTAGCTGTTTGCGCAAGGGCAACAATCAAAGTCTCCCATTGCTCACTTACACGGCAATCAATTTTTTACTTTTGCTGTCCATGACTTCGCAGTTGAGTGCGCACGTCCTTCTGCCAATGGCGATGACTTTACACTTGAACAACACCTTGCTGTCGAGGCTGGCCGGTCGAAGGTATGTGACATTCAGCTGTCGTGACACGCCTGCAAGCTCCCAGAAACCATCTGGAGTCGAGTCAATCGTTGCAATAGTCCGCCAAAACTTTACTTACCACGACTGTGGGGCGTGATAGCAGCACTCTGAGTCGTGTCAGTGGAGTTTAGTTTCCCTCATCAGTTGCACTAACAGTAAGAAGGTCTATAGCGGTCGCAAGAGCACCTTTGTAATGTTAGACAACCACCCTACTCTCCGGTGACGTGGTACTACCTCCATGCATGGATCCCAACGTGTTGCAGAGTTCCGAAGTCACCGTCAATTCGAATACGGTCTCATCCTGCCCAGCACTTATGCAGTCTGTGCATTGGATGATTGCATGGTCGTAGCCCGCGGTGCCGACGGCCCTTAAGAATGCGGCAACCACTTCCCTCGGGTCTTCACTTTGCATGGTTTCTGCGAGAGGGCTTAGCAGAGAGAGTTATAGGGCACCTGTCGAAGCAGACTTTGATTAGCTATGGTCCACTTGGCGCACTTGTTGTGGAAACTCCAGCTCCAAGACCCACGCAATTCCGGGGTAAGAGTCCTCATTTGCCGCGGTAGATAATCTTCACGTGCCAAGCTAGAGTAGCAATTTTCTACTTAATCGGCAGCTCGCCAAAGCTTCCCGGCGCCAGCCAGGCGCGTCAGCCAATATTCATCATCGCGTCTAAACGCATTTCGGTGCATGTCAGCCATGCCTAGCATTATGAGTTTCATTGGCAACACTGTTTCCGATTCACACACTAGGCCACTCTGCACATCAGCTCTACCGTATGGGCCTGTCGAAAGTCTTGCAATGTCTATTGCAGACGTTCTTTGCTCAAAATGCCCTGACTGAAACGAACTTGCGAGCCGTCATTGCAGAACTACTTCATAATGGTGACAGAGACGAAGTGACGCGGCAGGTGATTGATGATACAATTGCTGAAATCAACAACGATATCTCAGAGCTGGACTTTGAACTACGACGGACAGTTGATCAGACCGATGGCAGGAATATCTGGGTGCTGTGTAACACGACTTCGGACCATTTGACCCAACTAGCGACTTCACACTCTCAAAACGAGATAGCATACTTCAAGGCTCTGCTCAACTACATCTTCATCACGAACAACACCAGGAGAGCAGAAACTTTGGCCGTGGCCAGGATGGATGCTGTGCGAGAAGCAAGTGCTGTTGGTCTCAGCAAGTTGAGCGCTGAGAATGCGCTCAAGCAGTTTGTGGAGGAATCATGGTTGCAGCAATCTGCACAAGGTTACTTGACCCTGACGGCCAGAACTCTGATGGAGCTGCAAGGTTACCTGAAAGAAACCTACAACGAAAACGATGACGATTTGGAGGCGATCAAGTCGTGTTATGCCTGTAAAGAGTTTCTGACCATGGTGCGCTGCTAAATCAGTTGTAGCGATGACGAGCAATGCTAATGTGCTTAGGGCTATCGCTGTCCAAACCTGAACTGCGCTTGCAGGTTTCATCACAAATGCTACGAAACCTTTTTTCATAGATCCTTGCGTTGTCCTGTCTGTCAGGAGACTGATTGGGACAAAAGTCGATTGCATCACGTTGGCGAGCGTGCCGCTCTGGCATCACCAGGAGGACAAGAGGACACGATATCTGACGCAGAGTCAGCCTCGGAGGCCGATGGCCAGCATGCTACAGCTCAATTGACGGGCACGTATGGCAACGACGTCGAGGCAGATGACGACTGAGGGTAGTTTCGCATGATTGATAGCGGGCATATAGCGTGTAAAATTCGTAGAGCGTTTGGCAACAGTGAGCATATCAACAATTCTTATGGTGATCAGGTCAGTTTGAATCATCGTTCAGCCGGGTGTCTCAGCATATGTATTTCATGAATGTTCGTCTAGCAATGATGTAAGGCTGTGAGCAACACTCAGTACTGAGCGCTGATCAGGTAATCACCTAGACCCTCGACGATCTTGGCTGCTTCTCCTGGCTGTGTAGTCTCTGGATAATGTCCAATGATAATGGCTTGCTTCGTACGGACACAGATAAGTCCCTTGTTGCCCTTCTTGCCATAAATCGATCGATCCTCAGCCCTGATTGTCAAGTACTTCTCGCCCATCACTTTCAAACCACTGGCTTGGATTGAGCCTGCATTGTCAAACCCTGCTGATATTGCCTTCAATTCTGGAGCTGACAACTGGACATTTCGTCAGTTTTGCAACAATTGTGATGCGTCTCTGCTCACCGTGAAGCCTGCAGAGTTCGCCCAGGTGGAATCTCCAGCACGACTGTAGATGCCTGCCTTGTCTATTTTGCCTGTCCCTAGAAGGGAAGAGTCGATATATGCTTGCCACGACATATTTTGCTATGCTATCTTCGAGCCTCTGATTGCGTGAATATAAGGTACGAGTGATTCTGTGTCAGTCTCTTGTCGTTACCTGCAGCACAGTCATTGTGATTGTCCATTGGCTTGATTAACGTCTCCTCCGAGGCCCACGCAGGGAGCTCCAGGCTGCGTTTATGTTGCATCCGCCACAGGCTTCAGCCCCTGTGTTGAAGCTCGTTGCCGTTGATCGCCGCTGAGGTCGTTCTCTCTCGTTCGGTCAGTTGCCGCTCGCTACAAACCACCAAACAATACCAGACACTGATAGACCTTTACCAGGCTCACAGGTGCGTTCTGTCTAGTACAGCCTCCCTTTTCGCGTCTTCTCCACCTGGACTTCCCATCGCTGGCGACCATTGGGATGCAGTCCGGTCCTCGATACGCAAAGCATCATCACCATCCTAATTCTTATCATCGCAACGAGCTAGATCGTAAAGTCGTCGTCCTTGGCCAACAAGGTGTCGGCAAGTCTAGCTTGGTTCTTCGTTACGTCAATTCAACTTTCCATGAGAACGGTGCGAGTACGATCGGTGCCTCGTTTCTAGCCAAGAAGATTGTCGTGGACAACGCTACCGTGCGATTACAAGTGAGTTCGCCGCGATATGCATCGCGCCCTTCCACTGACAGTACCAGATATGGGATACTGCCGGGCAGGAGAGGTTTCGCTCAATGACTCCGATGTACTATAGAGGTTCTCACGCTGCCGTCTTGTGTTACGATATCACGTCGATGGAGTCTTTCAAGAAGATGCACAGCTGGCTAAACGAGCTAAGAACAAACATGCCTTCCGATGTTCTGATACACATAGTTGGTCCGCTGCTCTTTCTCTTACTAGACTACGACTGACAGTGTCTAGGCACGAAACTTGATCTAACAAAGACGAATAACACCGTCCGAGAAGTGCCGTTCAAGACATCGGTGGAATATGCCGCAGCACACTTTGGACTCAAATTCGAAGAAGCATTGGAGCTGTGTCATGAAGTGTCAAGCAAGGATGACAGAGACGGCGGCATTGACGCATTGTTCATGCTGATCACTAAACGTCTGATACTTGATAGCGAGGCAACAGACCGAGCACGAAGTGCGCAAGCTAATCGCAGTGACTACACGAATCGAGTACACATTGCGGATCATACCGTAAACCGCAGCATGTGCTGCTGAGAGCGGTAGGCGGGGCATTCACATATCCATTCATTCATCAATCAGCAGTCAGCGTGTTGGCTCATGTGAAGCGAGAGGCAAGGTTCAATGGGACATTAGCAATTGGCATAACATTGGCGTGGCATTCATTCTTTGCATGTATTCGTAGCTATCAAAAGGATGCTGATATTGTATCAATCGGTGGACCCTTGCTATTGTGTCTCCGTGGTTCTTTGTTTGGTGATTCATTCTATACTGTGGGCTTCAATTATGGTGATCAGTGATCAGTGATCAGTTGATCAGAATCGGCGAGCATTTTTGGATCAGCTCTAGGGAAACACTATTCACAGCGTGCAACTCAACATATACATCATCGTGCACAACTGTAGCATGTCGCAAAAGGCCCAATCTTGCCTTAAGTGATGGAGTAAATGGCAATTGTGATTAGACGTTTGGGCGGAGAGCCTACACTGGTATTGTGAAGGAATGATCAGTTGAGGTTCGATACATTGGTGCTCAAACTACAGGCATTCTCGCTGTCTCGCTACCATGCTGGTGATTGATAATGGAGCCTATACGGTAAAGATCTCGAATGGAGAAGAGATCTTGACCATACCGAATTGTGTCACAAGATCCAAGGACAATCGTCGTGTACATATAGCGGACCAATCCGATAACAATACAATTCCGGGTACAATCCAATATCGTCGGCCGCATGAAAAGGTACTCTGCGTGCATGCAGACTTCACCCAGGCTCACTCGTGACAGGGTTTCTTGACAAACTGGGAAGCAGAAAAAGCAATTTGGGACTACATCTTCAAGATGAAATATCCACAAGTAAGTCATGGACGTAGCGGATGCATCAAGCTGACATGCTTTAGCTAGACTGCATCAGGGAGTGCCTATTACTGACGGAGCCACCTCATAATTTCTCCACGCTACAAGCAAACTGTGACGAGATTGTCTTTGAGGAGTATAAATTCGACTCGTATATCAGATGTACTCCGGCAGCCTTGATTCCTTGGGGCAGCCTCGGATGCTTGCGCGGCCCAGGTCGACCGCCGTGTCAAGAAGTCATTCTCGTGGTAGACTCTGGCTTTTCATTCACACACATCACTCCTGTGGTCGATGGTGAGCCTGTACAGGAGAATGCCAAGAGACTCAACGTTGGAGGAAAGCTCCTGACCAATGTATTGAAAGAGATGATTTCCTTTCGACAGTACAACATGATGGAGGAAACGCAATTAATCAACCAGATCAAGGAGGAGTGCTGCTATGTCACGGATGACTTTGATCGAGACATGGACCTGGCGCGGCGTGGAGAATTATCAAAGAACTTTATATTGCCTGACTTTTCGAGCAACACGCCTGGGTATGTGGCGGACGACAGGACCGTCATCGACGACGAGATGCAGATCCTGACACTGAAATATGAACTCTTCTCCGTGCCGGAACTCTTGTTTCGGCCTTCAGACATCGGACTGAACCAGTGCGGCATCCCGGAGGGCGTCATGGAAGCCATCCGGGACCTGTCGGAACCGGTACGGGCTCTTTGTCTCGCCAACATTGTCCTCGTGGGAGGCAACACCAAGTTCCCTGGCTTTCGGGCCAGGTTCGAGAAGGACTTGCGCGCCCTCGCTCCGAGTGACTTTGAACTCGGCATATACATCCCCGACGATCCAATCACCTATACCTGTCAAGCAGGCTTGGCCATGGCCAGGGACACAAAACACATGGATGACGCAAAAGTCACTCGAGCAGAGTACCTAGAGTCCAACAAGAAGGCGTCCCTGAAATTCAATGCATCGGTCGGGGGACCAAGTACTGGTCGGGACACACCTGACCTTGCCGCATCGAAAAGGCGAGAGAGCAAATACGATGAGACGAGTGATCGCGCAGACACACCACGATCATTCTCGCCAGACACTGAGCCGGAAGATGCACAAGGAGGAGAACAAGCAGACGAAAAAATGACAGATGAGTAGTCTTTAAATGCTATTAGTTTTACGTCGAAAGATGAGTGTAAATTTAATTCTACATAGTAGTGCTTCATTCGTCACGCGGACGCAAACACCAGAGATGTCATGCAAGAAGTGCCTCTCGGGGCGGTCCCACCACGAGGCAATCGATGCCAAGCTCAGAGTAGGCAGGCGTTCTCTTCAGGAAAAGGGTGTAGGATATATCCCTACCAAGACCACACAACTTTTACACGAGCTGTACCACATTTGGCATTGCAACGTCGGCCCAACGGCATTGAGTCCAGATTGATGCCCCAGGGCTGACATTGCAGTCTCCGGGACTCACACTCGGCGATACGATCAAGAATCACGGAACCGTGGCAGTGCAGCCTAGGGTTTCCCATTGTCGAGTGTGTGAGACATGGACGTAGCAACCAACGACGAGGTCTACTTGACAGTCTTATCCCATGCTCGTGCTTGACATTTGTTGTACAGGATTCCACAATCATCGCCCGGTTCCGGGTAATGCCGTCTGCCAACTATCTGAACCCGTTTTCGCAAGGCCATGGCTCGGTGGAACAGTTTTGTGTGCTATGTTTGTTGGTGCAGTCTGCTTTCGTCCTCTGAAAACGATTTCTTCTTCGTCACCGGCTTGTCCTACTAGACTGTCCACCATCTGATTCAGGGAGAATGCCATGCTGGGCTCGCTCGCGTGCGATGAAGGCCCCGTGCGATGAATCGGACTTTCGGATTTCTTGAGTGGCTCATGCATAATGTTGTGCTTAGACTCCAGATGTGAGGCCGCCTTGTTTTGGGGGGTCCTTTTAGTGGTAACCCCATTTGCATGACTGGTGTTGGTGCGAGACTGAGCTTGCGAGCGGGCTGTCGTGGCCAGTTCTTGTTCCTATAGATATTAGAACGATATAGAACTTCTTTGGACTCTCGTACGATGCCTAGGGCAATTTCGGCCGCATCAGACAAGAGAGCTGACAGCCGTGCTAGATTCTCGTCGCTTGCGGTCGTAGTATCATTCGCACTTGTGAGCTGATTATTGTCGACACTACCTTCCAAAGGCTTGAAGCCATTCATATCGAGATCTTCTGCAAGTGGGCCAAACAGGACTGGCAAAGCCGTGCGAGGAAACTTGCTTCCACAAAGCGTTATTGCTGAGAGATATTCATTCCATAAGGGTCGGCTCATGATCAAATTGAGTTTGATCCACTTCGAACTGAGCCTCAGCGCCGGCAGGACTCGTCGGACTACTGGATCTATGTTGGACGAGAGATCTTCCGGAATTGTAGATATTGCACTCATCTTTTTCTGCAGAATAGTGAGAAGAAGGCGGACAAAATCTAAGCTGAATTCTAGCATATGTTGAAACCTGGTCGAGCTGGAATGTGACATTAAAGAAGTCTCGGCTGCCTTGCCAAGCAGGAAAAGAAGGCCTAGGTTGATACACAACATTTGTGTCAACATCTCTACAGAGATCTGTCGTTCTAGTATCAGCTCGCGCAATTCTCGCAGAATCCGTTTGTTGTTACTTGGAAGATCAAGAGCCTCATCTTGTGAGTAAATACTTGAAACAATGTACATGTACAGATCAATCGTGCTTTTGTTATCAAATTGTGCTTTCGAGAGCACCTTCTTGAAGCCAAGGACAAGATTGTCGTGTGCGGTCGGGAATTCTTTGGCGGCACAAACTGCGCGTAGGAAGAAATAAGTTGAACTTAGCACATTGTTGGAGTATACTGCTACCACTGCGATTTGATTCATGGGAGTCCCAGCTTCCGGAATCAATTTGCGAGCAAATTGATAATAGCCTAAAGCAGGTCCCCAGTTTTTTTCCCCATGTTTATTGTTTGTATGCAGTTCTCGATATCGCGACAGATCCCCAAGATAGATAAGGTTTGCGTGGCAAGATTTCACCACAAGGTCCTTCAGCTCTCTTGAGTATAAATGGATGGATGATTCAGCTGTCGGTACATCCATCTTGAAGGTATGAATCACATAGTAGAGCTCAGAAACTTCAAAATGTATGATCAATCTCTGAATATGACTGCGATAGTATCTAGAAGCATCCTTGATGAAAGTTATGAAGTGTTGCAGAAGTTTACGATATTCGACAGGTTTCGTCTTGCCATTCGCGGCGTTGAACTATTCATCAGATTCTTGTAAGCTTCTCTTTTGACACACCAACCTTGTTTATGTTCGATCTGTATGACTCAATAGTCCTATGATGTACTTTCTTCCACAAGGAGTTTTCTACGTCTTGTTCATGAGCAAAATTGAAGTCAAGAAAAATCACATCTTCATATGCTTTTCTCAATCTAATGATTAGCTTTGTATGAGTAGGTCAGCGGGATGACCGACCTCAGACGCAGAGCTTCGCATTCGGGCGCGAATGGTGAGAGTCGTTTTCTGGCTGTGCGCAACTCACGTTCGATTTCGAAGGTATCTTCATATGCCTTCTTCGCCAAATCGGTCCTGAAAGCCTCCTTCCGAGCGTCATTCATTCACGAGAAGTGTTATGAGGATGGAGCCATGACACCAAGTGCCAAGTTGTTTTTGAAGCAACAATTGCAACTACTACTAGACAAAATTGGCGCCATAGTGTGGTAGTGTGGTGGCTGTTGTTGCCGTAAGCAGTAACAGTTGCCGAGCAGATCTCGCGGCTAAACTCTGGAAAAACAGGAGCTGCAGGCTCCGTCTGCGCACGTGACAGGAGTGAAACAGGGGGAGCTCTTGTTGGGCAATTTTTTCGTCGTCTCGGTCCGCAAACAACGGCACAGGGAGCAGTCTCGCAGTGTGGAAGCGTTACTTCACACTGTCAGGTACTTCAACAGTTCTTGTCTTGTTATCCCACCAATACCTCATCTAGCTAATCAGGTGTGTAATTTTGCAAGCGGACAGCAGCTAGGACTTGAGTATGCACGGTCGAGCCTAATCACGTATCTTATATGTTTTGGCTATGTTCAAGTGAGAGAATGAAGGACTATAAACGACAAAGCTTTACGGCGCTATTACCCGACACATTCGACAAGTCTGTTGATACATTCTTCTCATTTGCGCCCGATCGAGCATACTCACTTCGTCGCTCTGGCCGGTGGTAATACTTGGACCAAGACTAATCAAGATAGAACAAATGGGTCGAGTTATTCGTGCCCAAAGAAAGTCTGGTGGTATCTTCAAGTCTCACACAAGACTCAGGAAAGGAGCTGCGCAGCACAGAACTCTAGACTATGCTGAACGACATGGATACGTCAGAGGTGTCATCAAGGACATCATTCACGACCCAGGCCGTGGAGCACCTCTAGCCAAGGTCGTATTCAGAGATCCATACAAGTACAAGCTTCGAACTGAGACATTCATCGCCAACGAGGGTATGTACACTGGACAATTCATCTATGCCGGAAAGAAGGCTACTCTCAACGTTGGAAACATCTTACCCCTTGGTTCGATGCCTGAAGGATCGATCGCTTCCAATGTAGAGGAGAAGATGGGAGACCGTGGTGCTCTGGGAAGAACTTCCGGAAATTACGTTATCGTTGTCGGACACGACCTCGACACTGGAAAGACCAGACTCAAGTTGCCATCAGGTGCAAAGAAAATTGTCCCATCTACTGCTCGTGGTATGATCGGAGTTGTCGCTGGAGGTGGTCGAATTGACAAACCAATGCTGAAGGCTGGACGTGCTCACCACAAATTCAAGGTCAAGAGGAACTGCTGGCCACGAACTCGTGGTGTGGCAATGAACCCAGTCGACCACCCTCACGGTGGTGGTAACCACCAGCATATCGGAAAGGCTTCTACCATGGCTCGTTCGTCCGTGCCAGGTCAGAAGGTCGGTCTCATCGCCGCTCGACGAACTGGATTGATCCGAGGTTCGCGACGTGAGGTTGACGTATAAATTTAGTTCGCGTTGTTTTGCAAGAGAGCGGAAGACAGCTCTTTGCAAACACATTATAAATCCCTGCGATACCGGCATTGTCATAGCAGCACTACAATTCCACGATACGAACAATCCATCATTTTCATCCCTGATTCACTTTGCTCCCAGAATTCAATGAACTTTTTCCCCTTGTTCTATCCTTGCTAAGGGCTTGATCATTACCGTGATGTTCATCTTGTGGACCCTTTTCTAGGAGACTTATGTGTCAATTGATGGGCGATAGAGCAGGAACACTATGCAATGGCTAGTGTAATGTTCCACCAAAGGCAGGTCCAGGAAATGAGCCGATTGAGCATTTGAGTGGTGCTCGATACATGGCATTGGATGTAAAATGTATGTCTCAAGACGAACAGGACAATGTCAAGTATAGGTTAGGGCTTCTTGGGACAAATCCAGTATACATGCTTCGTCTTGTTCATAACTATCGTATCTCTGCGCTTCATGTTGAATGCAACGCGTGCACTTCTTCTATCCTTTTGTGTTTTTGGAATGAATTTCGCTTGATACTAAGGAAAATCTTTGTGTCATGTTGAAAATTTTTCCATTGAAAGCAGGTTTATAATCGGGCACGAGCTTTATGCTGAATATGTCTTCTTTGGGACTGGAAACTGGAGTCTGATCAGCATCTAAACCTTGTACGTGGTGAGATTTTCTTACGTTAGGCCCCATCAAAGCGATTGACTCACTCGCTAACCAATGTCCACCTTCGATGGACTGCTCGAGAGTCTTTCCATTCGCGAGAGTACCTAGGAAACCTCCAGCGAAAGCATCTCCAGCTCCATTGGTGTCTACAATCTTACTGGCATCAATCTTGTTGACGTTGAAGGTGGTGACTTTAGGTTCTCCACTCTGCTGAGCTTCTACGACGATTGTCGATTCTGCTCCTTGCGTAATGATGACAATTCTTTGTCTTTGCGTGTTCTTCTTTGGAAGCTTCGCAATGTGTGTAGCAATTTCAGTAATATCAGTGGTCTAGCTTGTCAATACTGGCTTGGCTTCATACACCCATGAACCACTTACCTTAAGGTCGTGAGATTCAGCATACGCCAAGGCCTCGCTCTCATTACCGATCAAGTAGTCCCAGTACGGAGCAACCGAATCCATTTGCTCCTTAAAGAACTGCGCTAGGAATGGTGCAGATAAATTCATGATGAAAACTTTGTTGTTCTCGGCAGCGTGCTCCCCTAGTGCCAGGATGGCGGGCACACAGACGGTGAGGTGGAACCCTCCAACGTAGAAGAACTTGGCACCCTCCACGAATTTCCAGATCTCAGGAGATTTCAAGTGTTCCAGCTTATAATTGTTTGCAGCTCCAAGACGAGTACAGAGAGACCTGTCGTTGTTGCTCAAGATAACAGCACAAGTACCTGTAGGAGTGGTGCTATCGACCAAGTACTCTGCCCTTAATCCTTCTCGCTCGTTCGAAGCCGTCAATTGCTCTGCATACTTGTCTTGACCTACACAACCAACATAGACAGTTGATTTGGGGGCCATCATGTAAGACGCCCCACGAAGTGCATTCTGAGCAGCTCCTCCAGCAGTATACTCGACATCAGATTTCTTCATCACTTCATCGTAAAGTGGTTCATGTTTCTCCTCAGCCAAAATTGCATCATTAGACTTGAGACCATATTTTTCCAAAAGTTCTGGAGACTTTGTCTGCAAGTCCAAGAGAGGATTTCCGAGTCCGAACACTGAATACGACATGCTTGTATGTTATCTCCGTCTGCTGATCCGGGACAGTATATACTTGATGTGCTGAAGCAATCCAGGACATCGATGTTCTATGGCGTTTGTGCAAGCATCAACTATTTGGTCAGGTCGCACATTTGTCCCACAAACCGGCCGATCCGGATGGAGTTACACGATCAGATACGAAAGTGGCTGGATATGCAGCTTTGAATTGCATCTTTACCATACAAATGAGAAGCAAGCTCTTGTCAGGCAGCTGTGCTCGTCCTTGATTGTTGAATGGGACAGTGACCCTTGGGATGCTGGAGCGTTGTCTTCCTCATGCCAGCTGCAGCTTGTGTTACTCAACTTGGAGACCTATAATAGAGTGTCCAAGTTCACAGTATCGATAGTCATGGAGGCACCAGAGCACAGATTTGAAACAAGCAAGACTTTCGATGGACCAGCTGGCAACAATTATACAGAGCTTACGGCCTTTCGAGAGAAGGAGCGGCTGGATGCAATCAAGAAGGGGCTTATTGATGATCCAACCAAGCCGAAAGCCTTGGAAGATGCACGAGTGTTTCGAGGTACTTGTCTTGATATGTGCCCACTGTACGAACGTGAGCAACGTGAATTTCAGAACGACGTAAAGCGCTGGGAGATCAATCCCAAAACCAATAGAATTGACAAAGATTTGGCAGTGAAAGCATTTCACAGACCAGCCGCAGGAAATGAACAGGCCCTGCCATCCGACGTTCGACCTCCGGAAGTGTTGTCAAGGACACTAGACTATCTTGTACAGAAGATCGTATCCGACAGTGATCCACTTGACAAGGATACTCATGGATTCGTTCGAGACCGCACGCGATCTATTAGGCAAGACTTCACCCTACAAAATGAGCGTGGATCAGTCGCGATCGCATGTCACGAGCGCATAGTACGTTTTCATATACTGAGTTTGCATCAAATGTGCGGCATTGATGGATTTGATGCCCATCAGGAGATGGAGCAGTTGCGGAAAAGTTAGACCTCAATTCAAAAGTGTTCAGATTATGCTAATGACGGCCAGCACTCCAATCCTTGGCTGAATACTATGATGATCAGAGACATGGTGAACGTACTTACGAGCATGAGGCAGAATTCAGAGCATATCATATCATGACTCGTTTGCGCGACCCGGACGTACTGAGACACGTCCAGACCTTGCCCAAACATATTCGAAAGGATCCTTCCGTGGCTCATGCCCTGCGCTTATACAAGTATGCACAACGGTCCAATGAGGAGGTAGGACGATTCAAAGCTCCCAACAGTGAAGGATCATACAATGGCTACACTCGATTCTTCCAGCTAGTTCGTAGCGCACACACAAGTTATGCTATGGCATGCCTTTGCGAAACACAATTCAATTCTGTTCGGAAAGGCGCCTTAAAGAGCATGAGAAAGGCATTTATTGCTGCTGTGAAAGCACCTAGTGTAGATGAGCTTGTCACCATGTTGGGTTGTGACGACTCGGAAGAAGTGGAATTGCAGTGCGAACAGTATGGCGTCATTGTACGTCCTGATGAAGATGGAGTCAAGCGCATCATCCTGAACAAATCCAGTCAATTTGATGGTCTGAGCGCAATAGAAAGCTGTCAACGTCTTGACTGACCTTTATTAGAGTCCAGACCGGAACTCAGGCAAAGGTTCTCAGAAACCTTGGTTGAGTTCAAACGCGGAGCACTTTCGTTTGCGGACGTCATTGATGGCAAGATCTATACCAAAGATTCAACACCTGGTCAAGACCTAGCGATCCAGAAACAGAACGAAATAGTGGACAACTCAGAAGGCACAAAGTTGAAATTGTCAAAAGTGAGTGCAGGATTGCACGATGCAAAGAGCACTCCTGTGCAACCAGTTCCTGCGAAGTTCACACAAAAAAGAGGACTTTTCCCTGTGTCTCAAGTCCCGTTGCTCTCTACTCCGTCGTCAGTGCCAATACCGAGATTCGATTATCAAAACACAGTAGGCGACTCCAAGAGCGGCACAGCCCTCGATACTCAGACCAAGTCAAGCCCCACTTCGGAAGATGTACGACAAAGACCTGTGGTAGGTGGCGCGATAGTAGACACGAAAGGACGAAATAAGACCACGGTAAATATCGAGAAAGCCTCTAAAGATGCAGCGAGAGACGCAGAGGAATCTAGAATTATTGAGGAGCTGTCGCAAGATCTGTACATAAATCTCGTACGAAATCAGATTCATCGACTGGCTTGTGAGACGTACGCAGAGTATTGGAGAGAACTGCATGACCGTCGGACCGCTTGGACTCGGATCAAGACTGCTTGCTTGAGCACACAGCGTCGTCGTACAGAAGCACACGAACGAGCTATCTCTGAAGCTACACGCCAGGCTGATTATGAATCAGCATTTAGGTCTTTACACATGAAGTCCCGTTCTACGGTGTCCCGCAAACGGGGAAGGTCACTCTCTAATATTGGAGCATCAGCCAGCAGTGAAATCGTACGTCAAGCTCAGGACGTTGCACAAAGATTCTGGGCACCACTTAACCTCGAACAGCTACTTGGAGGAATTGAAATTGCAGACAAGCTGACGGGCTGGAATCTTTTCGTCGCCCTGACTGGCGCCTCGAGCACGCACTGGCTAAAGACAAAATTTGGGATGACAAGTAACAATCGATCACTCCTTATCCGTGATCGTGAATTCAGGGTGGCTTTCGATACGACGGCACTCTCAACACAGGACTTGCGTGGAGTCGGAGCCCTAATATTCCAAATTTCTAGCGATCTGGAGAAGGATCGCGAGAGCTTTTTGAGCCTCGTTCAACGCATTGCGGATGAATGCGACAGGTCCTTTCCCATCCTGCTTCTTGCCTTCGAACCGATCAACGAAGCACAAATATCGTCCAATTTGCTGCTGACTCAAATACTGTCAGACCGAAAGTCTCCAGTAACTTATTGTGGGATGGCATCGGTACAAACCATGAATGACATTACGAAGTTCGACGAACAGCTGAAAGAAATGCTGACACACACAAGTACACGTATCAGCCCATTAGGACTTGAACGAGCAGCCCTTCGCGAACAGCAGGAGCGCATAAATCAACTACCTGCCGTATCCACTGCTTCAGAGACACGTACGTCAAAACTACGGAATTCCTTCTATGACACGGAAGTCATGCGAGTCACACCCATGAAACCACACACCCTCACTCCCCAAAAGGACATTGTACCCCGACAATTGTCAAATTTACAAGATAGCGTTCGCAAGGCAAGAGAGTTACTAGCTCGTGCTGCTACTTGAATCACTGCATGATAGCTGGATGGGTCGAGCCAGATATTCGCAAGGTCATCTCATAGCGTTGGTAATGTACAATAATGTCATCGGTGCTGTCACTTGCTCCGATTTTCGAGTGCCGCGATTGTGCTCTGTTGTGCCTCGACTTGTTGTTCGAGACTTTGTGTGTATATCTTGACCTCGGCAGACAGAAATTTGACGAGAGACGTCAATTGGGCAATCTTTTGGTCCTTTTCCTCAATTTCGTAGGACATGGCTTCGATTTTTGTGTTTAGCTCTTCTTCGCGATCGGTCAAAGTGGTCTTGTCGGAGTTTGTGTTGCTCAGTAGTCGTACATCAGTGACTGCTGAATCACACAAGATTCGCTGCTTCTTGTCGACGACTCCGTGGTCTGACGTGATTGGCCGCACGTTTTCGTTGTTGGGTATGCTCGCGAGTGGTTTCCTCGGTGATGGATTATGCAAATGATCGTTGCGTCTCTTTCGTGCGCTCCTGTGCGGTGACGGGACATCCTCAAAGGACACCGCTTTTGACTTTCTCGCAGACCTCAGTCCTGTCCTCTTGACGGGTGATTCGTACTCTTGGCGCACCACGGTGATGAGGTCCTGTGCGCCCAGATCGGAGCCTCTACATGGCGTGTTGATGCATTCGCGCATCAACGCAATCATCGGAGAAGTCCCGGCGCCTTCGTCGTACGACATTATCCGGGATTGACAAGCAGAATATGCTTCTGGTCAAAGCAAAGCGCAATCGTGCTGAAACAGGCTTTGAAGATGCGTTTGAAGAAGTGGTGTGGATGCCGGGCAGTAATCAATTTGTTGTGCTCTCTGTTGACCTTGAATACCTGATCGTTTACGGTCGTATCGACAGAACAAAACTGGTTGCCATGAAACACAAAATGCATCATCTCCTAGTTTCACTCGTTATTAGCTCACTGTCTATTAGCACAAGGGAGGAAGGACTCTGAGGGTGTTCGTAAGGTCTCATCAGTTGTGGAGGACTTCAAGCTCATCCGTACGGCTAGTCGGTCGTTTCTCGAGTCGTGTTGAAGGTCATTTGCGGGAGGTAGCACAGAGCCATGTCAAGCAAGTATCTCATCTTCAACGACAAGGAAAACACAGGGCAGACCAGTCCGGCCAGTCACTCTTCAAAGCGACCGCGACGACCACTTCGAGAGCTCAGCGGAACTGCTTCCTCGACACGAGAAACGTTCTATGAGTTCACAGTAAGTGAAAAACTCTATCGATATCTTACTTTCGGCTCACCCTTACTAGTCTGCCGTCGCGCCAACAGGCAAGAAACCTGTGATCACGAGACCGTCGTCAACCGTCTTGAAGTCGGGCAAGCAAGATGGACCTCGACAGATGACACTACGGTCGATGCGGTGAATTTTTTGGGTTTCAAATTGTACATTATTCAGGCAGTTTTGCATCGGGTAGAGCGGTATTGAGCGAGCATATGAGGCGAAAACTTTGTGGTATACGGCGCAGTCAATGTGGAGGAAGAGTAGCATTGGTCATTGTCAACCTAATTTTGTTTTCCCGGCGGTGTGATAGACAGCATCTAATCTAGGGTCATTGCACAGTTCTGCGGGAACTTTCTTCTCACACTTCTTCACTTCCTGTTTCCTCCGAGGCCGCAAATGGACTTATTCGTCCCACAACCGTGACTGATGGTCAGTGCGTTGCCGTTAGTCGTTCTCCCAGAATTTCTTGCAGTTAAGCGAGGAGTAGAGGACCCAGGAGCCAATGGAAGTGCCGAGCAGTGTATAAAACTGTCTGTTAGAGACTACTTTTGACACTCCGGTATCTGAACAAGCTAAGAGTGCGCACAAGAGCCTGGGGTCGTCCAGTGACATAGCATCACTCAAGCTACCGTGAGCATCTGCGAGGACAGCTTCTCCAAGTGCTCGTTCAGTTGCCTTCGCTTGATGGAAATGCTATCGCGATTGTTGTTGCGCTGAGCTGGCTCGTTGGCCAGATCAGTAGAATACATTAATGTTAATAACTTCGCAGCCTGATCATGCGTGAAGTCGAAGGAAGCATCAGTGCTTGCTTGCTCTGTGAGACCACGAGGGCCTAATTGAAAGTGAGTATAGAACTTTGCTGCCCGCGAGAGATCCGCCTCAGCGGGGTCAGGAACAAGATTTCGGAGGTTTTGTTGCAGTGCGGATATTCCAAGGGTCAACTTTTCGGCACCATGCAGCGTCATGACAGTTATTATCGACGAATCTTCGATTAGGACTTCATTTATCAGTTTGGCAAGACCTGCCATCAGGAACCTATATTCGTTGTTATTTGTGACTCGAAGCAATGTGCAAATTGCGAGGAGGTCTGAATTAAGATCGACCACGAAGCTATCGATTTCGTTTGCTTTCTCTTCTATGTTGTAGTTTCCCTGTCCAAGAATAAGTTGTAGGTAGAACAAAACATGAGCTCTCAATTCCATTCTGATAACAACTAAGATAGAGCGACCAAGGCTCTGCCAAGAATTCAGAAGCTTTCCGAAAGCTGCTTGAGATTCGCCGGAGAATTGAATATTACGTTGTGTGTCTGTGCTCAGCTGAAACTTCCTGATGTCTTTTTCGAACTTTGTTACTGCTTGATAGAGACTTACCAAGCTTTGGAATTGTGACGGATCTTGTAAGAGATCTTCAGATCTTATGACATAGTCCTGTTTGATTCTGAACAACGCAGCCATTTCTGTGGTTAGTGCCTCGTACAAAGCAACCTCGTTAGCGGTGTCGTAGTCGTACGTCTGCCACAGGTCACGAATCTCCTGTCTATTGGCCCATGAAGATCCGAGTTTCAAGGCGCCGAGATGAGCATCTGGAAATTCATTTGCGGTCAAATGAGTCAGCCAAGAAACACACTTTTGGTAATAATTAGCCACAATGCTGAGAACGGTCTGTGCAAACACCGATTGTCTGTATGGTATAGATGACAGTAATGAACCTAAGCGATCAATCAGAGAGAGAAGACCATCGGTTTCTTGCTGGAACTTCTGAGAACCAGTGCTGACAGTAATTGCTCCTGTATTGATGTGCTTGGCTTCGACGACCTTACGATATAGAACATCGACAGTCTCAGTGAGCTGGGAATAGTATGTGATCTCAAGGAATTGGTCTAGGAACAGAGAAAGATTGCTTGGAGTTGGTGCCGAAGACTCTGGCACGATTCTCTTTGCTCGATTTAAAAACGCTAGAGTTGGTTGTAGAACCGCTGTGATATTGAAAGGCGTATTAGAAGCCAACTTCGACTGTTGCAAGGCCGTCTCGCGTGATAGAGCTTCACTCTTTGATATGTTTTCACTCTTCTCAGAGAGCAGACCCGGTACAGAGGTTTGTAGCATTTCTCGTAATTCGTGTTCCTCGCCCCCGAATGACTGATCCTTGACCGATTGTGCTTCACTGATCTTGAAGAGACTGTTTGGCTTTTCTGATCGATTACTAAAAAGTGGGTTCCAAGCTCGGTTATCCTCCTTCCTCAGGACTTGATGATTTGTCGATGTCAGGTACTCACTGAGCATTGACTTGAGCTCATTTTCGAGAGGTTGCCAAACGACCAGGAATTCATAGACACCACCGCGTTGTGTAGACCTCCTGTCGGCGAACTGACGATCAGAGAACGAAGCGACTGCATCATACAAAGCACGGTGAGCTTGTAACATGGCATCCCACTTCGAGAACAGAGTCCAGAGCAGGTCTCTTAAAGGCTCAGCCGTGCTCTCCAGTGATTCTGTATTCAGAGTGTCTTCCACACTGGTGTTGCTTTGAGTTCCTTTATGACGCGCCCTGACTTCGCTTTTTGTTCGAGCGACAACCTGCGCAATTTCCACAGACACTCTTTGATCCATGGTCTCGAGGGCATAGGGCAACTTGCCCATGGAGAAAAGGGATTGTGCGAGAATTACAATATACCTCAAGGAGTCGATCTCTGGGTGCTTTTCTTCGCCGGCCACGGGCAAGATGTCCTCATGAACTTGCCTTATCTGGTGTTGTTCCAGCTCTAACCGGCCGATAGTACTATGTTTACGAGCCTTCTTCTCCCCTGGCTCTTGCTTCTTGTCCAATGCAATGACTGGCAAATCGGCTTGTCCATTAACATAAGCAGCCCAACGTCCATCACAATAGGGCGACTTTAAATAGAGGTGATTGTGCAATTCCTCAACCAATATTTCGACCAGACTAATGGCTTGAGCCTTCAGATATTGTCGTAAATCATTGAGTGCGGGAATTTCTAACAGTTCTTCACGGTTTGCCAAGCTTGTAGCGTTACTTAGTGTCTCCACAGCTTGTAGGAAATGTTTGGATGATAACTGCGCTTCTAAATCTTCAGGCAACTTCTGTAGTTCGGCACTGCGACAATGAGCAATCATTGCGAGATCGAGAAAAAGACAAAAGGTTGCTTACATTTGACGAAGTATTTTGATTATTCCCTGATATTGCCCGGATTTTGCTGACATGTCCAACAAATCGTTTCGCTTGGAAGACAACTGTACCTTGGCTCGCAGCAATGCATCCCTGCTACTCTTGACCTGTCGTCTGGACTCATTAATCGAGCCCGTAACAAGACCATAAGTGCCAACGGAGGCGTTGAAACCCTGGAAATGTTCGTTCACCGTGCTTTGCAAAGCTTGCTCAATCTGCAGGTTGGTCTTCTTGAAGTGCTCAAGTTCGCGGGCACGACCCAGAGAACTTGTGTCCAGCATGTCCAAGGCCAACGTGATGGGATGAAAATTCTCATCTAGAGTCTCTTTCCAGTCGTCCTCGACGATTGCGCGGACGTCGGACAGTGGATCTTTTGAGACTCCATTTCTACGTTCGCGAGTAATCGGTCCGTTCGTGCGCCGAGTCCTGCTCCACCCTCTAGCATCTGATCCTGATATCTCTTCCTCATCGTCATCATCGTCGTCGAAGAACCGACGGTTGCGGCCACTCATGCAGAACGGTAACGATTCCTAGCCAAGTCGACAAGGAAAACATCATAAGAGCCCAGGACACTCAATAATCCAACCCGTCTTGCTTTGACGAATTGTGGAGTTGCGAGCTCCACAAATTAAGCTATTTTGGTGGTTGATGCATGCTAGCGATTCATGGATCTTGAGACACCACGACGAAATGCCCGTCAAGCGTTCTATGGAGCCAATGGCAAAGACTTTGTCTACCTTGTCTCGAGGTTTCTGCATCTGCTATTGCTCGGCTGAGAATGGCACCAAAGAAAAATGCCGGGTCTAAAGATGATGCGAAGCTCAAAGTTGCCAACAGTGTCAATGTTAGACACATCATGTGTGAGAAACAAAGCAAGGCGCTACAGGCAATCGAGAAGTTAAGAGCCGGTGAGAAATTCAATGTCGTCGCTTCCGAATTGTCCGAGGACAAAGCAAAAGCTGGTGGATCTCTTGGCTGGCAAACACGTCAACAAATGTAGTACTATCCTGCATGAAATGAAAACTCGAGACCTGATGATTAACAGGATTGGTCCCTTTGCTGAGGTTGCTTTCCAATTGCAGCCAAGCACGACAGATAAGCCGGTATACAATGATCCGCCATTGAAAACTAAGTTTGGTATGTCATTGACGCATGTGGCTGACTCTGTGCTGATTTTGGAAGGATACCATGTACACGCTCACTCGTGCTACTTGAGTCTTGCTGATTTTATAGATCATAATGGTGGAAGGAAGAAAGATTTGACGTGACTGAGATTGTGCCTCACTGGATTGGGGCAATCGTGCCAGTGTGCTTGCCTCGTTGACCAACACTGCTGAATCTGACCACAAGTGGCATGAACCTCAAACCATGTGAAAGACGAGTCTAGCACTCGAGCGCAGCACTTGTCCCGGCCGTTCGAAGCGGTGGGTCATCTCTGGTTTGTGGTGTGTGACAGGACTCCGTGCGAGGATAGCCTTGCGCACATACAATTTTGTCAAGGAGCTATTTGGCAAGGAGGATAGTTTGGACTCAATTGCTACAGATACCAGATTCTGCATAAACATTTTCTAGCATAGCATGGCAGTTGGGACAAGCAGGAGAGAACACGCAAAAAACACTTGGTATAATACCTGACCGGTCGGTAGATATGCTAGTGGCTATAACACAATAATCATAGATCGAAGTCATTAAAATCCTGGCTCAGCATGAAAGGTTTGTCGTGAACACTCATGAAGAACTTATGTGTAGCCAGAGATTTATCGATCCTCAGCCCATTCGTTCTCTCGTCGGATGGTGGCTTCTTCCTCTGGTGTGAAGTCTTTCACAATGTTGAATGTCTTCCGGATCTCGTCTGGAGTCTTTCCTTTGATCATGTTTGCTACAGTCTTGCAGCCACAGTCGAGAAGAGGCTTGATGTCCATATAATTGGCCGCGAGGATGATTTCGAAGAGCATCTCTTGATCAACAGCCATGAATTTTTGATCCCATTCACTCATGTCAGTCGAGCTCTGTTTCTTTTGCATCATGTTTGATCCCTCGTCTGGACTCTCTGGCGCAGGGTCGGATCTGTGACATTCGCACCACTCAATCACCTTCTTCAAAACGTTGGCATTGACATTTGGTAGGGGAATGCTAGAAAGTGTTAGCTCTTGACTGCGCTCAAGCACAATTTTGAATCTTCTATACGCTTCATCTGAGTCTCCTATATCCTCAATCATGTTCTTGATCAAAACTGACTTTTCTGCCACTTCTCGGTCCACTGTGAAAGTCTCGTTGTCACTCCTGTCATGGTCAGACATGTCGGAGAACGCGAGGCAACCGTCGCAAAGTGCCTCGCTTGATACCAACGTACGAATTGAGCTTGACCTGTGCGCTCATGATGGAGGATGCAACAAGGCGATTTGCAAAGAGGACAACCTTGTCAGCAGAAGAGTGCTTCTGAATAAAGTCAACTGACCAGATAGGATAGCAGAAGCACTGCAACGTCTCGGATAGGCGAGCATAGCGGGCGCTTGAGCATCATGGCAAATTCCCCAAGGAAAGCCGGGAAGGTTTACGGTCAGCCACGTTCTGGAGCTTTCGTGGAGGAGCACCCCACCCGCTCCCAGTATTGCTCTCTCGTGGGCTACTACTGTACGGCATATTGCATGTCTTGTACTGCGCGGCTGCAACCGTGTTTCGTCTCGATGTTCCTCTGACGATATTCTGACATATTCCTTCAATACATTTGAAACAACAAACTTGTGTATGCCATTTCTAAGTATAATGTCCATGTTGAAGCAGATCAATTTGATCTTGTTTTGAGTATCTCTGTAAATCAAAAGACTGAGATCCATCATTTGGTCCATCCTGAAAGCTGCATCTGCAACATACACCTGGGCATTGTATCTACCTTTGTTCGTCTGATCATGAAATTCATGATGTGCCATTCCTATGGGCAATTCTGTGCATCATTTTCACCAGAGCTGTTCCCTGGGGCAGTTTTCCAACAAGATTCCCTGCAAAGCTTCCAGTCTTGGGCCAAGCTCTTGTAAGAGACGCCCAGTGTGTCAAGGCATTCCAGATCACATTCAAGTGTTTGATCACGGCATCTGAAAAAGGTCACGGCAACTTTGAAAGTTACTAGAAGATATGCGCAAATTATACAGCTGAATAACCACTTCTGCTACTACCAGAGCCCTTGACAGTGTCCACAACTTGACTTGCAAAGTCCTTGAACAGGTATGGGATATCCTAGAGATGTCATTACAAAGGTACAGGTCGTTGCTCAGAGACTTTACCTTTACTGAATCCATAGCAGGCACGAGATCGAATCCAACTTGCCCATAACGATTGTAATTCAAGAAGAGTGTGAAGATCAAAAATGATGCTACAGCCATGAAGACTATCAGGAATAGCCAAGTGAAGAAGCCCCAAGACGTAGCTTTTCGAGGCGTATCACGATCCGCGTCTGGCGTCTTCGATCCGCCATCGCTTTTTGACGCGCATGCATGTTTGTTTCTCCACCTGAATTTGGCAACCCCAGCATAATCCACACCGAAATGCTCAGGCTTACCAATGTCGATGGCACGATCGCAGATGAACTCAATAGTTGCAGCACGTTTGTTACCTTGGGCAGTGTCCGTACCGGCAATTTCGAGTTTGAATCCTTCAACTCTAACGTCCTCACTCGTCACCTCCTTGATCACAGGGTCCTGTGCGTCTTGACGTGCGTATGGAGTGACTTCAATCACAGTCTGTGCCTCTGAGTGTTTCTGCACCGAGATGACTTTACACACCTGAGTGCCCGAGGGGCATTGATCGTCCTCATTCACATCTTTATCTGTAGCGATCGAAGCACAAGCGTTCAATGTATAAACCGTGTGACGTGTCGTTGGCGGCGTCTCTGTCGTCAACTCTATCCTGTGATCCCCCTGCAAAGCAGAAATATCGAAGTGCTCATTGTCGAGCTGTAATGAAGAGCATGTCCAAGCCTGAACATTGTGTATAATGAATGGAAGAAGGACACTCGTGCGCATTCTCATCGTGAGGACACCACTGACTTCTCACTAAGCAGCTTTTTGTCTTTCTGATGGAAAAGGAATATGATGTGATATGTGAAAAGTTATTCTTTCCACGAACTCTTGCCAAAGTGCTCGCTAATAGCACCTATGGACGCCCTGACTAATGACAGCAGTGGCCGTTGCGCCAAGTGCAGGATTCGGTCCCAGGCTGGTCAGAGAAGCGTTACGGTACGAGCGACGAAGGCTCCGTGGGACGAGTCTGGCTTTGGACGCAGGCCTGGAGTCATCGGTGAGCGGTTGTGGCGCAGCAGTGGCAGAAGCATTTCACCTGCTGAGGACTAACGCATCATCGTGACAATCCTGCTCGATTCCTGATTCAAGAGCATTTGTACAGCAGCGGCTCCTTCTTGAACGGCCTGGCACATCCTCTGATCACCTGTCCTTGAAACAATTTTCATATCTCTGAAGCAGCTCGAAGATCAAGTATCAAGCAGTGCGACACGAAGTCTGAGCACGAGCAGTTATGGGCGATAATATACAGGCTCCGTTTGGCATATTGTTCCTCAAGACCTTGGAGTCTATCTTGGAGGTTGTCATGCTCTCAGCTGGGGGCTACGTGCTGGCTAAGCGCAAGACGTTATCTAAAGAATCTCAAAAGACGATATCGAACCTCAACATGAACCTCTTTACACCTTGCCTGGTCGCTAGCAAATTGGCTGGGTCTCTGTCCACTGACCAGCTGAAGGATCTATGGCTACTCCCAATAACCTTTGTCCTTTTGACCGGGGTCAGTTACGTTGTCGGACTTGCGGCTTCGCGAGTCATGCATCTACCATCGAAGCAGACCAGATTTGTTATCGGGTGCACCGTGTTCCAGAACAGTAATAGCTTACCTCTTGCCTTGGTCACCGCACTTGCCCATTCACTCGACGGTCTTTATTGGGACCAGCGTGAGAACGACACGGATGAAGCAGTGGCTTCTCGCGGCATTCTTTATCTTCTGATCTTCTCACAACTGGGACTATCTATCAGGTGGTCTTATGGGTACAATTATCTCTTTGCAAAGACACGACCTGGTGACGAAACTGAGCATGCTTCACTCGTAGATCCCGAGTCTCGCTCGATTTCTCCGCGACATTCCCTCTCTGGTAATGAAAGCTTCCGAGACGACCCGTATAGGGACGATGTCACGACAGGCAGCCATGACGAGAACTCGAGTCGTGTCAATCCGATGTATCCCGGTAGCCCCCCAGAACTCTTAAAACCTAGCACAGCGCAACGTCCCTCCTCGGAACTCCGAGATTCAGGTGAATTGACACAGTTTCCGGCTCTCCAATCACAAGGCCGCAAACGTAACTACACCGATGTTGTTAAAAGTGCACTTGCCACTAGTGCAAAAACGTTCTATGGATTTCTTAATCCGCCACTGTGGGCCATGATCATTGCTCTCATTGTAGCATGTGTACCCGGTCTGCAGAAGTTCTTCTTCACGAAGGGCACATTTCAATACAACTCTATCACTACTGCTGTCACCACGGCCGGAGATTGTGCAGTGCCATTAATTCTGGTGGTGCTTGGGGCGAATCTAGCGCAAGAGAAGGCAGAGAATGATGAAGCTTTGCCATATTCTACGAAAACTGTCTGGACGGCAATAGTCTCGCGTATGATTTTGGTGCCTGTCCTCTTGTTACCAATCTTGGCGATCTTGGCTCGCTTCGCACCTATTTCTGTCATTGATGATCGTAAGTGGGCAACCAATGTCAATCCAGCTTTCTCTGACAATTTAGCGATATTCGTTGTGGTACTGTTCCTCCTAATTGGTTCTCCTACTGCCATTCAGGTGGCAAGTATGTGCCAACTGAACGATGTCTTTGAAGATGAGATTGCCAAGATTTGCTGGGTAAAGAGTCCCACCATTTATAACCAATATCTGACCTGTCAAGTATTCTTATGCTATACTTACCATTCCAACGACACTGATCTTGGTGGTATTGTCCCTGGAGGTTGTGGACCTCAACCGATACGGGCCATGGATGGTGGTACCAGGCTCACTGGTCACCTAGAAGTTTTGAGTCTTGTCCTTCAGTCCCCAGGAACGGGAGATTATAAAGTTGTCCTCAGTCAGAGATTAGCGTTGGAGTTCTCTTGTGCACTAGTCATAGCGATGCGAGTCCATAGAATGATGCTTCAAGGCTCGATTCACAATTTCCAGCGTGCGACTAACTTGAAGTCAGCGTTTGCCATAATGTCAATAATCTGGTTCAGCCGATCATAAGCGCCACTTGTATTGTTCATCATTTTCAAGCTTGATCTGATCACAGGTGCGAGAGTCCTTGATCCGAACATTACTTGTAGAACCTGGTTGTATCGTATGTCGTGGCTCACGATCGAGTCTGATCCTGCGGTATTCAGTGCCCTGATTTCTGATCTGGGCGTGCGAGATGTCGTGGTAGAAGAAGTCTTCTCTATCGACGCAGAGTCGTTGGATGCCATCACTCCAGCTTACGGTTTCATCTTCCTATTCAAGTACCAGAGGGATTCGGCACAATCCAAGTCTGCCGGTACTCCGTCAGATAATGAAAGCATCTGGTTCGCCCATCAGATTGTAAACGACACGGTTCAATTTACGTGATTGGATCGCTAATTGTGAGGTAGATTCAGAATGCTTGCGGCACTCAAGCCATCCTCGCCATCCTACTCAATCAGCCAGACATCGTTCTCGGTCCGGAACTCTCGTCATTCAAGGAATTTACGGTACAATTTCCCGCCGACTTGCGCGGTGAAACCATGACCAATAGTGATCTACTGAGGACGGTGCATAATAGCTTCAGTCGGAGCGAAATGTTCCACCAAGAGAATGACCCGCTCGACGGAGAGAGTGGCGAGGCGCCCCATCACTTTGTCGCCTACTCGAGAATCGATGGACGACTCTATGAACTCGATGGCTTGAGGCCCTCGCCGATCGATCACGGTCCTTGTCCGGCACAGATGGGCACCAAGTTGCAGGAAGTCATTGGTGAACGGGTCGCGAGGTACGCTGCTGATGAAGTGCACTTCAACCTGCTAGCCCTCACGAGAGACCCACTAGCCGCTGACGGAGCACACTTGTCGGACCACGAAAGGACAATGGCTCTACAAAACAGAGACACAAGGGACAGGGAGGTCGAATTGAGAAGACACAATTTCGCGGCCGCAATACTGGAAATGACGCGACAATTGCTCAAGAATAAGTCTCGAGTGGAGCTTGACAGTATCATCCACAACGCGAGGGCCACAAACAAAAGGAAGCGGGAGCTACGCCCTTGAATCAGGGCAGCTTCCTAATGTTCTCTAGTGAGACAAGTGTGAGAATTTATCGCATGATATTTTACAACAGCTCAAAGAGCCAACAGGTCGTGCAAATTGAGCGCTACATAGTCCACTCGGGTCCTGCTGTATCGAGCTACCTGTTGTCCAAATCGTATTGCCATATGCTACGTGTCAAGGATGATCATTACATTGAGGTTTTTGAGGTTTATGAGATCGTGACAAGGGTGACAAGACGTTGGCATTCCTTTATGATTATATCTTCATTTCTGAAGAACTTGCTTGTCCGCTGTGTTGAAAGAGTGCATGGCAGGCGTAGGCTTTTTGGTCCCTTTAAGCTTCTCTTCCTGTGTCTGAATTTGAGCTTGCTCAATCCAGCTGCCCATGTTGACCTCGATTGCAGACCATTTCTTCAGCCACGGGTGCTGTAACAAGACAGCATAAGGAGGACGTAAAGCTGGTTGTTTATTCAAACATTGCTTTACAAAGTCTCGAGCATCTTCACTATAGATGTCCGCGGGCAGTTCTGGAGGTTCGCCGTCTGTGATGGCCTGGAGTTGTGCGAATATATTGTTATAGGTCTCCGGAGGGTATGGATAACCCCCTTTCGCCAGCTCGAGAATGGACAATCCGAGAGACCATATGTCTGACTGTACAGTATACGTTGAGGGACCGGATTGAGCATTCTCACTCTTGATTCGCTCTGGAGCCATGTAAGATTGACACCCTATATTCGTCTTGGCAATACTCGCTACCAAATTGCCACTGACACCAAAATCACATAGCTTGACTTCTCCCTTGGAATTGACCAGTATATTTGTGGGTTTGACATCCCGGTGTATGATATTGTGCTTGTCCTTCAGTGTTCGTAGACCTCGCACCGTGGAAAGTGTAATCCTAGCCAGCACACTTTCCTCGACATGAGTAGTGTAGATCTTCTCCAGAGAGCCACAGTCCATGAACTCCATTAAAATGTATACACATCCCTCGACAAAGAAGGCGCCGTAGAATTCAACTATTTCCGGACAAGCAGCTTTGTGTAAGACGTCTAGTTCCATGATAATGCTAGAAAAGACACTCTCTTCGAGCGAGAGCCGAATCTCCTTCATTGCCATTTGCACTTTGGTAATCTTGTGTATCACACGCCAAACAGTGCCGTAGTTCCCACGACCTAATTCGTCTAACTTTTCAAAGTCTTCAATCTTCGCCTTGAACTCTCGACCATTACCAAAATTGACACCTGACGATGACAGAACAGCACCTTTAAACTTTAGAGATCCTGTTGCGCTATCACTGGAAATATCAACAAGTGTACTGTGCTCTTACAGTGACCTTACACGACATCGGCGTATTTCGAAAACGCATTTTGTTGGGGATCAATAGCAGCGGGATTACTCGATTGTGGCAGCTTCATCATTGGGCCCCTTCTAGCTCCGAGTCCACCACCACCAATCTTTAGGGCTGGCATATTCGCTCTCTTGGCCGCAAGACCCCCTGGTGCAGCCGAGCTTGACAAATTTGGTATCGATGGGGTGGATTCTGCCCCAGGAGTCGGTGAATTGGGGCCTGAAGATTTGTTCCTGCCGGCAAACTGCACATCAGGTCAATATGACGTTTGAGTAGTAAGGGGGTAAAGAGCTCACCATAGATATACGAGCAAGGACAGCTGGATCCATGCCACCAGCGACCGGAGGCGAGGTTGTGGGGGACGGTTTACCTCTCGCAGCATTCAGACTGCCAAGTGCTAGGTTTTGAGCAGGATTTGGGGGAAGGCCAGAGGAGGGCGAGGCGGACCTGATATTTTGTACATTATTCGTATTCTTTGGCGGACTCGATTGCAAGCTTAGCTTTTGAAACTCGTCACTACTCATGACTCAGACTGACAAACTGAAAGAATCGAACGCTCTAGTGACGCTCCTAACAGCACAGCCGTTTGTGAAAAATGCAGTCCACGACAATGAACAATTCCCTGGATTGACTGCAGTGGCAGAACCTCAGATGATGAATGCCCAGGAGCTTCTTGATAGCTAGACAAAGTTGCGAGTTCGTGGTCAGGCTCGACGCAACTATAATGCGTTCATGGTGTTACTCGAAGCCGCTCACAGGATCTCATTCGTCCACACGGCAGCACCTTCCCGGGCACATGAAAGTAGTAACACGGCCCGTTTTACCATGATCAGGAGTTATGGTATTGCTGCTCTTAGACTGAACCACCTTTGAACACTGCTAATGCATGACTTGGACAGAGCCTGGTTGTGACAAGAAGCGAGCCTGGCAGAGTCCAATTGTGCTTGGGTAGTGGCATGAAAGTATACACCTTTTACATCACGGACAATGCATGATCTTTGTCACTTCTTGTATCTGATGTGACACAAGCCTTGACAGCCGAAACATTGATAGATTCGCAGGCACACATGGGAAAAGCCTGTTCTGCTTGCACAACACTACTTTGAGGAATATAGACATGAGTCTTGAGTACCTGTCTAAATACTTGAACAAGAGCAGTTCTACAACGAAGAAACGTAAAAGAGAGAGCAAATCGATAGTAGTCGATGACCTTGATGGGTGGAATAATCAAGACGCCAGTGCTATCGTGGACTCGCCCACGATTGTCGATGGCACTCCGACGACATCAAGAGGTGTTTCCGGCTTCCGTCCAGCCTACGTCGTTGAGGAACATCCCTCGCCTGTGGCAGGAGCACAGATGAGTATTCAATCAGGCACGTCCGAGCCCGGCTCAGAAGTCATGCAGAGTGGCGCGAAAGCCGGGCTGCAGACGAAGACACAAGTCGCCGTTGCTGAGAAGGCTCGCAAAGATAGACAATTAAAAGAATACAGTCAGTCCGTGCAAGCGTCAAGTGGTAAAGAACACGAAACTGTTTATCGTGATGCAACTGGTCGACGAATCGACCTTGCCCTAGCCAGGCAAGAGAAAGCAAGAGAGCTGAAGCGTGCCGAACTCAGGCAGGAGGACGAAAGGTCTATGAGACAAGGTCTTGTACAACAGCAGGCACGCGAGGCACGCGCGGCAGAGTTGTCGAAGGTTCGTTCAGAAGGCTTCAGTCGCTATGCTGGACATGCAGCTTCCGAGGCAGCTTTGAAAATGAAGAGGAGATGGGATGACCCAGCCTCTACTTTTTTGCGGAACGATGAGTCAGGTGAATGCAGGCCACAGTACAAAGGAGGCTTTGCGCCAAACAGGTTTTCAATTCGTCCTGGCTATAGGTGGGATGGTGTAGACCGGGGCAACGGATACGAGGCGAAGCGCTTCCGACAATTGGCGGATCTGGCTCAGAGAAAGACAGAATACGAGGACTGGGCCAAGGAAGACATGTAATTGCTTATGTATTGATCATGATATTCGAGCCTCTAACTGCCGGTCTGGAGTCAAGGAAGAGAGCCAGAATTGTTTGCCAGTAGGGACACACACATAGAAGCAATTCTCAAAAAACATGTCCTTTTGCTCAACAAACATATCATGGCGAAATCATATAAGAACCAAGCTAAACATATCTGTTCATCTCTTGCGCAGGAGGCAACGCAACAATACCCTGTCGGAACGATCCACAAATTGGCCACCTCGACCACAGTCCTATTGCTGACGGCATTCCTGAGGATCAGCTTTTGGCTTTCCATCCTCGTCTTCTTCATCTGACTCCGAGCCTTCGGAAGACTCTTCCTGATCACAGTCAGTTATTGTCGCACCGTCAAACATGAAAACCTACATCTTCGTCGTATCCTTCAAAGTCCTCGCCATCCATACTCTCGTCCAGCTCTTCATAGTCAAGAGCGGCACCGGTGAACCAATCCACAGCTCGTGGAATTAATTTTTCCTTGATATCTTCCCCAATCTGGTAGTCGAGTTCAAGACGTTCGTCAATGTCTGATGCCACATCATTGGCATCGTCCTCTGGCACTGCAGGTGGCTTGAAGAAGTTGAAGAAACTTTCAACGGGCACGGTCTTCTTGACCACGCGGGTCTGCTTCGTGTTTTTGTTCCTCTGTTTCTTTGTCTCATATCTCACGGTCAAGTCCTTGTCATTATTCCACTTGATCTCGTCACCATCAGCATGGTCATAAACGAAATCGCCACCATAGCCAGCTTCTTCTTGGTAATAGTATGTCTTTGTCAGAACGTCGTTAGAGAAGAAATCGTTTTTGGCAAAAGTGAAAGTAAGTCTGAAACCTGGTTTATCCAGGTAGGACATTCGGATGTCCGTGACTGATTTCAAGGCCTCTTCGTCCCTTGCTGTGATCATCTCGGATAAAGACACAACATTACGCATGGAAGTCAGCCAGAATTCGGGAATGCCGGAAACTGTGCTAGAGTCAGCACTTTCCGGGGTTTCAGCAGTATTCTCTTCTTCGTCTTGATTCTCAAGGCCAACATTGATTTCGTCCTCGGTAGGTTCGATGCTGCCAGCAACAATTTGAGCCCGTCGATCGTACAAAGGCTGATACTTGCCCAGATATTTCTTTTCTAAAGCCAAGATTTCCTCTTGAAATTTAGCTTCAAGTTTGGCGTGCTCTGCCTGTACACCTTTGAGACCATTGATTCTACGACGAACGGGAGCCGGTAAGGACTCAATATAGCCAGATGAACGACCGACTAGATCGCCAAGCTTCCCTTGTATCATGGAGACAAGCTGTGGATTAGACGCTAGAGCTGAGGCGATATTGTCGCGATCCTCTGTAGCATTTTAGAAATGACACACAGCAGTATACGATAGCTTACCACGACCTTCCTCATCGATCGATGCGATTTGAGGAGCACGGGCTCCCTGCATATTGGATGGCACACTGGCTGGTGTGTTCATGGGAGTTGGTGCGAGTTCGGACAAGCGCTTGTTCTGAGGGATATCCGTGGACATTGTGGGTGACAAGGATACTCGACTGCGAACTTAGGAGGGCGAGTCGAAACTGTGAAATGAGATCGAGTCCAGAAATCAATAGATCACTGACTCACACCTTGTCAGCATATTCCGACTTACGATGAGAAGTGTTGAAAAGCACCAACGGAACGCCCTACATGCAGGGGCGAGCGGTGAGGAAAGTCTGGAGCTCCTAGCAATAGCAGTGTGTTGGAATACGAGATACTGATTTTGGGAAAGCATCCCAACCGTACCATATCGTATAAGAACAAGAGATACGGTAGCGTTGTTCCCGCGCCATGGTCGCGTGGTCTCGATACGGGAAGGCTGCCCGTGCGGTAACGTTTGTTTCTGGCTCCTGAGATGGACGAATCAATACAAATATACGGATTCACCATGGATCCATCACAGTCGTAGCGGGAATTGCGCAGTCCAAGAGACGGTCTATCATTAGCGCTCTTTGCATCGTTCTCCTCCCACGATAGACCGTCATTCAATCCTGTTGAGGCAAGGGACGTGCCAGGCAACCACGCATGTCCTCAAATGAAGCATATCCTATAGGTCAAAGATGTTGGTTTCCACACGATGTAGAAGGCTTCGTATCCGGCGATCTGGTAGCAAGGGACATAGGAGAGGATGGCCATGTCAAGCTCGTTTTTCGGGACGAGACTGGACTTGTAAGCATACTTAGATTCTACAATAAGTTCTGTATACTAAAACATTTAGGAACATGTCATTGACACCACGCTCAAGGCTCTGAGTGATCCGAATAATGAGGAACTACCGGCCTTGCGGAATCCAGCAACGATAGAAACGCCTACGATACAGGATCTCACGGAGCTTTCGAACTTGAAGTAAGGCCCGCTTGCCCAATATACGGAAAGCTTATCTGTATAGTACCCCTTCTGTTCTGCACTCCATTAGGAGTCGGTACGAACGACAAGAAATCTATACGTACTCTGGTATAGTACTTATCGCCGTCAATCCTTTCATTAAGGTCCCGCTTTACACAGACGCTTTCATACAACAGTATTCCGGAAGGCCAAAGATTGATGTTGCTCCGCATCTTTTCGGTATCGCCGAAGACGCCTATCGATGTATGCTACGCGAGAAGAAGAATCAAACCATTATAGTGTCTGGAGAGTCTGGAGCCGGTAAGACCGTTTCGGCCAAATACATAATGCGATACTTCGCCACTGTGGAAGACCCCGAAAAGCCTCGAGCTCGAAAGACCATACAAGGCACGCGTTCTGGAGGCATGAGTAGAACGGAAGAACAGATCATAGCCACTAATCCGATCATGGAAGCATTCGGTAATGCGAAGACTACCAGGAACGATAATTCCTCAAGATTTGGCAAGTATATTGAAATCATGTTTGATGACCGTGCGGATATCATCGGTGCCAAGATCCGAACGTATCTTCTGGAAAGGTCGCGTCTCAACTTCCAAGCACCGACCGAAAGGAATTATCATGTCTTCTACCAACTGTGCGAAGGTTTGCCAGAGGGTCGAAAAGCTGAACTCGGTTTAACAAAAAGCATGGATTTTCGGTATCTCAATCAAGGAGGAGATCCGAAGATACAGAATGTAGACGATGCTGCAGACTTCCGTGACCTGTGCTTGTCCTTAGACACCATCGGTGTCTCCTCCGAAACGCAACAGCAAATATGGCAAATCTTGGCAGCTATACTACATCTTGGTAATGTCGAAATTCTACCAGCCTCTGCATCACGTGCTGATGCGGTGATCGCTCCATCTGACAAACATCTGACGAAGGCTTGCGAGCTGTTGGGTGTAGACGCAACTCTCTTCGGAAAGTGGATCAGTAAACAATCACGCAAGGTGATGAAAGAAAACCTCGAATCACCAAGAACTGCGAAAGATGCCATCGTGGTAAGAGATTCCATTTCAAAATTCTTGTACAACAGTCTTTTTGAGTGGTTGGTCCAATCAGTCAACGCTACCCTGGCTACGCCAGAAGTCCTCGCACGAGTGCAGAATTTCATTGGAGTATTGGATATATATGGCTTTGAACATTTTAAAACGAATTCATTTGAGCAATTTTGCATCAACTATGCAAATGAGAAGCTGCAGCAGCAATTTACCTCGCATGTCTTTAAACTGGAACAAGAAGAATATGTGAGGGAATCAATACCATGGGAAATGATTGACTTTGCCGATAATCAATCATGTATTGACATGATTGAAGATCGATCTACAGGTGTACTTTCCTTACTTGATGAGCAGAGTAAATTAGGCACTGGAAGTGACGAAGTTTTCAGACAGACACTCGTGGACAAGCTGAAAGGTAATTCAAACTTTGAAGCTCCGAAACTCAAAAAGTCGTCCTTTACGGTCAAGCATTACGCTTTGCCAGTGACTTATGAAAGTGAGGGATTTCTTGAAAAGAATCGGGATACAGTCAGCGAGCAACATTTGGAGGCATTGATTGCATCGGATAACTCTTTTGTTCGAGAGGTCTTGACTATAGCTTTGGGCCCAGATTACAGTGCTCCGGACGCTGGAACTCGTAAGCCGGGTAAAGCAAGCAGGAAACCTACATTAGGCGCAATATTCAAGAACTCGCTAATTCAGCTCATGGAAACTATTGGATCTACCAATGCGCACTACATCAGGTGTATCAAGCCAAATGAGGCCAAATCAGCTTGGGTCTTCGAACCTCGCATGGTTATGAGCCAACTGACAGCTTGCGGTGTTCTTGAGACGATTAGAATAAGCTGTGCCGGATTCCCATCTAGATGGTCATTCTTGGAATTAGGAGAGCGGTATTACTCTCTGATCCCTTCCACTCACTGGGAGCAGTTGGAGGATCACAAAAGCTTGTCCGAGTTGATCTTGCAAAAGTGTGTACCCGATTCGTCCAGATATCAGATCGGGTTAACAAAGATATTCTTCAAGCCTGGTGTGCTTGCAGATCTTGAAAAATTAAGGTCCGACAGACTGGATAAGTGTGCGACACTTTTGCAAACTCATGTCAGAGCATGGCTAGTCTATATAAAATACCGAAGACTAAAAGCTGTGGTCATTGCACTACAAACTCAATCTAGATTGGTGCTTGCCAAGCGTGCGATTCAAACGCTGCGAGAGCGGACCCAGCATGCGATAGAGGTGCAATGTGCATGTCGACTGTACTTGGCTAAGAACGCATATCGAAGCTCATTAAGGGAACAAGCTTGCATACGAATCCAGTCTCTTATGCGAGGTCATCTGGAAAGAAAATCCTTCTTTCAAATGCGCAAAGCTGTCATTATATGTCAAAAACATATCAGAGGTAATAAGGGTCGCAAGCGCGCCAGGCAAGTCAAGAAGGACCGTGGCACTGTCGAGGCTTTCAAGCAAAAGAATTCGGGCTTGGAGCAGAAGATTATGAGTCAGGCACAAGACATACAGAAACATCGTGCTGAGGCACTAGCTCTTCTCGCACAAGTATCCGCGTTGCAAGCAATTATTGAAGCAGGACAAAACTCTGAACGGCAGTACGAGTCGTCGATGAAGAAATTAGAGGGAGACCTCACAGAAGCACACTCTTTACTGAGGAAGAATGAGGAGATCATGCATAAGATGCACGCAGCCGAAGAAAAGTGGATAGAGGTCGAGAAGGAGCGCGATTCGTTGCAGGTGCGCACTCGTGAGCTTCAAGCCATGCTGGAGCAGAAAAGTGAAAGGATGATCTCGATACAAGCCGAAGCCGAGGATCAGCGACGTGACAAGCTTAGTCTACAGCAAGAGATCAACAGTATGAAAGATGAAATTCGCCGGTTGGCAGGATCCGGTCAGACTGATCGCATCATCATGAGCAGTAACGGGCACCAGGCAATAGCTCGTGGGAGGACAGGAAGTCGTGTTGAGGCTAATTCATTGTCTGGACATGATGAATCGAGCATAGTACCATCCCAAAATCTCAGAAATTTGTCTATAACAGGACTGAAGCAAATAAACCAACGCTCTTTCAGTGGCCCTGACAGTCATCAATTCACGGAGAGCATAACAGAGCAAATCATGAGCATCCTGGAAGACGATGATCTCATGAATAACGAAATCATGTACGGTATGATACAAAGCCTCAAGATACCTCAACCGAGTTTGCAAACCCCTCCTTCTGAGGCTGATGTCCTATTTCCTGCTCAACTGATAAATCTCATCGTGTCCGAGATGTGGAAGTTTGGGTTCATAAAAGAATCGGAGAGATTCCTAGCAAATGTTATGCAATCCATACAGCAGCAGGTCATGACCTATGAGGGCGAGGAGGCTATCAACCCTGGTGCATTCTGGCTGTCTAACGTTCATGAAATGTTGTCATTCGTTTGGCTGGCTGAAACTGACATCCTAAACACAGAGAATACTGATATGGATGACCTTGAATGGCAAGAGTACGACCGCCTCATCTCAATAGTCAAGCATGACCTGGAATCTCTTGAATTCAACATCTATCATACGTGGATGAAAGAACTAAAGAAGAGATTACACAAGATGATCATTCCTGCTACGATCGAGTCTCAGTCCTTGCCTGGATTCATCACTAGCGAGTCTAGTCGATTTTTTAATAAGCTTCTGCAAGGAAGTCAGCCAACAATCACGATGGACGACCTTCTCAATCACTTCAATAAAGTCTTCAAGGCTATGAAGTCATTCTATTTGGAGTCTTCAATGATCTTGCAAACAATGACAGAACTCCTTAAACTGGTTGGTGTAACTGCGTTCAATGACTTGTTAATGAGGAGAAACTTTTTATCATGGAAAAGAGGCTTACAGATCAATTATAACATCACTCGTGTGGAAGAATGGTGCAAAAGTCACGATCTGCCAGATGGAACATTACAATTAGAGCATCTCATGCAAGCGACGAAACTACTACAGCTCAAAAAAGCTACTCTTGCAGACATCGAAATTCTGTATGACATCTGTTGGTGCCTATCACACCGGCAGATCAACAAGCTGATCAATCAATATTATCCAGCGGACTACGAGAACCCCATAAGTCCCGAGATTTTGAAAGCTGTCTCTTCCAGAGTGACCACCGAAGAGACGACCGAAATCTTGTTGGACGCCGTTGCACTCGATGATAGCGGTTCTTTCGAGATCGCAGATGCCAGGGAGATCAAGTTGTCGACTCCCTATGTACCAAGCTATCTCAGTCTCATACGCATCAAGATGCTGCTAAAGCTCATTCAAGAAGGTCAGGCAGCTCAAGAAGGTGACACAAACTACACGGCAGCGGAAGACTACGAAATACAAGACACAGATCTGTGATCTGCGCGACGACGGCTTGCGTGATGGTACATCCATAAGCCCATGGAATTTTAGATTGCGAACACACATACATAGCGTTGGCAATTTTGGTGTACTGCATCGAGAGGCGTTACATCTGTTGCTGGTGGAATTTACTCTTCAGGTTCTAACTCAGATAGCTCATAGATTATTCGTGCACTGTTAGGTAGTCAACATCGAATGGCATCTTATGACGCGCGGGCTGTTAGTTGCTACAAGCACACTCGTCATCCTTGAAGGCTAGTCGACCCGCAAGAACAATTGGTACTGCGGACCGGCTAGGTAATACCTGTCTCTTAGGAGAACAACCGAAATTTATCCAGTTGTCCCTTTCCCCGTGCGCCCGTGTGCCAGCGCAGCCAAAACACGCACATCACCCGAATAAGGAAGCACTTTGCTAAGGGATATCACACAGCACTTTCATAAGAACCATCCAACTCAAAGTAGACAATCTGGAACGCGTTGTTCGAGATGAGTTCACTTAGAGTTCTTGATTTGGTCAAACCTTTTGGTGCCTTTCTTCCAGAAATCATCTCCCCGGAACGAAAACCCACATTCCAAACGCGAATCACATGGACTGGTTAGTCGAGAATCCCAAGCTTCACTAATGGTGCCTCACACGATACAGGACTCACTTTACTTATCTTCTTGGTGATGAGTCAAGTTCCGTTATATGGAATAGTATCTTCAGACTCCTCTGACCCACTCTTCATTCTTCGAATGATTCTCGCATCGAATCGTGGTACATTGATGGAATTAGTATACACTCCGTGTCGAGCGAGAGACGGTATTGACACATGTAGGGCATCAGTCCGATCATCACCTCTGGAATGTTCATTCAGCTTCTTGCTGGTTCACAACTCATAGATGTCAACCTCGATTTGAAGTCGGATCGGGAACTGTTCCAAACTATGCAGAAAGTGCTGGCTCTCATCATCTCAATCGGACAAGCTGTGGTGTTCGTTCTTTCTGGTTCGTATGGTCAGCCTTCTGATCTTGGCTGGGGTGTATGTTTACTTTTATGTTTGCAACTTATCACAGCAGCCATGATTGTGATCCTCCTTGACGAACTTCTTTCAAAAGGATATGGACTGGGATCAGGCATATCACTCTTTATCGCGACCAACATTTGCGAGAGCATCATCTGGAAGTCTTTCAGTCCTACAACAATCAACACTGGAAAAGGTCCTCAATTCGAGGGCGCCGTTTTGGCTTTCTTCCATCTTCTCTTCACTCGAAGCAACAAGTTTGGCGCTATCAAGGACGCTTTCTTCCGTCAAAACCTGCCAAATTTGTCAAATCTTGTTGCCACGATTGTCATTTTCGGAGCAGTGGTGTATCTGCAAGGATTTCGAGTGGAAATTCCGGTCAAGTCCGCCAAATTTCGTGGCCAACGTGGCACATTCCCTGTAAAGTTGTTCTACACATCCAATGTATGTCAATATTTGGCTATCGTGCTATGCTAACTATACCAGATGCCAATCATGCTGGAATCTGCACTGACTTCGAATGTCTTCTTGGTTTCGCAAATGCTGTACAATAAGTTCCCTTCAAATTTCCTCGTAGGGCTGCTCGGTGTATGGGAAGGTGTCGAAGGCTCAGGTCAGATCAGAGCGACATCGGGGATTGCTTACTACATGAGCGCTCCAATCAGCATGAAAGAGGCTCTACTGGACCCAGTGCACACTGCTGTCTATGTTATTTTCATCGTCGCTGCATGTGCAACATTCTCGAAACTTTGGATTGAAGTTTCTGGCTCAAGTCCTCGTGATGTTGCTAAACAATTGAAAGAGCAACAGATGGTCATGGCAGGCCATCGCGAACAGTCCATGTACAAGGAGCTCAAGCGAGTAATTCCGACTGCGGCCTGGCTTTCCGGAGCGACAATTGGTGTCCTTGCTATTTGTTCTGATCTCCTCGGTGCTTTAGGGTCCGGGACTGCTGTCCTGCTTTGCACTACAATCATCTACCAATTCCTGGAACAGCTGAGCAAGGAGTCTAACAGCAACGTGGCCGGAATGGCTGACCTTTTGGGCTTGTAGTCTTTCTCAGCCAGTAAACACACCGAATACAGGTTAGCATACGGAGTGAATCATATGGGGAACTGTTACAGTTCTTTATTCACTTAAAAATATAGCATTTCAGGGAGATAGAAAATTGATTGAAAACAAGACGTTTCAACCCTTGGATGTTTGGTCCGTGACCATACATTGCTACCGGCAAACAGTTACCCTCGTAGTATTTGCTTCATTGAATCGTTTGTGCGGACTAAACTCTATGCGAGCTCCAATGTACCTATAGATTTCGCGGAGTGCATGATAAGTGACAGTGAGGCCTTTTGATTTTGTATAATGCTACACTAATGGTGAAACGAAAGTCTCTTGCATCCGCCTTGAGACAACAACAGACCTTTGATAAGCGCACGAAATTGACGCAAGCTCAGCATGACAAGCAACTCTCGAGGACAGGTTCAAGAAAGAAAGACACTCGTCAACCGCACAAGGTGAAACCATTGATACCATTCTGCTCGTCCGACAAGATCCTCTTTGTAGGCGAGGGAAACTTCAGCTTTGCAGCGAGTTGCGTGGAGAATCATCTGGAACACGGCGAGAATGTTGTGGCTACTTCTCTGGACGATGAGTCCACTTTGCTGGAGAAGTACACTGATGCAGGGACTTTCGTGGAGACCATCAGAGATTGCTGCGGCACTGTGCTACATAGCATCGATGCCACCAGATTACATGAAAAATTCGCAGTAGCAGAGTTTGATGTCTGTATTTTCATGTTTCCACACGTTGCTGCGGGTATAGCAGATGAGGCCAGAAATGTGTTGACTAATCAGAAAATGTTGACTGCGTTCTTCAAGAGTGTACAACAAGTCATCCAGCCCCATGGGGTGGTTGCTGTCACTCTTGCTGTGAGTAAGACTTACGATCTGTGGGACTTGAAGAATTTGGGGAAGAGTCAGGGCCTTGTGGTCAAGACCAGCGGTGTCTTCAACGGTAAAGATTATCCTGGTTATGAGCACAGACGTACACAAGGCAGGGAGAAGTCTGATACTGGGTTTTCGAGTGGCAAAGGAGAAGAGAGGACCGCGAGGTGGACAATCTTCACTAAAATGGATGCAAAGGACAAGTTGTCAACATTACCATCACGCAGCACAGAGCGTGGGGATGATTTGTCCGATGACTCGGTCGATTGAGATTTACCCACGAATTGTTACAAAACGAACGCTCTTCTTATAGCAGAAATTGGAAAGACTTGACCAGATTCAGGGTCTTCTACCATCTGATCACGGACAGAGTTCTTGATGCTCCAATTTCTAAGGCTTTGCGAACCATACACATGCCCGTTGGGAATGACCACCGGCTCGTTGCTTTCCTCCATTGGTCCTCCGGTCAATGGGTCGACCAAGTGAGTGCGCACAGCGTGAGAGTACGGTACCTCGGACGCCAGCTCATTAAGCTCCGGTGAGCATATAGGACAAGTCGAGGTTAGGTTGCGAGTATTTTTGCTTCGAGGCTGATCGCATGCATAGCAGCTTGTAGTTTTCAGAGCGGAGAGTCCTGCGGAAAGAGCAACTTCAAGTGGTGATTTGCTGGGTATATTGCACATGCTGTGATGTGTTTGCAAGAACGAGTCTGCAAGGAATTCCCAGCGCTCTTGCGAATATAAATTCTGTGCCCATCAGTGTTCAGCCCGAAATCAAAAGTGAAATGGACTACCTTGTATGGTTGAACTTGTGTATCTGACTTATAGCAAAGCAAAGCACAAACTTGATCAACTTCCGGTTGCCGTAATTCTCTATGGCTTGCCAGATTCTTTTGTGCATATTGAATAGCCTGTTCCAGCAAATTCTTCCTTATGAGCTCAATGAACTCTTGTTTGCGTATGTCGAATTCCAAGGCATTCTATTCGAATTAGAGTATGATCTGAGGAATGACCCTTGAGCGAACCTTAGACTTGCGGAGTGCACTCTTATGCTCACTACACCACGCGAGACAAGGCTGTGTGTTCTGTCTTCGCAAGGCATCAGCGATGGATTTGCTTTGAATGAAGACGTCAATGTCAAGCAGATTATCGATGCGGTAATGCAAGGCAAGGGTTCGGGCAGTGCTGGAGAAGCCTTGACGTAGCATGTATTCTACCACGAGTCGATGTAATCGCATGATATCCACATTCTGGCGGTCCTTTAAATCGACTGATCTCTCGATAAGATCATGCATATGTTCCAACCGTGCTCTGGATCTTGAAAGGTGCTGCCTTTCTTCCTCTCGTAGTCCTTCTACCTATCATTATGAGATTTGTTATTTTCATTTTCCTGAAGTGATCTAACCTTGCGCTTCATGGCCTTGAAACGCGCTAATGCCAGGTCTAATTGCTGTGCCAGGAGATTTGGTGCAGAGCTCAGTTCGGTTGAGCTCAAAGCATTGGCTGACCAAGTTATCTCCTTCTCAATGACCTTCTGTTGGTTCTTCAGGTTTGTCTTGATGAGTTCTTGAGGCAATTTCATTAGTGGGCTTTCCAACAGCAGATCGTTCGAAGCCAAGCCAGAGTCCATCTAGAGTCAATTTTCGAGCTGGTGTAGTGCAACTGCAAGAGCACAACAACTGAGCCGCTCAGTCAACACACTGGCAACTGTGTACTTGATAGTATGTGTTCAGATGATCAAATCTACGTGCGCACGAAGAAGAAATCTGATGTGTCTGAGGTTAGAGGTATACCAAGTACCGTATATAATCTTTCTCAATCACGTTCACGTTATCGTTACACCAATCGCTAGATGCTGGCCGCACCAGTAGCGGCTGGTGTATAATGAATGCATGGCCATCGTACCGTACCGACCTCGTAGGCATCAAGATAGGTCGGCCCCGCAGCCGTTCTTGGCAACCTTATATTACTGTAAGCGAGATTCAGTTTTCAGGATTATGATCTAGGATATTCACTGCATTAATCTTCTATCGGTTTCCAACATATATTGCATGCTAATTTATTCGTCATATTTGTGGACTTTGGGACAACTTCATGCACGCACCCCTCCGTAGCATTGCCTGCGCGTGAAACATAACCTTTCGACATTTTCAGTCTTCATCCGCATCATCAGAACTCATTGCAGCTCGCGCTTGAGCCTCTCTCTCTTCGGCCTCTACCTCTTCGATGTTTCCCACCACCTCGATGCTCGAATCTGCAGCACGTCGTCGGGTTTTCTTTTTAGTGTCTTGTAACACTGTGTGATTGGTCATGCCATCTAAGGCTTCCATCTTGCGTTCTTGTGCTTCTTGAAGCGCTTCTTCTCTTTCTGTGACAAATTTTGCTTTGAGTTCGGCCAAGTCCAATTCGAGCTCAGAGATGGAGCGGAAATGAATCTCGGAAATTCTGGAGTATTCTTGCATATCAACAGGTGACTTTCTCAGAAGAGCACGAGTCACCAAAGTTGGATTTTTACGTTCTTCTGCAGTAAACTTATTCTTGATTTGTTTCCTCGTGCGCATTGGAAACATCCTACTGATCATATCGAAGTCGGTCCCCCATTGCGACAAGCCTGTGTAAAACAACTCCGTACTCAAAGAATCCCATCTTGGTGTTGCTTTATGCTTCGAATATGAATGACTATTGACGACCTTTTCCAACGGATCTTCCTCGACGTATTCAATGGCGCCCGAGCCATTGGAGTCTCGCGCTGAACGATCGACTTGGAGAGATCCGACATCCAGTACAATCTTCCCGTTGACTATTCTGACTTGAGGTGCACTATCATGATTAATGATTCCCGACTACATACTGTTGCTGATTTACTTACCCAGTGGTCACTCCTGGTGCAAAATCGGTTTCAGTCTCTTCCGGATCATCATGATCGTCGCTTTCATCCTCATCTTCTTCCTCAAGCCTCGAGTCGACCTCCGATTCGAGTTTTTGTCTCACCGTGGCTTGCACTGTAGTGGAGGAGGATTCCACGCCCGCTGAGTCTACCGGGGCTCTCAAGTCAGCAGCATCGTTCATGCTTGAAATTGAACGTTGTTCCGATCGCCTCTGCTTTTTTTCGGCAGCAAGTCGCTTGAATTGTTGAAATTTGACACTCTTTTTGCCTCTTCGCAAGTCTTTGCACAAGTCAAGCATACGCAAATCAGTAGCGTCGATAACTTGAAACTCAGCAGCTTCTGGAGTAGGTTCTCGTCGATGCCTATTGCGCGAAGAGCACCCTCGACGACTTCTCTTCGTTGGTCGTGGCTGAGTAGATTCAATCCCTGGTTGAGCATCATTGCCGTGACCGTCCACAGAGTTGGGCAGCTGAAAATGAGAATCGTCATCAGTATCATGAGCTTTGCTAGTTGTCATCAGACCAGCGACAGTGTCAGGCTGTATCGACATTCGAAGAAGATCCGAATCGTAAAGCTGAGTTCCATTCGGAAGCCTGGCTTCCAGATCGTGATTGTTGCTCGTCAATGATTGAGATGTCTTGTCAGCTGAGCGATCCACTGTGGAGTGTATTTGTGTGGCCAAATTTTCCGCATTCACTAAAATTGCGTCGTTCGGACCAGCGTCAGTGACAGACTTCCCTCGAATCTTTGTGTTGACATTGAGAGATTTCTTGTATCTCTCACTTGTGTTCGTTTGCGGCTGTAGTTGTGCATGTGTCACTCTCGGAGAAGAGCTTGATCCTACCACAGGAATGGATCTGGTAGATAGGCTTTTCGTCTTGCTAGAAGTGCCTTCGGTGTGCGCATTTTCGCTGTCAGGTCCGCGCTCATTCTGTCCAGTAGAGTCTTCGTGTACAGATAGTGGAGTTGGCTTCAACAAGAAATCCTGCTGTATAGGCCGCGGGCGTCTAGAAGCGGTCGCTTTTGGTGCGACCTTGACTGAACCCTTATTTATGCTGCTTGAAATGGCATTCATCGCTGGAGTTCCCAGTGAGGTATAGGACGTACGCTATGGCGAGTGGTGTATAGAGGCGATCTCTGAGCTAGCGCCTACTCAGGCAGTCATACCGGTCAGGCTAGGCCGCAATATGCTATGCCTGCTTTGTCTTACAGTCAACCTGGCCTTGCGATCACACGAATCTGCCAGTTGACCATGATGGAACTCCATAACCCCACTGATTTCGTCGAAATCCTTGTGATAGAAAGCCTCGAGCTCCTCGTAGTTGCCGTATTGCATGTGCATGGAGAGCATCACAGAGCTCCTCAGAAAGTTATGCATCTCGCCAGAAATTACGACTCGCGCTTGCTACGAGGACTTATTACATGTTGAAGCAGGACAGTGTGTGTTCGTGTTGTGCTCCAGGATAGAATAGAAAGTGTCTTCGTCTCAATTCTGGAGGGACCCAACGATCGTATGTGGTCTAGTAGGATCGTTTGAACCTCAAGGTCATATCCTCACAAGTATCAGTGCGCGATTCACCTATCTGCGCGGTTGCGTGTATTGTTAACGATATGAGCGACGATGCTAGTAGGGCGAAGAGAAAAGCGAAGACAGAAGATCTGCCAGACAAAAAGCAGAAAGTCGATAGTTCTCCGGTATCCTTTGAAGTACAGCCGGAAGTAGAGGTGAGAGCGGCACTCTCGGCTTTCTTACTCATAGAATTGACACAGCCATAGAATTTTCAGCGCGAGGCTCTATGGCGTTCTCTTCAAGATTACAAGCGCAGAGCTACCTCAAGCCAAGAGCTGCTTGAAAAATTGAGACGGAAATCCTTATATCACGATGATCACTTGAGAATTATTGATTTGTGGTCAGACCAGCTAATGGATGCCATCATGATCATAGCTCATGACAAAGGCTTAGGAGATCGCTTGAGCTCCGCTAGAAGCACGATCGATGCTCATTTCTTAGACAGCATCCCTGAGTTCACGGAGCATTTAGCAGGAAAGAAAAAAGATATGCTCGATTCGATAGTGCATGCATTGCGAAACGTCGACGCTACCAAAGCCACGGAAGCTAATATCCGCTCACAACTCGAACTTGAGAATGAAAATATAGAATTAGCTGCCCGGATAAAGCTGGCCGAGATGCAAGCTCGAAAATTACAATCCGAGAAAATGGAGCTGGAGCCTAAAGTCACCGATTTACAAGAGCGACTCGCCTCCTCACAACGGAAAGTTGATCGGCAGAAGTCCATCACCTTGGCGCGAATAGATCAACAAGCCAGGAGAGGACAGAGTAATTCGATCCCAAGTAAAAAGATCAAGGTCGAAGATGATAGCATGCAACTGGATTCAAATGATAATTCCGATTCCATTGTGAACGGCGCAGCTTCGTCACTCGAACTAGTGCATGTCCAAATTGCGAACAAAGAGCTCTCTGCTGAATGCTCCCAACTACAGACTCGATTGTCTGAGATTGCTGAGCGTAATGAGACATTGTCGAGACGTCTCGCAACTTTGACAATCGCAGAGATCGAGGGTTCCGCACCATACCGCTCATTACAGAAGAAAGTCGAATACCTCCGCGGTCACTGTGAATATCTCGAAACTCGTTATAAGGACGTTTCCGTAAGATTGAGCGATCTTGTAGCTGAAAGGAGCATCGCTAGAGACACCATGATCGCAGATAACGAGCAACAATTTACAGATGTTCTTGCACAACTCTCCAAAACTGAACAAGATCTAACTCGAGTACGCAGTGCTCGAGACGAACTTCACTCAGCTTTACAACTTAGAAAGGCTCAGGACGATTCGCGAGCTGCTTCTGCTAGGGAGATCAGCGAACTAGCTGATACACAAGCTGTAAGTGACGATCTTGACGCAGAAGCCTTCAAAGCTGACCTGGTAGACTCGAATTATAGTTCTTGAAGCCGAGGTCAATCGTTTGAAGCAAAACTATCCAGAAACTGCATCCAGACTGACCAATGGGCATTCTCAAGACGTAACCATAGATGAATTGTGGTCGCGAATCGAACAATTAGTTAAGGAGAACGACAGTCTGAAGAATGAATTACCAACAATGGAACAAGCCTTCAATCAAGCGCATGAACAAAATGTACGAAAGGTCATGGATCTTGCTTCTGCAGAAGATCGAGTCTCTCGACTACAAGCAGAGAAATCTAAAGCAGATCAAAAGTACTTCGCTGCCATGAAAGCGAAAGATCAACTGAGTTTTGAATTGAAGGCTGTCAAATCCCAAGTCGCTAAGAGCTCGGATACAATACTTCGAATACATGAAGCCGAGGAATCTTTGAAGACGCGAATCCAAGCACTTGAAAGCCAAAACGCTATACACGAGCAGTCATGTGAGCAATATCGTATTGAGCTTGCAAAAGCTGAAGCCAAGGTGGAAGAATTGAGAATTTCAAGAATCGATCAGGAGAAACAATTGGCTGATAGTCGAAATCATTCAGAAGCCAAAGCGAAAGAGATGGCACAGATCATCAATTCTAAACGTGGCCTAGCGGAGGAATTAACACACCTGAAAAGCCGTTACGAAGAGGTGAGAAGTGCCCATTCGAAAATACCTTCACATGGGGATAGCGACCAATTGCAAGTCTACCGAGTAAGCTTACACAAAGGGTTTCTTCTCCAAGCCTACTAACGTGACCAGGGGATGGCCATGTGCTCGGTCTGCAACACTCGCTGGAAGAGCACTGTCCTCACCAGCTGTGGACACGTATTTTGCAAAGAATGTGTAGATAAAAGAGTTGAAACTCGACAACGGCGTTGTCCTAGCTGTAATAAAGGGGTGAGTACGATTCTTGAAAAATGAGAATTCCCGCTTACCTATCTTTAGTTCGGCTCCGGTGATATCTCTACAGTTCATCTATGAGTTCTAGTCAATTGCGGGAAATCTTCATACAACAGTTGTAACATGCATCAGCCAGGTTTGGCCGGTTCAATGCAAAGGCGGCTAGGGCTGGGTATGTACAAACATGGCCAGGCCCTCTAGTATACCTTGCGAAATATAAATACATTTTTTGTCTATTTTGGTTCATATCGTGCAGCTTCAACGATCGAAGTATGTCATTGTCTTACTTGTAGTATGGCAGTTAGTTATGCTACACTACTATTGTTCTTGATCATCTGATATTGCAAGACCTCGTGTGTTCACTCGAGCATTAGGAATACAGCAAGCGGACTTTGATAGCAAATTCGGTGCTCTGTAACTTGTTGTTTAGTTCCTGCAAACTGCCGCCACTAACATCACTTATATCAGCAATCAAATAAGCAATTGGACCAGCCGAATCCGAGAATTGAGCTTTGATGTTGTGTGACTGGAAAATGTCATTTACAGCTCTCAATGCTCCGGCGCGATTGTGATGAACGAAAAGTACTCTGACATGGCAGTCGTCCTCCGCTGTTAATTGTCGCAATGCCACTTCAGGGAAATTGACAGTGCCTACGGAAGAGCCCTCGTTGATGTACTTACAAAGAGCAGTCGCAACTTCTTCACCAATTTTCTCTTGTGCTTCTTCGGTACTGCCGCCGATATGGGGAGACAAGATGACGTTCTTCAGTGATCGAATGTCCTCAGCCCACTCATTAAGCGAATTGTCGAAGAATGGACCATTAGCGGCAGGCTCGTTAGGGAAAACATCAATAGCGCCGCCTGCAATTTTGCCGCTTCTAGAAGCATTGATGAATGCAGGGATATCGATCACACTTCCTCTGCTGGCATTGATGAGATAAGCTCCTTTCTTCATGGCCTCGAACTCAGCAGATGATATCATGTTCTGTGTTTCTGGAAGCTCAGGGACATGCAGGGTCACAAAATCAGATCGAGATAGGAGCTGATGCAGACTCGATAATTGCTTTCCCATTCCGAGGCCCATGATAGGTACTACATCATAGTATAGCACTGTCATACCCATAGCTTCAGCAAGCACGGACAATTGTGAACCAATATGTCCGTACCCGACTATGCCGAGCGTCTTGCCACGTACCTCCCAGCATCTCGAACTGACTTTATTCCAGACTCCATTATGAAGCTCCATACTACGATCACCAAGTTGTCGAGCCAAAACAACGATCTCCGCAATGACGAGTTCCGCGACAGACCTGGAATTACTGAAAGGGGAGTTAAAAACAGCTATACCTTGGCTGGCAGCGAACTTTAGATCAACTTGATTTGTACCAATACAGAAGCAACCAATAACGAACAGGTTGTGGGCGTGTTCGAGCACTTTTTGTGTGAGTTTCGTTTTTGATCGTATACCTATGACGTTTATATCCTTGATTTTCTCAATCAATTCGGCTTCGGGCAAAGAAGATTTGAGTACTTCGACTTGATAACCCTCAGCTTTTAGTGTATTTATTGCAAAGGTGTTAATGTTTTCCAAGAGCAAAATTTTGATATCACCATGAGAGAAAGGCTTAAGTGGTCGGACGTTTTCTCGCATGCTGGTCCGACGCCGTTGCAGACTATCGACTCTCTCCTGCAGAGGCGAAGTGCTGAAGGATGCTGAACGAAACGAAGAGGTGACTGGAGGGGAAGATAAAGACATCTCTTCTGTGGCCTTGGTCATTGGCTTGATTGGTATGCTAGAGCTCATACTGAGCTTGCTCGTAACGACTGAACGTTTAGAATTTCTTATGAGCTAATATTGCAACACTTTTTCACCTGCGGACGAATATTGAGAGGGCTTGAATTATGAGTCACTCTATTAGCGTCCAGTCGCCAGCTAGTTTCGCAGACATTTCGACCTGTCGTGACTTTTTGCGTACCCGAGATATGGCGCGATTGGCTTGGATGACCACGTGAATCACTTTTAGTGACATCGATGCGCGTTGAAGTTCGCTATGGTAAGTTCATACGGAAAGGCCCCACGCTTCTTGGAGCTTGCCTGATACGGGAATGTACACTTATAGGCATAGACACCTAAGTCTGTGTAGCTGTATATATGATACTGTTTATCAACATGAGAATTCATAAGGAGCTGCCGACTCTTATCTATAATAACATCAGAAATTTCACTCAAGACGACAAATTATAATTTCAGACGAGTACATATTCGTTCTCGAATGTTGCAAATTGTCCCAAGCATCGTGTCACCTATAGCTATACACTAGGGTCATTTGCGTGGAGTGTGCATGGATCTCATCATTCCCGGATCTGAACCGGTGCGCCAACCTTGACTTGAGTACCACTAAGCAGTGCCATGTGCACTCCAAACCACAGTTTTCCTTGTGCACCTCTTACTTCATGAAGTACTCGCCATGGCTCAGTAAATTTTTCACCGGTATGCTGATTGATGCAGATCATTTGACACCTTCGACATTTACCAAGAATTTCGAATGTACAGTCGCCAATAACTATCTGTGTCCATTTGTCTTCAGAAAAGGGAAAGCTTCCGCCGTCATCACTCGAGAAGATGAAGTTTGAACGGAAGATTTGTGGATCAATCATTTTCGTGGTAGACTTATTGGCTAGAACAGCTAAAGAAGAGTTGGTAATTCCCAAGAATGGCGATTCGTTGCTAAACAGTACATTTAATTTCAGAGCAGAAGAAGACCTTGCTTTCAAGCCAGACCAAGACTGATCGGAATTTTCCTTCACAAATCTGGTAGAATGACCATGGTGGAGGATAGAAAGAGTGCACTGCACACCCAGGAACGTGGAAAGATGTTCTCGTAGTCGTGAATCCTTGTAAATCGAAGTAGTTATTGTATCACCACAAACTTTGATATTCTCAAGTTCCGTCAGCTCAGAAACGTCGGGATCAAGTGATACTACAATTCTGTTATGCCCAACCATGATTATCATCTGTCTCTCTTGCAAGTCAATGATAGGTCGTATAAGAGCCATTTTGTGAACCAGTTTTTGTGATAAGACAGATCGGTTGGACAAAGACACTATAGCCCATTTACGGTCGAACTCCAGCCCATGACTCAGAACTGTCCAAGCAGTACCATACGGGACATGATATCCTGCACAACTTTTGATAGGGTAAAGGACGATCTTAGACAACTCCATGGCGTTCGCTTGTAGTGAATTTGTATCCTTAATAAGAGGTTTGGACGGCAATGCTTCCAGGAAATATTGTTTGAGGAAAGTGACCCAAACGTCGATGTCAGTGATGGAAGACATAGGTCCAAATGATATGCGGACAACTCCGGTAGCCTTCCCATTCAGGACATCCTTTGCGTCGGAGCATGTATGACCTGCAGCATGATTTTGAGCCAGCTCTTCAGAGGTAATCCCACACAGATCTTCAGTAATGCCAGGGTTACATAATGTGCCTGTCCGAATGTGTATGCCGAGAACCGACGCGGCTGCTTGCACGTCTGCATATCCGACCAGACTGTGGTCACTGCGGCGCAAGGTCATTGCCATGATACATGAATCAGCCTCGTAGTCGTGCAATTGCACCAAAGGGAGCCCATTGCTGTGGCAAAGAGTGTTCATACGTTGCGAAGCGTACTGGGATATATAAGTGACATGCTGATGTATACGCTCGAAGGAGCCATAGAGCTGTTTATGCACTTCCATTGCTGTACTTAATGCGAGAATGGAGTGAAATGCTTTGGTTCCATGTTCTAAAAGGCCGTGGTAATCTGTATCGAGTCGCTTGGGAGCAAAGAACTTTGTAGTGGCGGACACTGCCTCGACAGTACCCCCAGCAAAAGTGGTATAGTTCAGAACAAGTTTCGTTATCCTATCACTCTTCTTGATCAGTAGAGCTCCGAGACCACTTGGATACCCGAATATTTTGTAGAATGATAAACAAATGAAGTCAGGTGAATCCTGATCCAGTCGTAAAGTGGCAGTAGGTAACAAAGCTGAAGCGTCAAAGAGAGTATAATGTGCTTCGTGCGCTGAGAGCACCGCATGCTGACCTTCACATTTTCCGGTAGCATTGGATCTACCTGGCCAAGAAGTCAATGTAGGTCGCAGTGGAGTAACCATTAATTGCTGGGGCGAATAGAAGACTTTCCATGAGGCAGTGCGAGTTCTCTGACCAATGATGGAAGTGTGGGAATTGATTGAGTACTGATAGTCCCATTCGCGACCATATGTATCTGTCATCAACTGGGTGACGAGCGAAATTGCAGCGGTCGAACCAGAGGTAAAGATCAGATCGTAATGATAGAAACTGTCATGAAAAAGTTCGAGAAGTAGAGCACTTCGCACTTCTGCAATTCGGTTCGTGGTTGCGACTGATGAGGGCGACGTCGTGTGAGGATTACCATATAAAGTTCGTTGTATTTCCTCCAAGTGAGATTTGAGCAAGGAATTGGCAGGAATTGTTGTGCCAGCATGATCGAGGTAGCACGTTCCCGTGGTCAGCTGCGGGTATTCTGTGTTTCTGATGGCTTCAAGTGCTTCGTTATAGGGTGAGTGCTCACTCATTCTCGCTTCTTATTCCGCGGCGATTGCTACGACCGAGCTGGAGAACAGTAAGCAATTCTTCTGATGGTCTCAGTATTGTAAGTAGTATGGTAGAATCTTATATTCTTGTATTCAGCGCATCTTAGGTTTACTTGCGCAAACTGATGCTACAGGTTCATTGTTCTTGGACGCGATTTGATATCTTCCGGCCTGATTACCATCTGTGAAGGGATGCTTCCTAGATAAATTTTGAACTTAAAAGAGAGTCGTAGATGATAGGAAAGTCGTTGAGGTGTCTAGAACTCAAGGTTACTTTCTGAGTTCTTCATAAGCATAGACACGGACAGGATCTTTGTGAAAGCTGAAGTCCTATAACAAGCGGCGAATTTGACAGTTATCACAGCGGTGGACTTACGGTAAGAATTCTGAGCACGCCACAAGCATCTTTGCATGTGAACGAGCTTTGAGCTTGCGCTGTAGGGTATGTTCCAAGGTTTGATTTGCAATTTTGAGCGACTAATTTAATCACTGATTAGGGCAATTTTGCACGTGGCTGATCAAGAGATCTCACTAACCAACTCACTAATCACCGCGCCATTTTTCTCCTCTCATCCCTCCTCTTTTAAGCTTCCTCGCACACCAATTTTGGTACGGTGCGGTACAGTTTGCAGCCTTAGTATTGAATCAAGAGAGCATTTGTACTGTAAATTCAATAAGTGAATATTGTAAATCCAACAAGTGTTGCAAAGCAAAAAGCGGAGTCGGGAGCAGTTGTAGATGATCAATTTCTTGAATCAGATTTCTAATTCATCGCAGGAGGAGCATTAGGAATTACCTAGTGTGGGCTTGATCACTCTTTTGCAATCATGTGATTAGCGCTAATCAGAATGTTCATCACTTGAGGGGGAAAGTGGTGATCTAAACTAGAGATGGCAAACCGGCCGGCATTCCGGCGGGGATTTTCTACGGCGGTGGAAAAGCCACATTCCGGTACGGTTACTGCGGTGGACTGATTCCGGTGAAATCCCGCCAGATTGCCGGTCATTCCTGTTGTTGGTGAATTAGTACGAAAGATGTAGATTGATTAATGCGAAGTGGAGCTTCGTTGTAAACGATTAAATCCCGGCTGAAATCCCGGTATCTCTACTCACACAGTATCTCAAAACCGACTACGGTCGGGTACGCCCACCGTCACCATATCGCAGGTGACGGCCGGTTTGCCATCCCTAATCTAAACATGGAGCTTATTTTCTGATTGACTTAATCGGATTTTGCTAAACCCTGATTTAATGAGCTAATCAGGCCCAAAACTTGCAAACCACACATCCTTTGCTGCCGTTGTTGCTGTGGCTGTCACTTACAGTCTCATTGTAAGCTTAGGTCTACCTACTCGAGCATAGCCAATCAAGTTTTCGCACGACAAATACTCATGTATCTACATATACATATATCTGGGCTATTTTGAGGTTCCGATTGAACCTCTAATTCGCGACTCAATATACCATGAGACAAAGGTTCAAAGTTGCACTGCATCACCACGAACTTCTTAGCTGAAGCAGTAATCTCATGAATAGTGTAGGTTTATGGCAGGTACAATTGACAAATGTTTAGGCAATCATCAGTACATAGCTGTATAGTTATGGCTCAGCATGTTGTATCTGCCACTATACATTAGTGATCTTCGATTGTGGCTCTCGGCACCGCCGGCCTGTCACATTGGAGCTCATGCCGACCGACTTCTCATTCATGTCCACACCGGGATATTCACGTAATGCGCATGTAACGTAATTGAACATCAACTTTGATATCACCTATAGTCCTACAGCAAAGCTTTCCCCATTTCTCATGGACATCATTTTACTGGTCTCTGCTCGTGACTAGCAAATCCTATATGTCTGACATTCACATCGCCATCGTCGGCGCCGGCTTGGTAGGTTCGCTTGCGGCTATTTCCTTCTCCCGACAGGGGTATCGAGTCTCGGTTTTCGAAAGCCGACCTGATCCTCGACATGCAGGTAACACTGCTGGGCGCTCGATAAATCTGGCCGTATCTGCTCGCGGGCTTGGCGCAATTAGAAGCATCGATCCTGATCTTTGTGACAAGATCATTAGAAGCTCCATTCCTATGAAAGGACGAATGATTCATGTTGACGGGGCACAGCAAAGTCAAATATATGGACTCTTTGGCGAATGTATCAACTCAATAGATCGGTCTCAGCTCAATTTAGATCTCATTAACGAAGCTGAAACAAGTACTGGTGTTAGTTTCTTCTTCAATCACAAATTGTTGTCCGCCGATTTCGTCAGCCACAAGCTACGATTTGGTGTAACGGGACAGCAGCATGAGACAGAGGAAATACAAGCAGATCTTACGGTCGGTTGCGATGGAGCCTACTCCGCAGTGCGCAAAGCTATGATGAAATCGCAACGCATGGACTTTTCACAAGAGTATGTTGAGCATGCATATCTTGAACTCTCGATTCTTCCCAGTGAGGACGGTGACTATCGTCTTGACAAAGAACATCTGCACATATGGCCTCGTCAAGAGTTCATGCTTATAGCCCTACCGAATCCGGACAAGTCTTTCACGTCCACTCTGTTTGCTCCGTTCACATTGTTCAATTCTCTGAAGACGTCTCAGGATGTGGTTCAATTTTTCCGATCCCAATTCCCCGATGCGCTCGAGATGATTGGTGAAGGTCGTCTGATTCACATATGGGAGCACAATCCAGTCTCGCCTCTGATCCAAATCAAATGTACACCGTACCACTTTGGGGATTCTGCTATACTGCTTGGAGATGCCACACACGCTATGGTTCCATTTTATGGTCAGGGAATGAATTGTGGCTTTGAGGATATACGGGTCTTGAATACCTTGTTACAAAAACACAATATTTCACCAGACTCCTTTGTTAACATCGATAAGGCGCTAACTGGCTATACTACTTGCCGTCACGAAGACCTCTTAGCAATACTGAAACTCGCAATGGGCAACTATGTAGAGATGAGGTCGTCCGTTACCTCCAAATTATATCTGATTCGCAAACGTCTTGACGGCATACTGGGTCGGCTTTTCAGAGATCGCTGGGTACCTATGTATTCCATGGTATCTTTCAGAGACGATCTTCGATATTCCGATGTAATTAAGAGACAGAAACGTCAAGACAAGATTGTGGAGGTCATACTGACAGCCACGAGCAGCATTGCCGGCCTTGGCCTTCTTTCTCTGATCTTTACGCATTACCAGAGTAGCTGGCGGCTTTTGCTACGGAAAACCTTGAGCCAGATATTGCGATACCTTTAAATGCAGTCTTCGTGCCTTGAACATGAAGCGAGCTAACGTGCCAGTCGTCGATGGTATCATGTTATCAACAGATTAAGCGGTTACTATAAGGAAATTGTTGCGAAGTCATTGCAGATCAGACATATATTCCTCGGGCCTTTAATCTCGCTGATAGCGGTTTGTGTGGGAGTACGTTGACAGCGAAAGGCACTACGCCTCGATCGCACTGAACGCTTGCTAATAGCCACTCCTGTAGGCTATTCGCTCCCTGCCGAGCAACTGTATAATTCGAACCACTGTTCTTATGCTTTTTGGCTCAAGATCTGTGCACGAATCCCTTCGTTGGTCATATTGCTGGGTCGTCCATGATGCATTGACTTAAATGTTAACTAGGCTTATCTGTATGCATGCCGTGTGGCAGGCGATCACGGGACAATGCTGTAGATCTACTTAGGGTTACAATCCAAGAAATCACTGGTGGCTGCTTGCAAGCCATTAAGGTTTCGATCATGACGTTATGCTGGATCCGATGTGTAAAGCGGGAGGCTCGTCAAGAAAATTGGCACACGGGCATGCACCCAAGCTGGGCACATGGGCAGGCTTCGGATAGTCCCCCACTTCTGCATTTCGTACTTGTCTTCGAGTAGACTATACATGTACGACTACACGAATTCATATATTTGACAATCTCTTGTTCACCAGGCCGATACCAGCTCAGCGTCGCTGAACATTTTACCATCGTATCTGAGATGTTTTACGCATTTACGATATGTTCTTACCTACTCACATTAGTAGTAGCGCAAAATAATGCTACTGGCGAAATTGTACCTTTACTTCGTCAAGGTAACCTGGTAACGAGCATACTACCGCTGTTCAACGCCACTATTGGTCCGCTCACTATCACTTATCCTCGAGGCATCGTCAATTATGGCAACAATCTCACCCTGCAGTCTGTCACATATGCGCCCACGCTTCAATTCACTGCAGAAGCGGCATATCCCAGTGCACAATATACTCGTGAGAGTCCGTTGACTGACGACTATCTCGGAACTGACATTGTAGTTGCTATGATAGATCCGGACGCACCTATGCCATCGAATCCCACATCAGCTCAAATCCGTCATTGGCTGGTCGCTGATGTGTCTCCATCTTCCTCGGCCGTCAATCTTACGTCTGGTAATGTGCTATCAGCATATAGATCACCCTCGCCTCCAGTTGGATCTGCGCCACACCGATATACATTCGTCTTACTGCGTCAACCTTCTAGTCAAGTGGTCTTTCTCATGAATCAGACAGCAACGAGCAATTTTAATTTAACACAATTCATATTAGGCAACGCTTTGACAATTGTCAGTGCTAATTACTTCAACGCAAGTGCCACACCAGCTTCATCAACAGCAGCGCCTGCTGCTTCAGCTTCTCGAGCCACGACAAGTGGTGTGGCTACTGTCATCAGTACTAGTGGAAGTGCGCAAGATTATGCACTATCAATCGGAAGCCTGTTGATTTTTGCAGTCTCTTGCGCTTTGTAAATTAGTGCTCTCTCATTCTTCAACTGCGTACCTCTTAGAGAACACTAATACAAAACCATCAAGCTTAGCTAAGACTCGTACTTCTAGAGTTCTATCTCATAGTTTAATCGTGCGTTGCCACTAGACATGGCCAACCGGTCGTGATTATTGACTGTGGTCACACCGTCACAGTAACGGTTCAAGCCACATCTCTGCCGGGGTCCGTACTATGGTTCATTGTTACCGTTCCGTGATCCTGGCATGGTGCAGATCCTGTAATCATGACTGTACTACAGGGAATCGCGGGTAGACATGGCCAATCGGTCGTGATCCAGGATCATGGCACGGTACCCTGCACCGTAACCGTACAATGGTTACACGGCCACCAACCGGCACTGTGCAAAGGTTATGGATGCCACAACCGTGCCGTGATATTGGCCATCCTTATAACATGACGTTTTATATAAGCACATATGGAACTTGCTTGTGAATTGATACAATGCAGGTTAGATGTGACATACAGTAGGTGTCTACTGAAGTGCAACATCCTGAGTCATTTTGAATAAAATGATTTTGTGTTCTACTTACAAATAGAGTTTAGCTCTATAGTGTTAGGGATGGTGTAACAGCCCTGGCAGGTGATTGGGTTTTGGTAACGGCAGGTGAATGTAGTAGTAAGGTACTAGTCAAGTTGTTATCTACTCTACCATAGGTGAACCCGTGGTGGTGTTATAATCCCCTGGGGGATGATACTACCACCTCGGACTGCTGTGAAGAAACAGGGAGACACGGGTAATAATGAAGCGCCACCCGTGTGTGTCTGGTCAGTCATCCAACACTCTACGACTGAGGACACGTAGCTTCATGACACGACTCCCCCTGTTAGGCTGAAGTCGTATAGTGTTGTTGATTAGTATGGCTTAGACGCGGTGTTGTCCGAGCTTGTAGTAGATTGCAGAGCGGATTCGTTCTTAGACGAAAGTGATTCGTAATATAAGTTTTGATTGTTGGAGATTGCGTTATAGTTGTTGTGATTTTGCCCAGGGCACTTGTTGTCAGTATAAGAATGGGTGCAGTGCGCAGTTCTTCTCGCCTTGTTACCATACAAACAATGAGCAATAACATGTCGAATACTCCAGCTAACTCCCCGCGGAAGCGAAACAAAGAGAGAGAAGTCGAGTTAAACAATGCACGGGCGAAGAATATTGAGGAGAGGGGACTGAACGNAACTTGGAGACAAATGTTACGCCTCGATCGCTGATGATATCCTGGGGTAATCCGTGTAACCTGAAGATGTGTGTAACAAAGAGTTCAGCCAGTCCGGGAGCGTCGGTGGCTTTGTGGCATGGAATAAAGTGGGCCATCTTAGTGAGTCTATCTACCACCACGAGTATCAAGTCAAATCCTTGGGAGATGGGTAATTTGACTATAAAATCCATAGACAATGAGGACCAGGGAGTCTGTGGTGTTGGTAATGGTTGTAAGTATCCGTGAGGGAGGTGGCGCGGCACCTTCGTACGTTGGCAGGTTTCACAGGTGGATACTGCCATTTCTACATCTTTTCTTATGCCGGGCCAGTAGTACTCTCTTTTTACCAAGTCATATGTCTTTGCAACTCCTCCGTGCCCAGCTGTTGGGTTTGAGTGTTTGGATAGATTGATAGCTTTACGCAGCGTATCTGAGGGGGAAACGTAGACTTGCAATCCTCTATACACCACTCCCCCTTCTAGTCGGAGCAAATCCCCGAGGGGGTTGTGTAACGTTAATGGATCTTTAGGGTACAGATTAATTATGCAAGGCAGCCACTCAGAGCTGGTTGACATTGTAGCGTTGATGAATAGGTTGGGCCTGAGCAGAGGGGCATTGCTGTCGGTTACTCCTAGTGGTTTGAAGTCCGGCCTCCGTGAAAGGGCGTCGGCCTTGTTGTTGTGGCCGGCCATATGTTTGATTTTGAAGTTATAACGTGCTAGGACCTCTGACCACCTTGCTTGCCTTTGGTTTAACGTCTTTGTCGTGGTGAAGTATTCTAGGTTCTTATGATCCGTTAGAACAAGCGTTGGTTCTGCTGATCTCTCTAAGTATGTCCTCCATTCCTTCATGGCCTCAACGATTCCCAGGAGTTCTTTGTCGTAGATTTTGTAATTCATTTCCGCTTTTGTGAGAGATCTCGCAAAGTAGGCAACCGGGTGCAATTTCCCTTCGTCATTCTTTTGTGAGAGGATGGCGCCCAGCGCGTAATTGGAGGCGTCTGTCTCGACCGTAGCGGGTTTGCTGGGGTCGAAGTGTTGCAGCAGTGGTGCCTTAGTGAATTGAGCTTTTAAGGCTCGGAACAACTTGTCACATTTGTCCGTCCACTTCCATGGAACGTTACCAGTCAGATGGTACATGGGTTTAGCTGTTGCCGAGAATTTGTGGTTGAAACAACGGTAGAAGTTGCAGAATCCCATGAACACCTGAATGTCATGCTTTGATTTTGGAGTAGGCCATTCATCAATGGCTTTTAGCTTTTTTATGCTCATTGATATCCCCTGGGGGCTTATGATGAATCCTAGGAATTCTGTTGTTGTCACAGACCATTTGCATTTCTCCGCTTTGACATATAAGTCAAACGTGGATAGTTTTTTGAGCACCTGAGTCACGTGGCCATTATGTTCTGCCTCGGAGTTGGAGAATATAAGTATGTCGTCCAGATAGCAGACCACAAAAACGTCCAGAAATGGGCGTAGCACGTTGTCAATCATTGTCTGGAAACTTGCCGGGGCATTGGTGAGGCCAAATGGCATTACCAAGTATTCAAAGAGTCCGTAACGTGTCCTGAAGGCTGTCTTCCACTCCTCGCCTTCTTTGATTTGCAAAAGGTTATACGCCCCCCAAAGATCTAGCTTGGTATAGATGACCGCCTCCCTGATCCGGTCTAATGTTTCATTGATGAGTGGCAATGGAGTACGGTTTTTAATGGTGATAGCATTGAGTCCTCGGTAATCTACACACAGTCTTAACTCTCCCCCCTTCTTCTTTACAAAGATCACGGGGGATCCCGCAGGGGATTCGGACTTTCAAATGAAGCCTTTTGAAAGCATGTCGTCGATGTATTCTTTCAACACATTCAATTTGGTAGGTGACATTCCAAACACTGGCCCAAAAGGCGGTTTGGAGTTTGGTTCCAGGGGAATCTTGTGGTCGCACTGGGTATGTTGCGGTAGTTTGTCTGCATTACTCTTGGTGAACAGGCGACGGAACAAAATGTACTGATTAAGAACTTTGTCTAGGTTGGTTTGTATAGCGAACCCCTGAGGGGCGGTTTGATCTTTGTCAACATATTGTATGGTCAGGCTTTCCAGCTGTTTGTTGTCCCACAAAACTCTGTCGTTGACCCAGTCTATCGCTGGGTTAGCTTTGTGCAGCCAAGGCTTGCCTAGTATAATCGGGTAGTGGGCAATATCAGCCACTTCAAAATTCCAAGAGGAGCAGGACAGGCCGGCCTGTAATTTAGTGTCGGCGGTGGTTTGTGTGCCACCTTTCACTACTGTGTTGTTGATGGCAAATACCTTTTCTGGAGTTGATTTCTTAATCAGCCGAAGACAGTGATTAACTGCCCAGGTATGANTCCCAGGAGTTCTTTGTCGTAGATCTCGTAATTCATCTCCGCTTTCGTGAGAGATCTCGCAAAGTAGGCGACTGGGTGCAATTTCCCTTCGTCATTCCTTTGTGAGAGGATAGCGCCCAACGCGTAATTTGAGGCGTCTGTCTCGACCGTAGCGGGTTTGCTGGGATCGAAGTGTTGCAGCATTGGTGCCTTGGTGAATTGAGCCTTCAGGGCTCGGAACGAATTGTCACATTCATCCGTCCATTTCCATGGGACGTTACCTGTCAGATTGTACATGGGTTTAGCCGTTGCAGAGAATTTGTCGATGAAGCGACGATAGAAGTTGCAGAATCCCATGAACACCTGGATGTCATGCTTTGATTTCGGAGTAGGCCATTCATTAATGGCTTTTAGTTTTTCGACACTCATTGATATCCCCTGGGGGCTTATGATAAACCCCAGGAATTCTGTCGTTGTTACTGACCACTCGCATTTCTCCGCTTTGACATATAAGTCAAAGGTGGATAGTTTCTTGAGCACCTGAGTTACGTGGCTATTATGCTCTGCTTCGGAGTTGGAAAATATAAGTATGTCGTCCAGGTAACAGACCACGAATACGTCCAGGAATGGCCGTAATACGTCGTTGATCATAGTCTGGAAGCTCGCTGGAGCATTTGTGAGACCAAATGGCATCACTAGGTACTCGAAGAGTCCGTAACGTGTTCTGAAGGCTGTTTTCCATTCTTCGCCTTCCTTGATTCGCAAAAGGTTGTAGGCTCCCCGAAGATCTAGTTTGGTGTAAATGACCGCCTCCCGAATACGGTCCAATGTCTCGTCGATGAGTGGCAATGGAGTACGGTTTTTAATGGTGATAGCATTGAGTCCTCGGTAATCTACACACAGCCTTAACTCTCCCCCCTTCTTCTTTACAAAGATCACGGGGGATCCCGCAGGGGATTCGGACTTTCAAATGAAGCCTTTTGAAAGCATGTCGTCGATGTATTCTTTCAACACATTCAATTTGGTAGGTGACATTCCAAACACTGGCCCAAAAGGCGGTTTGGAGTTTGGTTCCAGGGGAATCTTGTGGTCGCACTGGGTATGTTGCGGTAGTTTGTCTGCATTACTCTTGGTGAACAGGCGACGGAACAAAATGTACTGATTAAGAACTTTGTCTAGGTTGGTTTGTATAGCGAACCCCTGAGGGGCGGTTTGATCTTTGTCAACATATTGTATGGTCAGGCTTTCCAGCTGTTTGTTGTCCCACAAAACTCTGTCGTTGACCCAGTCTATCGCTGGGTTAGCTTTGTGCAGCCAAGGCTTGCCTAGTATAATCGGGTAGTGGGCAATATCAGCCACTTCAAAATTCCAAGAGGAGCAGGACAGGCCGGCCTGTAATTTAGTGTCGGCGGTGGTTTGTGTGCCACCTTTCACTACTGTGTTGTTGATGGCAAATACCTTTTCTGGAGTTGATTTCTTAATCAGCCGAAGACAGTGATTAACTGCCCAGGTATGGTCAATGAAATTACGCGTCGCGCCGCTGTCTACCATAGCGAAGGTATCGATGGTAGTAGCGCCTGCGTGGATAGAAACCGGAATTACCAAGTGTGCGCCTTCTTTCCCTAGGGGATTGGTTGCGCAGAGTTGGACCGGTGATTGTGTTGTTACGGGTTCAGGTCTTGAGGGTCTGTGACTATGTGCGGCCTGAAGTGGTACGCACAAGTCTTCTAGTTTTTTGGCGAGTAATCCTCGTCCAAGGACTCATGGAACTGGTCTGTCGAGCTTTGTACTTCCCATTCCGGTTCAAACTGAAGCAATGCTTGGCGGGCTCCGGGGACCAACTTCTTTTCCTTTACTGCCAATTTTGGGCAACTGTCGATAGGGTGATTTCCCCCGCAGTATCGACAAAGGCCCAATTTGGTACGTCGTTCTTTTTTGGCTTCCGGAAGTGGGCCTTTGGGAAACGTTTTATTGTTTGGGCAAGTCGCGCTGAGATCCATTGCGTCGTAAGTAACCGCGCTGGATTCTCCTGCAGCGTGGAAGTTTCGCGCAACTACCGGAGTTGCTTTAGGATGGGCCACGCAATTTACGGACCTCAGCTGCTGAGTTATTTGTTGTTGCTTGAGAGCTCTATACTGGAACAGTTGGTTGTCAATAATAATACTCTGTTGTATCAGAGATTCCAAATTTTCCGCGGGGTCCAGCGTGATCATTTGATCGAGCAATTCAACATTCAAGCCTTCTTGGTAGGCGGTCATTTTACTAACGTCGTTCCAGCCCAAACGGTATGCGTACTGTCGGAATTTAATGGCGTATTCTTGGGCGGAACCCTTCCCTTGTTGAAGTACGGCCAGTTTGCGCTGAGCTTGTGGCCTCCTCATCCGAGTCTCAAAACGCGGACAGTAGTTTGTCTTTCAAAGACTGGTAGGTCATGATCAGTAATCCCTCAGTGTCATGAACCACTATAAGCGCAATCTATTAGGCGGGTACGCCCAAAGAGGTGCCGCTTAGGGCTGGGTGACCCTAACCCCCGATCCCTTGCGTGGGGACTGCTGTCGGGTCCCGACGGGTTCAGCCAGTTCCCGACAGCACCTGACTATTTATTCGCCCTTACTAGCTATAGTCAANGGTGTAACAGCCCTGGCAGGTGATTGGGTTTTGGTAACGGCAGATGAATGTAGTAGTAAGGTACTAGTCAAGTTGTTATCTACTCTACCATAGGTGAACCCGTGGTGGTGTTATAATCCCCTGGGGGATGATACTACCACCTCGGACTGCTGTGAAGAAACAGGGAGACACGGGTAATAATGAAGCGCCACCCGTGTGTGTCTGGTCAGTCATCCAACACTCTACGACTGAGGACACGTAGCTTCATGACATATAGTGCTGAGATCCTGCATGCTTGTATATGAGGTATGTTTCTGTCGGCATATGATTTTTTAAGTATGTTGGTAGACATCTACAGTAGTGATCCAGGCAAGTGCATAATTTTGCATTTTGGCTAGTACAGTGGTGACTGACCCAAGTGTATAATTTTGAAAAACTTACCTTTTCTGCAGCAGAGATAGCTCACAAAATGTTGGTATACAGACCGCTACAATGTGTCTATAGATCTGAAATTCTGTGACCATCTTACCAGATGACAAGACTTTGCGCGTGTGCAATTTCAGCATCATAGCTACTCTATAACATGAACAAGGTGGCTTTGAACTGTAAAGTGCCATTGGAAAAAGTGCCTGACTTTGAGCTTGAACTACTTGATGAGCTTTGCACAGATTGTCCCAAAACTCAGAAAAAAGAGTAGAACAATCCCTGAAGTTCAAGGAATTGCAAGGATCACACATACATGAGCTACGGTACAATAGGCGCTCACTGAAGTGCAATATCCTGAGTCATTCTAGCTACAGTAGGTGCTTGGCAAAGTGAACCGTCCTGAGTCATTTTAACCAAATTGGTTTTGTGTTTTGCATTTCAAACATTTGTAGCACAATGACATTCAGCTCTATAGTGCTGGAATCTTGGATACTCATACTTGAGTTATCTGTCATCATATAAAGTTTGACAGATATTGATCAACATCTATNTACAGCGTGGAAGTTTCGCGCAACTACTGGAGTTGCTTTAGGATGGGCCACGCAATTTACGGGCCTAAGCTGCTGAGTTAATTGTTGTCGTTTAAGTGCTCTATACTGGAACAGTCGGTCGTCAATGATAATACTCTGTTGTATCAGAGATTCCAAATTTTCCGCTGGGTCCAGCGTGATCATTCAATCGAGCAATTCTGTCATGAACCACTCTAAGTGCAATCTATCACGCGGGTTGACCCGAAGCCGTGCCGTCTAGGGCTGGGCAGCCCTAACCTTCGACCCCTTGCCTGAGGACTGCTGTCGGGACCCGACGGGTCCAGCCAGTTCCCGACAGCACCTGACTATTTATTCGCCCTTACTAGCTATAGTCAATAGCTAGTTAACAACAACGTTATAACCTGCTCAGTCCGCCTGATCAGTCGTATACCTAGATCCTGCCCATTCGTAACAAATTCGACATTCAAGCCTTCTCGGTAGGCGGTCATCTTACTAACGTCGTTCCAGCCCAAACGGTATGCGTACTGTCGGAATTTAATGGCGTATTCTTGGGCGGAACCCTTTCCTTGTTGAAGTACGGCCAGTTTGCGCTGAGCGGTGGCCTCCTCATCCGAGTCTCGAAACGCGGACAGTAGTTTGTCTTTCAAAGACTGGTAGGTCATGATCAGTAATCCCTCAGGGGATCGTGCGGCGTTGGACGCCAAATTCGAGTACCAAAGATAAGCGTCCCCTGACAATAGGGAAACCATGTACGCCCGACGGGACTCGTCGTCGGTAAAGGATGCGCTTTCGCCGGAGATCACGTTGTCCACTTTCTCTACGAAGGACCGAACACCGTCTCTTTTACCCACGAAGCGTTCCGGGTCGGGCAATCGACGTCTGCCTCCCATACTGTGGGATTGGGACGGTGCTGCAGGCGGTAACTGAGCTTGTCGGTTCAGTTGTGCCTCCAAATCGGCACATCTAGTGTGCATCTGCTGAAGTATGCTTGCGAAGTATTGTACCGCATCAATCCCCTCGGGGACTGCAAATGATGGTTGAGACATACTGGTGAAATTGAAACCGTCAGGAAAACCAAGGGAGATAACAAAGTGTTAGGGATGGTGTAACAGCCCTGGAAGGGGATTGGGTTTTGGTAACGGCAGGTGAACGTAGTAGTAAGGTACTAGTCAAGTTGTTATCTACTCTACTATAGAGGAATCCGAGGTGGTGTTATAATCCCCTAGGGGATGATACTGTCCCCTCGGACTGCTGTGAAGGGAAAAGGACACACGGGTAATAATGAAGCGCCACCCGCGTATGTCGTTTCTTGTAAACCAACACGCTACGACTGTAGCCGTATAGCTTCATGACAGTGTGGCTTATGCTGTTCATGCATTTGTACAAGTCACTTGTGGCACATTTGACCAACTACTTCAAGGTCATAAAGTAGAATGAGTATGCAAGATAGAAAGATGCTACTTGACAAAGACACTCTACAGTAGGTGCTCGGCAAAGTGCAACGTCCTGAGTCATTTTAGACAATTGGTTTTGTGTTTTGCATTTTGAACATTTGTAGCCCAATGGCTTCAGGTTCTATATTGCTGAAATCTTGCATACTCATACTTGAGGTATTTGTCTGTCACCACATAAGGTTTGATTGATATTGATTAACATCTATGTGTTTGATGGCTTGAACAAAAACAAGGGTCAAAATGACATATTTTATGCTTTTGAGTTTGAACGTCTCTGTTGCATGCCATAAATTTTGTGAAGAAAGATGATTGTTATCAGAGCATTGTTTGACCATTGCTACACCCGTACCTGTGTTTTCAAGACTTTAGCTTGTACACAACGTACTCATATTGCACTTCAAAGTTTACGCTATTGCAAAAATAGCTCAGAATTTGATTGTGCCATTATACTTGCATTTATGAATGAACAGATCTGAAATTGGATATGCATACACTAGTGTGCTATGATCATGTGCACACAAGTTTTCAGGACTATAGCTTGAGTATTGATCACACCAGTGCCATTTTTGTAAAATGTGGCTGTGGCTGAACCTCAATTTTATGCCACTGATTTTAGCTTTTGTGCTTAGATGTGCTCTGACACAAGCTTTGTTGTTTTGTTCTCTTTAAGAATTCTTGAGCGCAACGTCAGGTCAATACAGACTATCTGTGTCAAGTACCGTCTTTCTGACTACAAAACTCAGTTCACTGCATGGCTCTAAAGTAGTGGTTAAATGCGCCACAAGTGGCTTGTACAAATGCATGACTAGCACAAGCCACAAGGAAGCAAACATTCTGAAACTTGACATGCTAGCAGCAAAGTCAGGACAGATTGTTGTCATCAGGTTTCATGTCCTCAGACCACCTATAGCATCTTGTGTAATATTCTAAAGAGGAAAAATAGTGTTCTTAAATTGACAAATTTCAGCCTCTGTTGCACTGTGCTGATCACCTACTGTATATCATTCCAGACATCCCTGTACAATACTTTGGAGGTCCTGAGACGTCACAGTCTTCTGTATGTTGTGTCTTTGCTGTTGCCACTCCTTCCATATCTTCCTCTTCAGAAGATGCCATAGATATTCTATAAGGTTCAGGTCTGGTAAATTTGGTGGCCAGGACAAGATTCTAAGGCCATTCTGCTCAGGAATTTTGATGTTTTGGCACTGGTGTGTATACTGTAGGAGCATTGTCTTGTTGGAAGATCAAAGTATCCACTCCAAGCAGACAATCAATGAGCCCATCTCTCTCCTCAACAAGAGGCAGCAGTAACTTTTCCAGCAGTTCTGTGTACATCTAGGACTTGATAGACCCCACAGGAAAGTAGTGAAGAGGTCCTAGTCTACTGCCACCATCACGCTTTTTTTGTTGTTTGTGAAGGCTGGAACAAGGTTATTGTTAGGGGTGGTGCAACAGCCCTGGAAGGAGATTGAGTTTTGGTAACGGCAGGTGAACGTAGTAGTAAGGTACTAGTCAAGTTGTTATCTACTCAAACATAGGTGAACCTGTGGTGGTGTTATAATCCCCTGGGGGATGATACTACCATCTTGGACTGGCAGTGAAGAAAAAGGGACACGCAGGTAATAATGAAGCGCCACCCGTGGGTGTCTGGTCAGTCATCCAACACTCTACAACTGAGGACACATAGCCTCATGACAGTTATCAGTGTCATACTTGCTCTGACTGTCTCTGAGCACATATCTTCTTCCCTTGAGCTTTCCTAGACAGATAGAGGATTCATCAGACCATACAGTAGTTGATCAGCAAAGTGCAACATGCTGAGTTATTTTGGCCAAATTGGGTTTGTGTTTTTGAGTTCAAACATTTGTAGCACAATGACATATCTTGTGCTTTTGGGTTGAAAGTCTCTGTTGCATGCCATAAATTTTGTGAAGAAAGATAATTGCTACCACAGCATTCCTTGACCATTTACACACCTGTATCTGTATGTTCAAGACTTTAGCTTGTACACAACATACTGATATTGCACTTCAAAATTTATGCTATTACAAAAATAGCTCAGAATTTGTTTGTGCCATTATACTTGCAGTTGTGAATGAACAGGCCTGAAATTCAATATGCATACACTAGTATGCTATGATCATGTGCACGCAGGTTTTCAGGACTATAGCTTGAGTATTGATCATACCAGTGCCATTTTTGTAAAACGTGGCTGTGGCTGATTCTCAATTTTATGCCACTGACTTTGGCTTTTGTGCTTAGATCTGCCCTGACACAAGCTGTGTTGCTTTGTTCTCTTTGAGACTTCTTGAGTGCAATGTTAGCTCAATACAGAGTACAGTAGGTGATCAGCAAAGTGCAACAGAGACTGAATTTTTCCAATTTGAAAACGCTAGATTTCTTCTTTGTGGCATTACACAAGATGCTATAGATGCTCTGAG